>JANRMT010028174.1:26420200-26452555 GCA_026402145.1 Polypterus bichir lapradei
GGCCCAAAGGGAACTTTAATATTTGCTAAGGTTTGTTCATTTATTTATTTTCTGATCCCACTTTATTTCTAAGAAAAGTCTAAGCAGGCTGTCCATGCCAGCGTTCAAGCAATGCTGATAAAACCGCCTTCTGTTTGAAAAGTTAAACATTTGCATTTATTATTTAGTATTACTGCTTAATTATTCACTATGTGAATTAAAAAATTTGTCTGTGCTTAATGGACTAATGTTCTTTGAGATGTTACTGAACTCCTAAATGTACAAAATAAGATAATGGCAAAAAATGTGTAAATAATAGATTTTTCATTGCAAAATAATTAGATCAGTCATGGGTCTCCATTGCATGTTATTACTTCAGACCCAACCTGAAATTCATCCCCTAGAGAAATGCATTGTAAGTCTTTAAAGAATGTGAATATTCCCGCTGGATATTGTGATGTTTCAATCTATACTGTAGTGTCTCCTATTAACTTTAATTCTAGTGTTCTTAATGAAGTCTATTCGTCTCACAAAACATAATTACTGTCCTTTTGGGATACGTTCATGGCTCCCTTATGTATTACAAATTAATAATAACATCTGTTAGGATGTATTCTATTTAACTGACAAACAAAATTAAATAAGTAGAATTCTGTCCACTTTATTGTGTTTCAGATGCAATTTTAAATGGATAAATTTGCCATTTTTTCCGCAGGTGGACTCCCGTCTTGTTCTAGACACATCTCAAGGAGAGTAAAAGCAGAATGCATCTGAGCAATATTTGGAGTGCCACGGCTAAGGCTCTGAATACTTATAAGAATTAAAGTTTTCAGTCCTTGATTTTATTAACTTTCAGTGCTTGGAGTTTTGTCCAAAGGATTTAATCTTTGCCTCATCAGACCAGACAAGTTTTTCCTCTAAACTGTTATATGTCCTTTACACTAGAGTGGCTTCTGCCTAACTAGTCTATAATAAAGGCCTGATTGATGGAGTGCTGTTGAAATAGTTGTCCTTCCGACAGTTTCTTCCATCTCAGCATTACTTCTGAAGCTCTGTTAGAGCGACCATGGGGTTCTTGATCACCTGCCTGACCAAGGCTCTTCTTACTTGGTTACTCAGTTTGACTGGACAGTCAACTCTAGGAAGAGTCTTAGTGTTTTCAAACTTCTTCCATTTCTCAATTATTGAGAATGCCACTACTGCAGTAGAGGAGAGCAACCAAGTGCATCCCAGGATTTAAGGACATGTCCTATTCTGACAAACAAAATTAAACCTGTTTAGTCTCAAGTGGAGGAGGAGACTGTGTGGGACCTAATCAAGTTATTTCAAATCTTCAAAGTCATCAATAAAGTAGATCCAGCAACATTATTTTAAGCTTGGGAGTGAATCATGTACTTGAGGACATCAGCAGAAATTAAGGGGAAGTACATTTAGGACTGAAGCCAGGAAGCACTGCTTTACTCAAAGAGTTGTAGGAGTCTGGAACAAACTACCAAGACATGGAGTTGAAGCAGAAACCACGACAACCGTTAAGAAGAATCTGGATGAGACCTTGGGACAACTAAATTACTAGCTAAACAAATGGGCATGAAGTGCTGAATAGTCTCGACTCCTTTGTCAAGTTTCTTTCTTATGACAGTTCCCTGGACTCCATGGTTTGAGTTTTTTATCCTGATGTAAAGTGTGAATTGCGGAACCTTCTGTACACAGGTGTATGCCTTTCTAAATTATGTCCAATCAGTTCAGTTTGCCACAGATGGACTCCCATCAAGTTCTACAAACATCTCAAGGAAAAACAATCTGAGCACAATCTGGAGAGCCACAGCAAAGGGTCTGAAAGAGAAATTTCAGTATACGAGACATGAACAAGGTACCTGACTCTCCTCTTGATCCCTTAGTATTTCGTAAACCGAGGATGGGCCAGAGACAAGCAAGAGGCAAGATTTCAGATTGTTCAAAGTTCAAGTACGTATTGCAGTAAAAAAGTGTCAATAAACTTCTTCTTTCGGCTGCTCCCATTAGGGGTTGCCACAACAGATCATCTTTTTCCATCTCTTCCTTTCCTCTGCGTCTTGCTCTGTTACACCCATCACTTGCATGTCCTCTCTCACCACATCCATAAACCTTCCTCTTTTCCCCTTCCTTGGCAGCTCCATCCTTAACATCCTTCTCCCAATATACCCAGCATCTCTCCTCTGCACATGTCCAAACCAACGCAATCTCGCCTCTGTGGCTTTGTCTCCCAACCATTCAACTTGAGCTGACCCTCTTATATACTCATTTCTAATCCTGTTCATTCTCGTCACACCCAGTGCAAATCTTAGCATCTTTAATTCTGCTACCTCCAGCTCTGTTTTCTGCTTTCTGGTCAGTGCCACCGTCTCCAACCCATGTAACATAGCTGGTCTCACTACTGTCCTGTAGAGCTTCCCTTTCACTCTTGCTGATACCCATCTGTCACAAATCACTCCTAACACTCTTCTCCACCCATTCCACCCTTCCTACACTCTCATTTTCACCTTTCTTCCACAATCCCCCTGCCACAGTGGAAACACAAAACAGTGTGTTTCTTTGTGTCGGTCCCAAGCCCGGATAAATGGGGAGGGTTATGTCAGGAAGGCCACCCGGTGTAAAAATTTGCCAGATCAATATGCAGGCAAGAATACAGATTTCCAAGAAATATTCAATAAACAATGATTCATAAAACAAAGTGCAGTAAAACCAAGGATGTCAGAAATAGTTAAAAGCAGTTCCAATCCAGCCTCCACTGTCCATAAATTGTGACTGCATCAGTTAACTTCCCCACGTTCCCAATTAAAAAGCAATTGATGACTTATTCATCTGTTTTACAGCATCCTCATGTTGCAACTTCTATGGTCATGCCAACTGCAGTTCCTCACACAGCGAATCACACTCATCTCCGCTGCTCTGTATCAGCTGCCCTGACTACCTTTGCACTGAATTTGGCCATTGCTCCAGCTTCTTCACTGACCACAGTCAGTGCCCATGGAGCCCTCTCTGTCACACACAGGTATAATCTGGTTCTGCCATCTCTCCTGCGTCTACAATCCCATTGCAGGTTTCTTGTTTCATCCTGGCAAAGGAAACTGCATACTGATTCCTAAAACTCATCCCAGGAGTACCAAAGGTCATTTTCTGGTCTCCCTTTGTATGTCCCCCTGTGGTAATGCGCTTGACGGACACTACCATATTATAGGAGAACATTTTAAGACTAGTGTAAAACAGTTTAATCTTAGAACAATAAAGGCCCTTACATTTATAAACAGTCGAACAGCGAGCATAAACTAACACGAAGATTTTAACTTTCATTCCAGCAGGACCACACTGTGTGATGCCATCATAAGCTGTGTGGCCTGTCAAAATGTGAGCATCTCCATAGCCACCTACGTCTGCAAAGTAAGGAGCATGGAGCATTAGAATTAATGCATGTATTAGTTCATAGAAGGGGATCCAAAGATAAAATTTCAAAAGGCAACTTACTATAATAAATATGGAGAATGTATCGGCTTGCCAGACAGAAGCCAATCACGGTTGCGCTTGTGCTCATGCTTGTACTCAAGGCCGCCATGCAATTTAACAAAGGCCTTACAGGGTTTAGGTGTACCATATTAGTGGAATGTGCCAGTGTCAGCCACAATTGAATGAAAGGAGCATTGTGAAGAAGGATTGGTGGGAAGTTTTCCAGCATAAAAGGCACTTCCTGCCTAATAGGTTGGTCTTTTGACTTAGTCGTGGGGAGAGTGAGCTTGGTCTAGCTAATCCTAAATAGTACAGCAAGCATAGTGGCTTGTAACTTATATTGTATATATTTTATTTTATTTTGTACATAGAGATATAAATATCTCTTAATTATAGTATATTTTTGGTGGAGGTATTTATATGACTTGGGTTTGAGGTACACTTTTTGTCTTTTTTGTAAATACACTGATTTTTTCTCTTTGTATATATTTTTGGGGATCATTGGAAGGATTTTGTTTTTGTGTAGAATCTTCTCGACTGCATTTTCTAGGAAGACTACCAGTTTTTTTATGCGTGTGTGTATATACATTTATTATTTTTGATTATCTTTTATTTGTGATTCACTGTAAATATAATTCACTACTTTTATGTTTTGTGTAACACAATTTTACAAATTTACACAGTGTCCGCAAGGCCTGTAGCATTGTGCAGGACCCCTTACACCCCTCGCATGGACTTTTCACACTTCTGCCATCCAAGTGAAGATACGGCAGCATCAGAGCCAATTCTGCCAGGCTGTAGGATAGTTTTTACCCCCAAGCTGTCAGACTCCTTAACACCATGCTACCCCAGGGATCTTCCACACGGCATCAACCACCTGTAAAAACAGAACTTTTGTACATGCAAGACACTTTCCTGCAAAGACGGGTGTGCATGGAGAAAAGAACTGAAAATCTCATACTGACCTTTAAGGATTTTGACATTCTTTTATAACCTTCTGCGTAAAACATTCTGACCTGTCATTCTTTACACATGTCTTAAACAAATATTATCATACACTGTGTCAGAGATGGCTGGGAGGGCAACCCAGCCGGGACACCCAGGAGGACCGGAGGAGGGTTCAGGCTTTTCCCAGACAATGTGGGGGCGACCGCCCTGGTGCCTATGGGAAACACGGGTACAGAGCTTAGCTCAACCCTGTAGGGGCCTGTGGTCACCGCCAGGGGGCGTCCCAATGCCTGTGGAGCCCTGGACCTCAGCACTTCCGCTACACCCGGAAGTGCTGGGGGGAAGAGGAGCAGGGACACCCGGAGTGCTTCTGGGGATGCAGCCGGCACTTCTGCCACACTGGGGAGTGCCGGTGGAAGATTGCCGGGAAGCACCTGGAGTACATCCGGGTGATTATAAAAAGGGCTGCCTCCCTTCATTAGATGACTTGAGTTGGGTGGAAGAGGACGAGATCTCTGGAGGAGGCAAGGAGGTGGCCTGAAGAGAAAGTGAGTTATTTTGTGTTGGCCAGGACTTTGGGGACTTTTGGGGTTCTGTGGCACTTGTAAATATGTTTAATAAACGTGTCTTGGGTGACATTGACGTGTCTGCCTGCCTGTGTCCGGGCCAGTCTCCACAATGGCATCCCAGATTGGAGGATCCACCTTTTCCAAGGTGGGGAATCCCATTAAAAAATAATTTTGTGGACAGCCCGGTGCAGCAGGTGCACCCACACATGTGCCGCAGGAATGGTCCACAGCCCTGGAAGAGTGACTTACCCCACGGACCGCCACCGGACCATGGCCAGAGTGTTTTAACTTGGTGCGGAGTATCAACAACGGGCATTACAGGAGTGCAGAGGGCTCCTACGAGCACGCCGTTGCTGGAGGCGCCCGGGACGGCATGTCGCCTAGTAAGGCCACGCTGAGGACGTTTCCTCGGACAGACCCGGGAGGTAAGTTCCCTGCTTGCCGGCAACCGGCCCTGGGGGGCTGCGTGTGTTTTGTGTTTAGCAGGCAGGGGATGCCCGGATCTACGTCAGTGGCAGGTGCTTGCTGGTCTGCGAGGCCTCAACAGCACGGCGGCAGCAAGAGACACTGCA
Source organism: Polypterus bichir lapradei (assembly GCA_026402145.1). NCBI lineage: Eukaryota > Metazoa > Chordata > Cladistia > Polypteriformes > Polypteridae > Polypterus > Polypterus bichir. Next base: position 26,425,749 of record JANRMT010028174.1, read on the forward strand.
AAGGAGGAGACGCTGCAGCTTGAAACAGCACGGGCTCGTCAGCGCACCAGGAGAAGGGAAGCCAAGATGGCCGCGGACCGGAAGTCCCTCCCCGAGACAGGCACAGGATTGGAAGGTGTGTCTTGTGTCCCAATGATTGGATGGAGGCAGGACCAAGGAATATCCGTCTCGTGCCGGGGAAGGACCCGATTGGGCCAGAGGAGAGGCCCCACAGGAAGCAGTCGGCGGACATGACTGACAGTCAGGTGAGTCAATCGCCGGCTGGCTTTCTGTGCTTGTCAGCGGCCCTGCGTGAGCTGGAGGTGTGCCTTCAGGCCGCAGAGTCGCATCCGCAAGTGCTACGTGCTCTCCGTGCAGAGCTGCAGAAGCTGGAGGATAAGGTGGTCGTGTCACTACGAACGCTGCATACTTCGACAAGACGACGCGATGCTGGATCCTTTGACCGGAGCGGTACGGTGGGGATGGTGAGTAGAACTGACCCCGTAAAGCATAAGGGATGTAAATGATCGGAACCAAGTAGGGGGGTCTTCAACAGTAGACGCAGCGGCGGGTGCTGCACGCATGGTGAGGGGGGAAAGACCGAGAGGGCTGGCACGACAGGGGCTGATGAGTGCCCCGGGTCCTAGCGCCCTACGCCCCGAGCCCGCAGCGGCCTCGCGTCACTCTATAGGGATGCAAGCGGGACAGGATCTGTGCGTTTCCCATGCGCAGACCCAAACCGTCATGGCGTTCCAGAGGAAAGGGAGGAATCGGGGGAAGAATGCCGTTTCCTCCGATAAGGGAGGATGTGAGGCAGGATGCTCACGTCCGATTGATGGCCACCCTCAGGAGGCAGAGGGGAACCCCGAAGTCGGCTGAGGCTATGGAGGTGCGAGCTGCTTCGACCAAAGGGTCACGGAAACCTCGGAGGGGGTGCCGAAGGAGCAGACCCCGGGGTGCTGGTAAGAGGGGGGAGCGCTGCCTGTGCGAGGCACGGCAGGATGCCAGGTGGTGGTGTCCAAGTAGCGTCTCTGCCCCTGTCTCTGTTTATTTTGCAGAGTCGGGTCCCAGAGCTTCAGGAGTAAGACCCACTTCAGGGGTAAGGTGCCCTCGCGGGACGTGCCACTCCACCCGATGGGTCTTGTCTGGGGGATGGCTGGGGGGGCGACCTGACCAGGACACCCAGGAGGACCGGAGGAGGGTTCACTCCTTTTCCAGACCATGTGGGGGCGACCGCCCTGGTGCCTATGGGGACCACGGGTACAGAGCTTTGAAGCTCAACCCTGTAGGGGCCCGTGGTCACCGCCAGGGGGCACCCCAATGCCTGTGGAGCCCTGGACCTCAGCAGTTACGCCACACCTGGAAGTGCTGGGGGGAAGAGGAGCAGGGACATCTGGAGTGCTTCCGGGGATGCAACTGGCACTTCCGCCACACTGGGGACGAGGTCTCTGGAGGAGGCAAGGAGGTGGCCTGAAGAGAAAGTGAGGCATTTTGTGTTGACCAGGACTTTGGGGACTTTTGGGGTTGTGTGGCACTTTTAAATATGTTTAATAAACGTGTGTTGGGTGACATTGACGTGTCTGCCTGTCTGTGTCCGGGCCGGTCTCCACAACTGATAATTTCTGTATTATCTATATCTATTATTTATTTTTTATATTACATGTTTATTGATTATATTTATGTATCTAGATTGAATAATACCATACGTTGCATCAATCTTGTCTTTGCACAATGTCTTGTCTTGTTTGTGTTTTAGTTTTAAATTTAAATTTGAAGGTGCGGCATGGTGGCACAGTGGGTAGCGCTGTTTCCTCGCAGTTAGGAGAGCTGGGTTCGCTTCCCAGATCCTCCCTGTGTGGAGTTTGCATGTTCTCTTAGTGCCTGTGTAGGTTTCCTCCCACAGTCCAAAGACATGCAGGTTAGGTACATTGGCGATTCTAAATTGTCCTTAGTGTGTATGTGCGCACCCTGCAGTGGGCTGGCGCCCTGCCTGGGGTTTGTTTCCTGCCTTGCACTCTGTGTTAGCTGGGATTGGCTCCAGCAGACCCCTGTGACCCTGTAGTTAGGATATAGTGGTTTGGATAATGAATGGATGGATTTAAATTTTAATTCTATTTTTAATTTAATTTCAATTTTTTATTTGCACTTCCTGTTGTTACTCTGTGGACCCAGAGCTTCGTAATTTCATCTATCTGTATACTTGTATATGGTTGAGATAACAATAAAGTTCACTTTGACTTTGACACAGGTGGTGAGAACCACCTAAACACATCCTTACTGTTTTTCTGTGCACCTGTAAATAAAATCCTCTTTCCTCTTTTTGCAAAACCATCTTTTTATCTCTGATTCCCCTTGTCTAACACTTCTCAATTCTGATCCCGATTGGTCTTGAACTACAAGACACCCAGTGTATAGTCGGGTGCCATCCTTCCCACAACACGGGGTGTCACTCCCCTAAGTTTACTCCCCATGATGCAAGAATTGCCACCAATGAACACTCGGTACAATTAATGAGGAGTGGGTCTCAACTGCATGTGCATCATTAACCGCCTGTCCTTCTCCAATAGCTTCAGCGAGTCAGCCCGTGTTTCTATCTGCTCAATTAGCAGGGCAGCACCAGTACTTGCCATTGTAACAATGGACCCATGGCATGGAGTATCACGCACATTAAAGCAACATATGTTTAAATACAAAAGAAAAACATCATCTACCCTGTTAAAGGGTAGTAGAGTTAAAAGGATATTAAAATCCTGACTAAGTTCAAAGGCTGTGTGCAAATCCTGAAGAAGCACAATTTAAAGTCTACACAAGATAAATGGATGTTGGAGCCCTGAAGAAGGGGCTAAGACACACGGGAAATAAATGTTGTAACCCAATGCAATTTGGGTGTCTGGAGTGTGTTAGGCCTCATCTCATGAGAGAATGGCTTTTTTTTTTTTATCATTCCTTACCTTAAGGAACACTGTGATGTTTTTCATTGAGTTTTTCTCAAAAATAATGTCCATGGATGTTAGGACTAGTTATCCACAATGCTCATCTTATCAAGTATTAATGTGTATTTAACACAAATAATACAAATGTAATTATAACCAGGTATAAACAACACATTTATTGAGGCCGTGCATTTGTAGCCATCTCACACAAAACCCTTTAATATGCATTGAATCGGGGCTCCTAATGGCCACTTCAGCAACCAATAATGTTTCATGAATGGAATATGTCAGAAAAACCCTACTTTTGTTTTCAATAGTATAAGTTATAATGTCTCCTGTAGAGTTTACCTTCATTCCCTCAGGATAACTACACTGATTTTCAGCATGCTGATTATTTTGAAAATTTCCACAAACATAGCACTTTTATGCTAAAACATTAATCACTTTGCCACGTTAAATCGCTATGCTGATTAAACAAATGAAAATCCTTTAAAATACAAAATATAGCAGTGCCATGCAAATGTTGTATGGTGACTTATAGATACTGTAAATGCAACACATAGTTTTAAATGAACAGAAGTACAAAACCTTTTACTGATGACGAGATGCAGTATGCAGAAAACTGTACAAAACTACAAAGTATTCCTAGAAAAGGTCTCCACCTTTTACTGTCATGTTGTTATTAAATTTATGAATAATAAAAATATAATATATATATATTATATTATAACCTATATATTACATATAGGTTATTAATAATAATAATAACCTGCCTTGCCCAAGTATATTTGTATAATAGGTTAAGGTAAGAAAGCTGATATTTTGTCATTGCTGGCTCTCCCGTCTATCATCTGCATTACCCAATGAATACCTCATTAATAAATTGTTAAGCTGAATAATTGATACTGCATATAAGCTGTGAAGAGCTACCAGTTTTTGTGCTGTTCCCTTTATCAAACCTTTATTTGTGATGAAACTTTTTAATCTCCATAAACTTTACAAATTGTAATATAGCTGTAACTGTTAAACAGTGTGTGCATCAAACTGCTGTGTATGTGGTAATAAATCCCAAGGCAGTGTAAAAGACCAGCCCAGCTACAGACACAACAAAGTCCAAAAGCACACACTGTTATTTATTTTCTTCTGTACACACAGCATACAGTGCACATACCCCACAAATGCTCACTGTCCTTTTCCTCTCTTTTCTGTCCTTTCCTTCTGCTGCCTCCACTCCTCTCCTCACAAGCTTTGTCTTCTTCCTCCCGATTCTGGCTCTCCTAATGGAGTGAGGTGGCCCCTTTTATAACACCCCGCATGTGCTCCAGGTGCTTCGCAATGATCTTCCGGCAGCACTTCCTGGTGTAGCGGAAGTGCTGCAGTCCAGGGCTCCATAATTCTCCGGGTGCCCCCTGGCCGGGGCCCCAACACAAACCAGGGCGGCTGCCCTCTCATGGTCCAGGAGACGTATTATCCCTCTCCCAGTCCTTCTAGGCGTCCCATCCACCACAACAGATAGCGCAGACCAGAGTTTCAATAGAATGACTTAATTAACCTCTGAACATATTCAAACATTGTTGTAATAGCCTTGTAAAGCTGAATATTTATGCGTGTGTGTAGTTTATCAAAATAGATGGACACAAGGTTAACAAGTAATCAAACACGTGGGAAGTTCAGAGTATCAGCGTGTCAGACACAATACTAACACATGTGCATGCTTGTGCCTAACCAGTGTGAGTGATGATGCAACAGACAGTGTGCTCAGTCTTTTGTGCAGTAATATACATGCAAAATGTCATGAATTTTCACTCAGCTGATTCAGAGAAAACCATGTTGGTGTTTTTTTTTCTTGTTGTCCTCCTATAATCATTCCAAATGAATTTCTTGAAACTCCATGAACCTTATATTTTACATTGTACAAATAACAATGTAAACACAAAATTTTGTGAAAACAGATATAATCATTTTTGAGGATGCCCGATTTCTGGTACCTCATCATACCTAACCTGCTGTGTTTCCAATTGAATTACTAATGTGGAAGTAGGGCCAGAGTTAAAGAATATGAAAAATTCATTACCATTGGCTGAACCATTTTACCATGATAACATGATTCTTGGTTTTGTGCCTTCCCCCACAATCCAACCCCATTTCTTGATGGAACTTTTGAAAAGCCTTAAAGTCTAGATATTAAGCTGAATCAACTTAATAAAATGACATGAACTTTGAACTGTTCCCAATTAAATTTTTGAAATACTGTGTAACAGAGATGGTTCAACTTCATTGTATATGCAAAATGTAACATGATGGCTACTAAATACGAGTCAAGTCAACTCAAGTGACTTTATTGTCATAATAGTTCATGCACACACTTTATTGCAGCATACAGTGGCATGAAATAACATTCAAAAGGACCATGGTGCATCATACACATAAACATAGAACATGTGCAAGACAAGTAAAGATCTATAATAGAGTTTAAACAAACAAATAAATAAATAAATAAACTGGCAAGTGAATATATATTAATAATTTGAAATAGATAGTAATGAATAAATAATAACAGCAACTAATAAAAAAACGTAAGAAATGTAATAATTATCATGCACATAAATAAGCTGATAGGAGCAGATCAGAGCCGGATCACCGAGTTCAGAGTCTGGACAGACAAGGGGTAGAAGCTGTTGCAGAACATGGTAGAGCTGGTATGGATGCTACGGTACCTTCGGACAGATGGATCGCTTATAGTAGGCAATCAAACGGAACTTAGGAGTTACCTTGTAAACTGTCTCCAGGGCTATAGCGCCAAAAAACAAGCATATTTGTAGGTAACACATGTAATAAAATATAGTTGGCACCTGAAATAAGAATTAAAAAATCAGGGTGGGGTCATAGAACAATCTTTCTGGTAAAATGTTTGAAACGCCATGTAGCCTGAATTTTAAGTTGGTTTATCTTTATTATACATTCAAAATTTTCATTAACATCGACCTAACTGTTTTGGATAATACACAGTTATTGCATCACTCCCCCTCATTATAACCCACCCAATAAGATTTTTGATATTCTATACAGCCTGTATTTTAAGTTGGACCAACGGATACTTACATGCAAAATTTCATGAAAATTGATTCCACCATTTTTGCCTAATTAGTGAACAGGCAAACAAACAGACAGGATGTGATCTGTCAGTTGAAGTGAGGTCCCTACTGCTCAAAATGAACAAATAACATTAAACAAAGCTAAAAAAATAAAAAATAAAAAAGAGTATTACAACTTTATTTATATAGATATTTTATACTTTTGATATACTGAGATGTCTAGAAAAATTGGTAGCTTCTTCAAATATTAGCTCTGTACATTTAAAATGTGTGTGCTTGAGTAATATACAATATTCAATGTCCTTGTCTTATTAATTTACTCAGTCACTTCTGGAGCCATTCGTTTACCCCTTAAAATCTTATATATGCTATTTTTTATTTCCTTGTTTCTAAAGCTGTAAATTATCGGATTTAACATAGGAGGGACAACATTTCCAACAATGACCATTGTATTGCTAGTTTCGGCAGACAGCTTCACACCTGTTCCTGGCAGAATATAGGAAGTCAAAAGAGGAAAATAAAAAAGGCAGACAACCAGTAAGTGGGTTAAGCAGGTGCTGAACACTTTACTCTTTCCATCCGAAGAAGAAATTTTTAGAGCTGCTACAACTATTCTGGCATATGAGAGAAAAATCAGAACCAAAGGACATAACCCTGAGGCAATGACTATCACAGATAGAAGAGTGAGGTATTTGGGATCATTATTGCATGAAATTTGAACCATTGTGGTATATTCACAGAAACAGTAAGGCAGGATGTTGGTACGACAAAATGAAAGTTCGGAAGCAAAGACTACAAAAGGTGAGTGTGAAAGAAATGCAAAAACAGGAAGAACTATAACAATAATGTAAATTTTCTTTCTAGTAACAATTGAAGGGTATCTCAACGGGTAAACAACTGCAACATAACGGTCCAGAGCCATGAATGTCAAAAGAAGAGATTCCATTTGCTCCAGATTGTACACAATGTACATTTGTAGAATGCAGGCTCCATAGGGCACCACTATGGCTTCAAATTGTATGCCAGCAACCATTTTTGGAATAAGAGTGGTGCTATTAGCCAAGTCAATCAGTGCCAAAGTACTGATGAAGATGTACATAGGAGAATGGAGTCGATGATTCATTTGAATAACCAAAATGACCAACAGGTTTCCTGTCAGAGATACCAGGTAGATTAAAACAAGAAGAGCAATGGTGTAGGTTCTCTGCTCAGGACCGATCACGCAGTGCAGGACAAACCCTGCTTCAGGAGTGCTGTGGTTGACCATAGTGAGAAGGGAATCTATTTAAATTGAAAAAAACAAAAATAGAAAGCAATTTACAATTTTAAACAACTATTGTATTCACCACAGTTTCACACCACTTTTAAATTCAAAATGTGTTTAGGTTAACATTTTGTAAATGTAAGTTAGGACAAATTATCTCTTGCCTTATACCAGCATCCTAGGTCTCATTCGTCAACAGATAAACTCTCTGTGTGAAGTTTTCAGATTTTCCCCCTACCCAATTGTGAACCTCAGATTCCTCCTACATGTCAAAGATGTTCATGTTACATAGATTGATGAATCTAAATTAACCCAGTATGATTGAGTGTGTGTGGGCATATGAGCGTGTCCTGAAGTGGCCTGAATTCTAGCTTTGAGTTGTTCTTGACTTGCACCTGATGTTACCAGGATAGGGTCTAGTTCACCATAATCCTAAATAAATGGACACACTGACATGTACATGTAAGACTCTATAATATAAAAATATAATACATATCATTATACATGATATAACAACATAATTACAAGCACATATACTAAAATGATTTCTAAATTACATTCTTTGCACCAGTTGTTCAGATTCTTTGGAGAATAGCTCCTCGATTTAACCAACTCTCATTTACCAGAATTTAAATTTAACAAGTAAAAAGATTCTGTCTTGAATAAAAAAAATTCCCATCAGGAATAGAACACACGGAAAGGCTGAGGCAGTGAGTTGGCATTTTCTCATTAAGCTATGCAATGCACCCCAGGCCTAAAAAGGAATTGTAGAGGAAAGACGCATATGCGGTGTGCGTTTTGCTTGTGTCCTGTGTGGGAAGACGTGCCTGATGACGGGTATTTACTGCTCATTGTACATTGTAATAATATATTCATACATACTTACACATTATGATAACATTTTAATTTACCCTGTACATGGTGATTTTATTGTTAATACATGTTTTTAAAATGCATTCAATTTAACAGACTTTCAACAATAATGGTGGCACAGTGGTAGTGCTGCTGCCTCGCAGTTAGGAGACCTAGGTTCGCTTCCCGGGTCCTCCCTCCGTGAAGTCTGCATGTTCTCCCTGTGTCTGTGAGGGTTTCCTACCACAGTCCAAAGACAGGCAGGTTAGGTGGATTGGCGATTCTAAATTGTCCCTACTGTGTGTGTGTGTGTGTGTCCTGCAGTGGGTTGGCGCCCTGCCTGGGATTGGTTCCTGCCCTGTGTTGACTGGGATTGGCTCCAGCAGACCCCTGTGTTCGGATTCAATAGGTTGGAAAATGGATGGACGGACACCTCCATTAGCCAATTAGTCTCTTAAATCGAGGGTCTGCTGTACTCGCATTCAATTACTGTTTTTGCTCAATAAAGGTAAAAATACTGTAAACAAAACTTGACTTTGTACATTTTGCCCTCTTTTCACTGTATCAGTGTTACATAAAATATTTCACAGCGTTATCATTTTTTTAATTAGCTGTACCACCATAATGAACCCAAATCAATGTTACCTTTCAAAATTTGATGTCGCCCTTTAATTTCTTTATCTGCCTTTTTTTCAATTTCTGTTTTCTCCAGTCTTCTAATTTAATTCCATATTAATACCATGCCTCAAACAGATCCTTGTGCGCATGTAGCTGTAAGCAGCATTTTTCATTTCGGCAAGTACCTCAGAAAAGTAAATCTTACGTTAAATTCTGCATTTCAAAGTTAGAAAAAAAGACACTGTGTCTTTCCACAAAGTACAAGACTAATTATTCTGGCAACGTTTTAAATGAGTTGGTTAAGGTTAAATGTCAGTTGAAATGAGATGCAGTCAAGGGAATTGCTGTGATAATGGCATCCCCAGAGCTTTCTCTTGTTGAACCGACACAGTCAAACCCACAAGGAGCTAAAATGGTAGTGATAAAGTAAAAGGGTTGTTTGCACATTTCATGTGACTTACTGTATAATTACACACATTTCCATGTTTTACTTCAATAAACAATCAGATAAATAAGAATTTTAATTTAATCAGCACCTGTGACAATATTACTTAAAAAAGAATGACACTGGATTGCATATTTTTTAAAATACTGTTTCCTATAAATGTGTTGCCAATCCAGATGCACTTTATCTTGCTTTACAAAGCATAACATCCAGTAAGTGGTGATAACTTAAAAACACTTAATGTATTTTAGTGCCTCATAAACTTAAAATTTACTCATTCATTCCTATCATTTTTTTTTTTCTCTACCTCAACAATAAGATTACATAACTATGGAGTTAAGCATCTTTCTTTAAAACCAGATAAGAGTCTGAATGTTTTATTTAACACTGAGCCTGCCCAGTTTAAGATATGAAGTAATACATTTTGAAATAAGCCCTCCACCCCCAAAATCTATATCCAATAAAACTAAAGAAGTTTTTAAAACTTGAAAACAAACCAACAAAGTATATCACCAGCATGTGGCAAACTTAATTTTCTCTAGGGAACTTTGGTTAAATTTGTGCTTTTACTTTTTTCAGTTTTAAAGGCTATCAAAACATCTATGCTTTGCTTATAGTTCTTTGAAATATGATCATTTTATTTTTGTTAATAGGGTTTTAGGCTGGAGTCGAATCTCTAAACACAGTTTTTTTTGTCATCAAATTATTATTAAGTAAATATTCAAATATTAGTTTCAGTAAATCAAAAATACCCATGAAAACATCTACAGTCATGGCCGAAATTATCGGCACCCCTGGAATTTTCCCAGAAAATGCACCATTTCTCCTAGAAAATTGTTGCAATTACAAATGTTTTGGTATACACGAGTTTATTCCTTTTATGTGCATTGGAACAACACAAAAAAACAGAGAAAAAAATCCAAATCCGACATCATTTTACACAAAACTCAAAAACTGGGCTGGACAAAATTATTGGCACCCTCAACTTGATATTTGGTTGCACAACCTTTGGAAAAAATAATTGAAATCAAGCGCTTCCTATAACCATCAACAAGCTTGTTACACCTCTCAACTGGAATTTCCGACCACTCTTATTTTGCAGGCTGCTCAAGGTCTCTCAGATTTGAAGGGTGCCTTCTCCCAACAGCAATTTTGAGATCTCTCCATAAGTGTTTAATCGGATTTAGATCCGAACTCATTGCTGGGCACTTCAGAACTCTCCAGCGCTTTGTCTTCAACCATTTCTGGGTGCTTTTAGAGGTATGTTTGGGGTCACTGTCCTGCTGGAACACCCTTGACTTCTGACGCAGACCTAGCTTTCTGACACTGGGCTCTACATTGTGACCCAATATCTTTTGGTAGTCTTCAGATTTCATGATGCCTTGCACACAGTCAATGCCTCCAGTGCCAGAGGCAGCAAAACATCTCCAAAACATCTTAGAACCTCCACCATGTTTGACTGTCGGTACTGTGTTGTTCTTTTCTTCGTAGGCCTCATTCCATTTTCTGTAAACAGTAGAATGATGAGCTTTACCAAAAAGCTCTACCTTGGTCTCATCTGTCTATAAGACGTTCGCCCAGAAGGATTTTGGCTTCCTCAAGTACATTTTGGCAAACTCCACTCTGGCTTTTTTATGTTTCTGTGTTAGCAGTGGGGTCCTCCTGGCTCTCCTGCCATAGCGTTTCATTTCGTTCAGATGTTGACGGATAGTTCGAGCTGACACTGTTGCACCCTGAGTCTGCAGAACAGCTTGAATATGTTTTGATGTTGATTGGGGCTGTTTATCCACCATTCGGACTATCCTTCGTTGCAGTCTTTTTTCAATTTTTCTCTTCCGTCCACGTCCAGGGAGATTAGCTACAGTGCCATGTGTTGTGAACTTCTTGATTATGTTGCGCACAGTGGACAAAGGAACCTGAAGATCTCTGAAAATGGACTTGTAGCCTTGAGATTGTTGATATTTTTCCACAATTTTTGTTCTAAAGTCCTCAGACAATTCTCTGCTCTTCCTTCTGTTCTCCATGCTTAGTGTGGCACACTCAGACACACAACAGAAAGGTTGAGTCAACTTTCCTCCATTTTAACTGGCTTCAGGTGTGATTGCTATATTGCCAGCCCCTGTTTCTTGCCACAGGTGACTGCAAACGAACATCATATGCTTGAAATAAAACGATTTACCCACAATTTTGAAAAGGTGCCAAACATTTTGTCTGGCCCATTTTTGGAGTTCTGTGTGACATGATGTCAGATTTGGCTTTTTTTCTCTGTTTTTTTGTGTTGTTCCAATGCACATAAAGGAAATAAACATGTGTATACCAAAACATTTGTAATTGCAACAATTTTCTGGGAGAAATGGTGCATTTTCCGGGAAAATTCCAGGGGTGCCGATAATTTCGGCCATGACTGTATATAACATAAAAAACGCCCAATCCACGGTGCCCACCATACCCACAGCCCCAAATAGTACAAGTTAATCATGGAGGACAGAAGGCCACGGGAAAAACTATGTGACATGATTGGAGTGTTTAAAATTAGAAAGGTAGTCCAGTGGATCGAGACAGTGACTATAAAAGGAATTCATCAAGAACACGGGGACACAGCTGGAAACTTGTTAACACTAGAATTACCACAGCCTATGAAAAAACTCGTAGATCCTTCCCACCTTAAATCGCTTCGCACCTCTCCGTCAGCGTCTTTTGTCCTGTAAATGTGTGGATAAGCAGCCTGCTATCACATCCTCCCCACCCGCACAGTCTTCTCAGCTCAAGTCTGTTTACCTGTGTGTCAGTTGCTTAGGGTTGTATAGAGTGAGAAATCAAGCAAAATGACACCTTTTATAAATACTATATCGTTATTTGGAACACTTGCATTTCATGTGTGTTCCGTGTCCAACGATCTATGTAAACACATCGTTAAAACAGAAACGTTTTTCATGTTTTAGTAATACTTGACAAAATGTAGACATGAAGTGTATAATGTGTGAAGCCTGAATTCCAAATATCAAAGAAACACTTTCATAAAAGATACAAGTATAACAGAACAAATGCGCATTTTTCCAAGACTATAACTAAAGAAAAAGAAATCAGGTTAGTGACTTCTCGGGTAGTATACTGGTTAGAGCTGCTGACTCCAGTTCAGAAGGTTGTGGGTTTGAGTCTTAACGTCACCCAAAATAAACGCTTTGAGTAGTGAGCTCTTCTTATTGTTAATATTATACAATAAAAGCATACATTTGATTTACGTCTGTAACAGCCGCTGTAAATGTATAGTACTTGTCAAAGTTAGTGTCTTTTTTTTTAGTTTTACTAGTTTTACTTTATTTACTTATCTTCCTACTTTCCACTGACATTTTTCCCACCTCATCTTTTCTGACTGTTTTTGCACTAGTTTTGCATTTGGCTACAGTCAGTGTCACTACTGGTAACATGAGGCGATACCAGGATCCTACAGAGGTGGCACAGTTAGTCCAACTTCTCCAGGATGGCACATCAATATGTGCCATTGACAGATGGTTTGGAGACAGGCAGTTACTCTAGGAGAGCTGGACAGGGCCATAGAAGGTCCTTAACTCATCACCAGGACTGGCATCAACTCCTTTGGACAAGAAGGAATAGGATAAGCATTGCCAGATCCCTATAAAATGACTTCCAGCAGGCAGGCCATTAGTGTGAATGTCTTTGGCCAAAAAATAAGAAACAGACTTCATGAGGGTGGCCTGATGGCCCGACATCCTCTAGTGGGCCCTGTGCTCATGATTGGCATTTGCCATAGAATACCAGAATTGGCAGGTCCACCACTGGCGCCCTGTGCTTTTCACAGATGAGAGCAGGTTCACCATGAGCACATGTGATAGATGTGAAAGGGTCTGGAGAAGCCATTGAGAACATTATGCTGCCTGTAACATCATTCAGCATGACTGGTTTGATGGAGGGTCAGTGATGGTCTGGGGAGGCATATCCATGGAGGGATGCACAGACCTCTACAGGCTAGACAACAGCGCCTTGACTGCCATCAGGTATCGGGATGAAAGCCTGGAACCCATTGTCAGACCCTATGCTGGTACAGTGGGTCCTGGGTTCCTCCTGGTGCTTGAAATGCCCAGCCTCATGTGTCAAGAGTATGCAGGCAGTTCCTAGAGGATAAAGGAATTGATACCATTAACTGGCCCCCACACTCACCTGCCCTAAATCCAATAGAACACGTCTGGGACATTATGTTTCGGTCCATCCGACACTGCTAGGTTGCACTTCAAACTGTCCAGGAGCTCAGTGATGCCCTGGTCCAAATCTGGGAGAAGATTCCCTAGGACACCATCCGTCATCTCATTAGGTGCATACCCCGATGTTGTCAGGCATTCATGCAAGCACGTGGGGGCCACACAAACTATTGAGTAGGATTTTGAGTTGCTGCAATGAAATTTCGGCAAAATGGACTAGCCTGCTGCAACATTTTTGTCTTTGAATTCAGCCTTCTGTAGGTTGATAATTTTAATTTCCATCAAATGATGTGGCATCCTTTGGTTCCTAACACATTACCCAGTTAATATCAGTATAGATATCCAGCAGGATTTTTTTCCCATTGAGATCTGATGTGTTTTCAAAGTGTTCTTTAATTTTTTGAGCAGTAGATAGATAGATAGATAGAGTATTGGCAGTCCAGTCCAATTTATCATCCAGCTCCACTCCCAGGTATTTATAGGTCTGTACCCTGTGCACAGAGTCACCTCTGATAATCAAAGGGTCCAGGAGAGGCCTGGGTCTCCTAAAACCCACCACCAGCTCCTTGGTTTTGCTGGTGTTCAGGTGTAAGTAGTTTGAGTCGCACCATTTAACAAAGTCTTTGATTAGGTTCCTATACTCCTCTTCCTGCCCACTCCTGATACAGCCCACGATAGCAGTGTCGTCAGCGAACTTTTGCACGTGGCATGATTCCGAGTTATATTGGAAATGTGTATATATATATATACACACACTTCAGACCGCTTCAATTTTTAAACATTTTGTTATGTTGCAGCCTTATATTAAAATTGTTTAAATTCAAAATTTTCCGCCACCGAGCAACACGTAATACCCAAAATTAACAAAGCAAAACCAGGATCTTTGGAATTTTTACATATTTATTAAAAATAAAATATTGAAATATCACATTTGAGCAAGTACTCAGACCCTTTTGTTATGACATATGAAATTTGTCACAGATATATCTCATTATTTTGATTATTTTTGAGATGTCTACATGACTCCACCTGCAGTAAATTCAATTGATTGCATATGATTAGGAAAGGCACATATCTGTCAATAGAATTTTGCACAGTAGACAATCTGTATCAGTGCTAAAACAAAGCTATGAAGTCTAAGGACTTGCCTACAAATCTTAGAGACAGGACTGTGTCAAGGCACAGGGAGAGCTATAAAAGATTCCTGCAACTTTGACAGTTCCAAAAACACAATGGTCTCCATAATTCTAAAAAAGAAGAAGTTTGGAACAACCACAACTCTTCCTAGAGCTGATTGGTTGGACAGACTAAGCAATAATGGAAGAAGGACCATGGTAAAAGAGCTGACCAAGAACCTAATGGTCACCCTTCTTGAGCTCTACAGAACCTGTGTGGAAATGGGAGAAACTTCCAGAAGGATGAACACCACTACAACACTCCACTAATCTGGGCTTTATGGCACAGTGGCTAGACACTACATAACAGCCTGTTTGGAGACACCTAAAGGACTAGTAGAAGCAAGATTATCTGGTCTAATGAAAGCAAGATTGATCTGCTTGGTTTCAGTTTTTAAGTGTTATGGCTGGAGGAAAACAAGGCACCATTTGTCACCTGTGCATGCAGTTGGCTTGATTTTCAGCAGCTGGGACTGGGAAACTAGTAAGGATTGAGTTAGAGTTGAACACAGCAAAGTACAGAAATATCCTTAATGAAAAACTGCACTAGAGCACTCTGGACCAAAGACTGGACTGAAGGATCACCTTCCAATAGGACAATGACCCCAAGTACTAAGCAAAGACAATACAGTACTGGCTTAGGACAAACTCTCTAAATGTCTTTGACTGACTCAGCCAGAACCTGGATCTGAATCCAATGGAACATCTCTGGAGACACTTGAAAAATGCCTGTATCTGTCCATTGACGATATCCATCCAACGTGATAGAATCTGAGAGGATTTACAGGCAGAAATTCCGAAATCCACAGTGCCTTATACCCAAGAAGAATCCAGGGTGTAATCGCTGCCAAAAGGTACTTCAAGAAAGTAATGAGTAAAGGAACCGAATTACTTTGTCACTATAATATTTCAGTTTTTAATTATTAATACATTTGCAAAAATTCCTAAAATACTGTTTTTGCTTTGTAATACTGGAGTATGACGTGTGTGGACTAAGAGGAAAGAACTATAAAAACCATATGAAAAACAGAAAACAATGCCTAAAAGTTAAACAATTTGTTCATTAGATATCCTAAAAATAAACCACACAAGAATTTAGGCTGATCATACTAAACACAGAAGCAGAAACATGTAACCTGGATTTTACGCTGGTTAAGCTTTATTATACATACAAAATTTCAGTAAGATCATTTTGCAATAATGTACGGTATTTGTGTTGGCATTACAAGCCTCCTCCATGATGACATTTTTGAAATGCCACAGCAACCTACATGAAAAATTTCATCAGTTCAGGAGTTTTTGTGTGATTGGCAAACAAGCAGATAAGATGCAACTTGAGGACTGAAGTGAGGTCCTTAATGTACAAAATGAATAAATAATATCAAACAAAACCAAAAAAACTCAAAAGACAGGATGAGAGTATTACAACTTTATTTTTATAGATATATTAGAATTTTCATATCCTGAGATGCCTTGAGAAAGTGATAGTTTCTTCAAATATTAGCTCTGTATATTTAAAATGTGTATGCTTGAGTAACATACAATATTCAGTGTCTTTCTTTGTCTTACTTAATTACTCAGTCACTTCTGGAGCCATTCGTTTACCCCTTAAAATGTTAGATATGCTATTTTTTATTTCTTTATTTCTAAAGCTGTAAATTACTGGATTTAACATAGGAGGGACAACATTTCCAACAATGACCATTGTATTGTAGGCTTCGGCTGACAGCTTCACACCTGCTCCTGGCAGAATATAGGAAGTCAAAAGGGGAAAATAAAAAAGGCCCACCACCAGTAAATGGGTGAAGCAGGTGCTGAAAACCTTACTCTTTCCATCCAAAGAAGAAATCTTTAGAGCTGCTACAATTATTCTGGCATATGAGAGAAAAATCAGAACCAAAGGACATAACCCTAAGACAATGACTACTGTGGATAGAAGAGTGAGGTATTTGGGATCGTTATTGCATGAAATTTGAACCATTGTTGCATATTCACAGAAACAGTAAGGCAGGATGTTGGTACGACAAAATGAAAGTTCAGAAGCAAATATTACAAAAGGTGAGTGGGCAAGAAATGCAAAAACAGGTAGAACTATAACAACAATGTAAACTTTTTTTCTGGTAATAATTGAATTATATCTCAACGGGTAAACAACTGCAACGTAACGGTCCAGAGCCATAAATGCCAAAAGAAGAGATTCCATTTGCTCCAGATTGTACACAATGTACATTTGTAGAATGCAGGCTCCATAGGGCACCACTGTGGCTTCAAACTGTATGTCAGCGACCATTTTTGGAATAAGAGTGGTGCTGTTAGCCAAGTCAATCAGTGCCAAAGTACTGATGAAGATGTACATAGGAGAATGGAGTCGATGGTTCATTTGAATAACCAGAATGACCAACAGGTTTCCTATAAGAGATACCACATAAATTAAAACAAGAAGAGCAATGGTGTAGGTTCTCTGCTCAGGACCGATCACACAGTGCAGGACAAACTCTGTTTCAGGAGTGCTGTGGTTGACCATAGTGAAAAGGGAATCTATTTAAGTTGGAAAAAGAGAAAAATAGAAAGAGTAATTTACAATTTAAAATGACAGTATTATTCATTACAGTTTCACACCACTTTTAAATTTAAAATGTGTTTAGGTTAACAGTTTTTAAATGTAAGTTAGAAGAGATTATCTTTTGCCTTATACCAGAGTCCTGGGTCTCATCAGATAAACAGATAAACTCTCTGAGTGAAGTTTTCAGATTTTCCCCTACCAAATTGTGTTTACTCTATGAACCTTGGATTCCTCCTACATGTCAAAGGCGTGCATCCTACTTGGATGCGTGAATCTAAATTAACCCAGTTATAGCCGAGTTTTATGGGCATATGAGCAGGTCCTGCAGCAGCTTAAATTCTAGCTTGGGGTGCTTCTTGACTTGTACCTGATGTTACTCACCATAATCCTTAATAAAAAGGACACACTGACATATACATGTAAGATTCTTCAATATAAAAATATAAAACATATCTTTATATATGATATAACAACATAATTACAAGCACATATACTAAAATGATTCTGAAATTACATTCTTTGCACCAGTTGTTCAGAGTCATTGTACAGTAGCCACTCGATTTAACCAACTCTCATTTACCAGAATTTAAATTTAACATGTACAAAATTTCTGTTGAATGAAAAAAATTCCCAGCAGGAACAGAACACATGGAAAGGCTGAGGCAGTGAGTTAGCATTTTCTCATTAAGCTATGCAATGCACCACAGGCCTAAAAAGAAATAGTAGAGGAAAGAGGCATATGGTGATGAGGTGTGCGTTTTGTTTGTATCCTGTGGGAAGACATGCCTGATGACGGGCATTTACTGCTCATTGTATATTGCAATAATATATTCATACATACTTACACATTATAATAACATTTTAATTTACCCTGTACATGGTGATTTCATTATTAATAGAAGTTTTCAAATCACATTCAATTTAACAGTCTTTCAACAATAACAGACTGCTCCATCAGCCAATAATTATGTTAAATCGAGGGTCTACTGAATTTGCATTCAATTAGTGTTTTTGCTCATTAAAGATAAAAATACTATAAATAAAACTTGACTTGGTACATTTTGACCCTTTTCATTGTATCAGTGTTACATAAAATATTTTATGTCAGTGTTACCATTTTTTTAATTAGCTGTACCACAATAATGAACCTAAATCAATGTTACCTTTCAATCGTTGATGTAGCCCTTTAATTTCTTTAGCTGCCTTCTTTTTCAATCTTTGTTTTCTCCAGTCTTCTAATTTAATTCTTTTAATACCATACCTCAAACAGATCCTGGTGCACTGCTAGCTATAAGCATCATTTTTCATTTCAGCAAGTACCTCAGAAAAGTCAATCTATTGTTAAATTCTGCATTTCAAACCTACAAACAAAAGGCATAATTATTTACAACACATGTAGCGGAAAATATTAGTGTGCCTTAACACTGTTTATTCTGGCAATTTTTTAAATGAGTTGGATTGCGTGAGGTTAAATATCAGTTGAGATGAGATGCAGTCAAGGGAATTGTTCTGATAATGGTATCCCCAGAGCTTTGTCTTGTTGAACTGACACAGTCAAAACCCCAAGGAGCTAAAATGGAAGTGGTAAAGTAAAAGGGTTGTTTTGCAGATTTTATGTGACTTACTGTATATTTACAATTTTTTTACTTTAATAAAATCATATAAATAAGAATTTTGTACTCAGCACCTGTGACAGTATTAATTAAAAAAGAATGACATTGGATTGCATACTTTTCTCAAAATACTGTTTCCCATAAATCTGCCAATCCAGATGCACTTTAACTTGCTTTACAAAAGTGACATCCAGTAAATGGTGATGACTGAAATACACTTAATGTCACTTAGTGCCCCCAACAACCAAAATTTATATTACAATGAAACTGATGAAGATTTAAAAATTTGAAGACAAATTGGCAAAATCTGTCACCAGCATGTGGCACACTTGGGGTAAATTTGTGTTTTTACTTTTTTCATTTTGAATGCTTTCAGAACATCTACACCTTACTTATAGTTCTTTGATATATGATAATTTTAATTTTTGCTTAGAAGGTTTGATGGTGGGGTCAAATCTCTAAGCACAGCTTTTTATTTTGTTATCTAATTTTTATTAAGCAAATATGCAAATATAAGTTACAGTAAGTCAAACGTATCCATTAAAAAGTCAATACAATATAAAAAATACCCAACCCAGGGTGTCCACCATACTCCTCCCACACCTAGTTAATTGTGGAAGAGAAAACTGATACAAATGCACACAGGAAAAACTGTGGTATAATTGTAGTGTTTAAAATTAGGAAGGGCATTAGTGCAGTGGATTGAGACTGTGACAGTTAAAATGAGTTCATCAAGAACACATGGACATAATTGGAAACTTGTTAGGGGTACATTTCGTAGATTCATTACAAAGTTTTTCTTCACACAGAGAACCATAGACACTTGGAATAAGCTGCCAACTCGCTATCAGCGCATGCTCCCAACCACTCTCTATCTATTTGGAAAATTGATTTATTATTATTTATTTTAAGCACTATATGGTTAGGGGTAGGGTTACTAAACTTAATCTGAAAAAAGAAGCGAGTTGATATCATTTACATTTTTCGTACATGAGCATTTTTACAGTATTTAAAGAGACAGTACACCATTTAATAAAATGGCTTATAATTTGGATGATATTCAAAGTTAAAACTTTTTACAACGTGGGAACAACTTTTTAAAGTTAATGGAAGACTTCTGGTACATTAAAATATAAAAAAAATATTTTTTATACAAACCTATGGAGAAATCGCTAAAAAACAAAATGGAAGAGAATACGAGGTGTTTTCTTTAATATGATGACTTATTAATGTTTATGTTTATACCTTACAGGAAAACAGAATAAACTTGACAAGAAAACATGTGAACAAAATATAAAATGAGGACAGTAAAACCCGAGTATTGAGAAATGTATACTTACCTGTTCTAGATGGCTGAAAATACTTACCTAAGATGGCAGTAATAACCTACCTTGGAAATTCGACATCTGAATCCTTGAACCTGATTGGATAGGATACAAACCAGGGGCCTCATGTATAAACGGTGTGTACGCACAAAAATGTTGCGTGCACCTGTTTCCACGCTCATATCGCGATGTATAAAAATTAAATCCTTGGCGTACGCAAGTTCTCCGCTTGGTTTTGCAAACTGGCGGCACCCAGCGTCAAAGCAGTGTTATTGTTCCTGTGTGGTTCCCCTTTTTTTTTAGACCCACATCCCTGACGCGGCTTTATTATGTGCACTGAAATCAACCGCATATTGTTTATTAGTTTAAGGCATCTGATTGTAATTAAACTGTAACAGTATAATGGTCCACGGAATGACCAGACTATTTCAAATACCATAGCATTGTTAATCTCACTGCACCTTCTTCTCATTCTTCTTTCAGTTGCTTCCATTAGGGGTTGCCACAGCGGATCATCTTTTTCCATATTACTCTCACTGCACCACTCAGAGTATTTATATCACTGTATCTGAGTGTGGAATCACAGCTCTACAGCAGCTGATCAGAAAGTGAATTATCGGTAAACAGTATCAAGCACACGCTGCCTCAGCCATGCTGTGTATTGAACTGCTCTCATACGACAAACGGTTCAGAGCCTTTCCTGTACTGACCTCACGGTTCAGAAACAATTTCATCCCAAGAACTATCAACGCAATTAATCAGTCCATCAAGTGCTCCTTTTGAACTGTTTGTACTTATACAGTAAATACAATTACCTCACTGTAAACTTGCGATATAGTTATAATATTGCACAACCTGAGCCATTTTATAAAGCGCAAATTTACATATGATGACAATATCATTTTTAAGATGAAATGCAGCAAAATATGTTTATTACATTATACAGATAAAATGTTAACATCATTTAAATAATCTATATTGTTAATAATTAAACATGTGAGGACACGGTGTCGCAGCGCTAGCAAGGAGCTGGCGCCCCGTTCAGGAATTGTTCCTGCCTCACGCTGTATTCTTGCTGTGTCTGGCGCGACACTGGAAGGATAGCTGGATAGAATAATTAAACATGTACTACAAACATATTTCAATGTTCCTTAAAAGTTTGAAGAATCAGTATTCTAAGCTTACAGAGGCCTTAACATCTATTACAGAGCTGATTGTGTGGCGATTGGTTATTTGGAGAAAGAAAAGGAAGGACATGAATTGGGGTTTAGTATGTTTGAAAGAGGCAGCACTGCTGTAATAAATTATTTAATTGAAGGTCACGCACGACACAGCAAGCATCTTGCGGGAGGTAGGAACAATCTCTGGACAGGGCGTCAGCTCGTCACTATCACTGCGCCATGTTTAATAAAATGCTTTAACTCCTATAATCATGAAAATGATATCAAGTTTACATCTCAGTATTTTAATCATTCAGAGAGCTGTAATATCATGAATGTAATGGATTCTGTGTCCTGTTGGAGGAAGAGAAAGCCCGTTTAAGAAGCATGTAGTGATTCACACACATAGAGCACATAGAAGAACACATACAAAACAGCATTTAACGTGCTACTTTAGTTACAAAGGTATTTGAGAAAGTAGTAAATTAAACGATTTTAAGATGAATTTTATGATGTTCTACTTTAATGACAAAATAAACTACGTGATTAAAGTGGAAATTTCGAGTTTTTTTCCCCACTGTGTTTCTATTTTTTTTTTTCTCAGTACCCCAATAAGCTTTCATATGACACTCAGACGGTGGGCTACGACTCGCCTTTTCACGCCGACTTTGATGTCTGACAACTTCTTTTTTATTTTGGGCACTGTGCAATTTGTAAACTTGAGCTTTCAAGTATCTCCGACACTCTATATCACTCAATCAACTTTCTTTTGTTGTTTATACCACTGTTTAAACCAACAAATAGTATGTTTTTCCTTGCCTCCACTTGGTATTCGTTGAAATTCTTCTATTTTCCCCCGTGCTTTTGCCATTGCCTTTTTACAGAACGCTGAGTTTTAGGGCTATTTATATTGCTTTGCATATTCAAAGAGGCATAATTCTGGGAGGAGTTGAGGAGTGGTGGCAGGCGCGTGCACGTATGTTACTTTTCACGGTGACCGGAATTTATGTAGCGGAGGAACGTGGAAGTTGACGAACGTACAGATTTATGCATCTGGATTTTATTGTGCGTACACACATCTCCGCTTTTGTCCGTACGCCATGTTTTAGTGTTGAATTCTATGAATGGCATTATCCATGAGGTCCCAGGAGTCACAAAAGATCTGAACAAGGAGGAGGGACACACCATTTTTGACTGTGATACAGAGGAGAGGGGTGTATAGAAATTGCTGTAAAAAGATAGAGAATAAAATTACGGAGTTTATATACATTATTGTGTTCAAGCACTAAAAAACACACAGGGTGGAGAAAGCCAGCACCTCTTTGACTTTCTGTAGTCTGAGGTGGTAAGGTGGACGGCTTTTCCATAAACCTAAACTGTAGCACAAACCTAAACATGCCAGGTCCTTCTGTGTGGCAACGGAGTACAAAGAAGTTTAAGGTAAAAGAATACTTTTCCTTTGAGTCAAAAAGAGTAGTGAATTGTTTATACTTTCAAATGAGTTTTCCTTCTTTTTCTTTTCTTTGCTTAAAGTCAGTCACCACTGAGGAAGAGTAGTTACTCGAAACGTCTGGTGCAATGAGTTTTAGTTTGTCTATCTTTTAGTTTGGTTTTTCTGCTTTCTAGAACTTTCCTGTCTACTTATAAACATAGAAGGATCAATACTACTCTAATTACAATTAAAAAAGAAGTTATAGAACATTATCAATAAAATCTTTAGAGCAAAAAGGATATGTTTCCTCTATAAGAGAAGATAAAAGTTTTTTTGTTGAGAAGAAATAAAAGTTTTTTTGTGGGGTGCAAGTAGTTTTCCTGAAGAAGTTGGTGTGAAGAGAAAGAAAGAAGATATATTTCTTGAATAAATAGAAGGAAAGAAATCCTTTTTGAGAAAATAAAAAACATAAAATAAGGATACTTGAACTTATTTAAGGAAAGTAAAAACTTAAAATTATAAAGTTTAGTTTTTGCTTTGAAATAATATATGATTAGTGGGTTTGGAATTTAAAGGACTTGTGTACATTAAAATAAAAGATACAACTGTCAAATATAACAAAAAAAGTTTTGTAAATAATATATTGTACACATATTTTTTGTAAAAAATTGTACATATTATATTTTTCCCTTTTTAAGAAAGAAAAACAGTTTTTTCAAAAAGATAAAAGAAAATTAAAAGAACTTTCTGGTTTGAAAAGAATTGAATAGTAACCTCATTTGTCTGAATATAAAACTTAAAAGAAAAAAGAGTCTTAAGAGACACAAATAAATAATTTTGTGATATAAGAATATTATTCTTCTAATACCATTTCATTTACTTGTTTAAAATGGATACTGGAAAAACGTTGGAAAGGAGACCTGTTCTGGAGGAGGAAGAAAATGACAGATACACAAACAAAAAAGGTCAACAACAAAGCAAATATGAGGAGGCTGGAGAATAACCAAAAGCACCAAGACACCCAATACTCACCACATTAACAATATTACACAAGCAGTAAGTTTGAAAGAGTGTATGATGACAGATATGAAAAAGTGGACTTTAATAAGAATGAGTGGGACACTAGAATGTATGACTATGATGGAAGAAGTGAAAGAGCTAATTACAGGGATGAATATTTTAGGCAAGACAATAGACGAAATTGTGGAAGTTTCAGAAACACTTTTTTGGGAGAAAGAGATCTTAGATAATAAGTACAAGGAGTATGAGGCACAATGGGATCAAGTTCGAAAGCAGTTTAATGGTGGAAATGAGAAAAGGCATGAAAGACCACAGTTCAGCTGGATGGAACAAGAATATACCCCAGGTTATTATGGACGTAAGGGTATATACTCTAGAGGTGGGAGATTTAATGCAAGAGGAGGTAACTTTAATTGAGGAGGGTTCAATGACGATATACTGTAGATCATGAAAATTTTCAGACTCTCTTTTGACAAGAAAAAGAGGAACAGGCAAATAGATTATCCTTTCAGAAGGTTAAGACCCTATTCAGGTGGGCTCAAGTAAGCAGGCACTTAAAGATCATGTCTCAGACTTTAAAGGGAAATGCCCCTAGATCCATCAGGCAGCAGATGGAGCATTTGGCAACATTTATTAGACCTGCCTTTTCTGACCCAAAGGTCAAGTAATTGATTGGGGCAAATGCCCAAAACTGGCAGACAACTACTATACAAATATTGTTTGAACACTACACGGAAAAACTAAAAGAGACACAGACAGAGGTTACAGAAATCCTCAAAGAAGATCCGAATTGGAATGAGTACTGGGAAACAGTGATCATATGGTTCAGAAGGAGATTTTCAATCTTAGAGTCTGGCATATGGATCACCCAATTGACAAGTGACTTGAAAAATCTAAAGGCTGATCTTGTTAAAAAAGACCAGCAAAAACAAATAAAATTACCGACTAAATTGATACTTAAAGGTATCGAGGCTAATAACTAAGATAAGGAAACACTGATGCAAAACATTTTGCATTCATCAAAACAGAAAGACAGTATTCCGGAACACAGTACACCAAGTGAAACACATACATAAACACATTAGACTGTAGCAACAACGTCAAAAACACTAGTGCAGAAAAAAATCCCTTGTTCACAGGCAGTGACACATGGGGGTCAATCCACAATGAAGTCTGACTCTCTAGATAGCGATTGGTGGGTGCCCAAAAGGAGCACAGACAAACAGACAAAACAGAAGGAAGATAAAGATCAACAAAGAACAGAAATCCTACCACAAGTAATGAATCAAATAGAAACAGTGAGTTTACCACAGAGGTTACAAAGAACAAAAAAAAACTCAGGAGAAATCTACGAAAAGTAAGGCAGACCCAAAAATATATAAGTCTGTCAATGAATTAGAAGGACTTGACTTAAATTTTTACTCATTTAGTCAATTAGATACATCTACCCCTATGAAAACAGATCATACTAAAGGAGCACTAAAGGAGGCTGACACGCAGACTGTACAACCTGCACAAATAGAACAACCTATAGAGGAGACAGAAAGCCATGAGGTAGAAGTAGCGGTGCTGATTTCACTGCACTCCTCAGAGGAGGAAGCAGCCAGACTGGGTGCTAAAAAGAAGAAACTTAAAGGTTTCTATACTAGGTTCCTAAAGAAGAATGAATCTGAAACAAAAGAAAATGAGAAGCAGACTGAAGGTAAACAAAAACAGGGACTAATTGAATTACCAACCTTAAGCAAGAATAAAGATTTGAAGCCAGTTGGCAAAGCCATCATACATAGTGAGGCTAATTTGGAAAAACCAAAGTTTAATTCGACTTTGGAATCAGAAACCGTTAGCGATACATAGTGATAAGTGCTATAAAACACTTATTGGAAACAGAGATTCTAGATCCTGAGGTCTCGTTGGAAATTGACATAACCCCACCAAACCCCAAATTGAGTAAAATGGTACCTACCTGCTCAACTGAGTTGGATCCCCAAATTTTAATTGATTTCCAAAATAACGTAACTACACTGAATCAGGAGGAACAACACTCCACCTCGTTGCAAACGTCGGACATACCTAGATCCAAAAACTTAGTAACCTTCTATCCTAGGAACCACGGTATCTCCAGAAGGAAGAATGTGGACTGGAATCTTGACATAAAGACCCAACATAATTATGGGGGACTCAAATCTGAGATTAATTAATGGACACCAGTTTAAAAATCTTCAGATCGATTGTTATACAGGAGCCAGGATAGCAAATTTTATTTCCATTTTTAAAAAACTGAAACCTCCCAACAACAGGGTCCAAAATGTCATAATTTCAGTCGGAATAAACAATAAGGACAAACAGCACAAGGAGACAATCGTCAAGCAATTACAGAGCATGCTCAGATTGGCAATCCAGGCCTTTCCGAAGGAAATGGCTTTTAAACTAAATTACTCTGCAGAATTTACCGCAAAACAGAAGGCAATTTTGTCAGCCTTAAATAGGTATATAGTGAATAAAACAAACCATATCGCAAAATTACTGGACAGTAGCTTCACAGTTCAAAAAGATCAAATACAATGGACCAGGTCCACCGCCCAAAAAATCTTTTAGAATATTGGGAAGAAGCTTTAAACTGCATGTTAAAAGGGCAGATTCCTCCATCCCACATAGAGACATTAAAAAAAATATTCTGAACCTTTTGAAATGCTTTACCCTTACACATGACCAAGAAACACTACTACAGTATGTAAGGGACTTCCTTTTATTCCCACCCCCAAAGACCATAGAGATGCACTAGACAGAACACTAGCCGAGAGCGAGAAGTTCTTCAGAAGAGTCAAATTGATTGATTACTATAAGGATGAATCAAATAAGAAGGAAGTTCCATTTACCCTTAAAACATGGTGGATACCCCCAGATAAAAGCAATAACAGAGAAGTGGTTTACTTTATTAATGTATGTAAATAGAGAGTTATTTGTAAATGAAGACTAGCAAAATACCCGCGCTTCGCAGCGGAGAAGTAGTGTGTTAAAGAAGCAATGAAAAAGAAAAGGAAACATTTTGAAAATAACGTAACATGATTGTCAATGTAATTGTTTTGTCACTGTTGTGAGTGATGAGTGTTGCTGTC
>JANRMT010028174.1:26452955-26470200 GCA_026402145.1 Polypterus bichir lapradei
GTATGTATGTATGAGTGTTGCTGTCATATATATATATATATATATATATATTTACACACACACATAAACATATATATATACATATCTATACATATACACATATATATACACACACACACACATATATACATACATATATATATACCTACATATATACACATACACACATACATACATACACACACACATATACACACAAATACATATATATATATACATACACACACAAATATATAAACATATATATACATATACATACATATCTACATATATACACACACAGCTATTTCGTATCAGTGCAAGACGCTGCTTGTTAAAATGGATAACTCCCGCTCTTACGTGCAAGTCTGCGTGGATATTATGAACTATCGTATTTGTTCAAGTTCTATTTAAATTTTAAATAGAAGGAATTTTTATTTAGTCGACAGAAATATCTTTGGTAGGAATGGTAAAAACAGACAGGAATATTATTCCTGAATAAATCAACTCAAACCTTAAACAACTTATAATATTTTGCTCTCCATAAAAATATATCCTGTCTAAATTATACAAGTTAGAAATAAAGTAAACTTTAAAAGAACAAACATTCAAATTTCTTTACTCTTATGTAATTTTATATAAAAAATAAACTTAGATTTTAAATATCCCAAAAGATTTTGCTCTCCATAAAAATATATCCTGTCAAAATTATACAAATTCAAATATGAACATGCTGCATAACAAAACCTGGAAATATAAATAAAATGTGTTCCTTTCAGCAATAACAAATCAAATCATTCAGTTGTCTTTGCTCATATGTCATTTTAGAGCTGGACGCCTAGTATCTTTTTTTGGCAACAAGTTCGTTTATGTTTGGTGTGAGGTTCTGTGTTGTGGAGATTCTCAGGATGGACTGCAGGTGCTCATGAGTGAGGCGACTCCTGTGTGCTGTTTTGTTAGTCTTCATCACTGAGAAGAGCTTCTCACACAGATATGTGCTACCAAACATGCACAAGGTTCGAGCCGCATGTAGACGGACTTTTTTTGTTCTTCAAAGTCACTAAAGCGCCGTGCGCTCAGTTTATCAGCAAAGTGCGTATTTGGGAACACCGTAGTGACGACTTGGTTCAACATTACTTGGCAACAGGGAAAGTGGGGCAAGTTGCACTGGTGCATTTGTGTCTCCCATAAAAGCAGCTTCACTTGAAATCACTTTGTGATTGTGCACGGGTAAAAACGTCCGCTGAAGTGTCAGATTCTTATTTAATTCTTCTGCTTTCTGTATCTTCTGCATTGCATTCAGGTCTTTCAGGTTACCCTGATGTTTTGTTTCATAGTGCCGTCTTAGATTAAATTCTGTAATTACAGCCACATTAGCTCCACAAATGAGACACACGGGTTTAACGGCAATGTCAGTAAACATATACTCAGCCTCCCATCGGTTTTTAAAGGCTCTATTTTCAGAATCAACTTTTCTCTTAAGCATCGTGTGGGCTAGCTTCGCAATAACTTGCAAGCTAGACTTGATTAACGCGGTAAGTGTTCGGCAAGGCAGCTGAAGCGCTGCATTATGGGATCTGTAGTTTATTGTGTTACCAGCGCTTCATATACCCGGGCCATTAATAACAATAATACAGTATATAAAATGATCTCGCGGGCTGGATATAATTACACGCCGGGCCGGATGTGGCCCGTGGCCCTTGAGTTTGACACATATGGACTAAATAGAACTTGAAAAGAAATATTTTTTCGTACATCGAGCCCGCGTGCTATTGTGGTTTTGCCTGCATGCCTCAATAAGTCACCCTCCCCTCGCTCTTACTTTTTTACCGTTCATCTAATGAATACACTGAGTATGGCTTTACCAAAACAATCATTGATTGCGAATAAAGTATTCATTATTCGAGTATGTAGATCGGGGTATATATATACATATACATATACCCGCGTATCGCAGCGGAGACGTAGTGTGTTAAAGAAGCTATGAAAAAGATTTGTTTCTTACTGCATCAATAAACAGCTCGTCTTCTTCTTTATCTGAGACCTGACACACTGCATGCACGGGTTTTTTTTTAACACTGTCTTCCTTTAGCGGGACATTCACTTTTTCCACCGTGTGCTTTGTTTCTGCAGTATCTGCACTTATTACATACTTATCTTGTATGTTTCAGACGCTTCATATTTTTTGCTGCCTTTTCAATTGTGTAATTCGGTTTTTGTTCAGTGCTCTTTGGAACTGTTGCTTTTTGTCTGTGCACTGCGTCAGTTCACGTGAGCCGCTCGGTGTACATGCATCGAAGGTTCCCAGCTGTGCTGCTGCCATGTCGCGCTATGTCCATGGCTGTATCTAATGTTACCTAAGTCCCGGCACTTAAAACTTTCTCTCGCAGTTTCGCTGAGTTTGTGCCAAACACCACCCTGACCATCTCATCTTCCTCTGCATAAGCACAGTCCTTCCCCCGTGAATATTTACCCGTGGCAGTTTGCTATTGGATTGCCGCTGATGGACAGCCTTATATGGGCAGGCACTAAATTACAAACGCCAGCGGCAGCCTGTCTATGAACTTAATTTAAAGTGTAGGTTTACATCGTGCTTTGTTTCCGAAGTAGCAGAACTCATGAATATGGT
Source organism: Polypterus bichir lapradei (assembly GCA_026402145.1). Taxonomy (NCBI): domain Eukaryota; kingdom Metazoa; phylum Chordata; class Cladistia; order Polypteriformes; family Polypteridae; genus Polypterus; species Polypterus bichir. Next base: position 26,455,564 of record JANRMT010028174.1, read on the forward strand.
TGTATATGTCACTCGCTCGCTTCTTATTGTTTCGCTGCCTTCTCAATTATATAATACATGTTTTCCTCAGCGCTTTTTGGGCCTCTTCCTGGTTTTCTACGTACTGCGTGATTACGTGAGAGGCTTGATGATGTCACACGAAACTCCACCCCCACGGCGTTCAAGCTCATCTCCATTACAGTAAATGGAGAAAAACAGCTTCCAGTTATGACCATTACGCGTAGAATTTCGAAATGAAACCTGCCAAACTTTTGTAAGGAAGCTGTAAGGAATAAGCCTGCCAAATTTCAGCCTTCTACCTACACGGGAAGTTGGAGAATTAGTGATGAGTGAGTGAGTCAGTGAGTGAGTGAGTGAGTGAGTGAGTGAGGGCTTTGCCTTTTATTAGTATAGATAATATCACAGAGGGGGAAAGAAAGACCCCCAAAGAGCTCTCCCATTTAAAAGATGTAATTATTAAGCCAGCCGACAAAGGCAGTGCCATTGTTATCATGGATAAAGAAGACTATAAGGAGGAAGTCTAAAGACAACTCAATGACTCGGAATACTACAAAAAATTAAATGATCCTATGTATTTAGAAACTCAAAAGATAGTTCACAAGATCACAAATCAGGTGCAGAATGAAGGAGTCATTTTGCAGAAACAAGCAGCTTTTTTGAAACATGACCTATACCCCGATCTAGGCGGTTTTATACATTACCAAAAATCCATAAGGATTCTAAAAAGTGGACTCAACCTGAACAAATACCCCAGGGCAGACCAATAGTGTCTGACTATGGGAGTGAGACCTATAATATAGCAAGCTATACTGACTATTACCTAAATCCGATTTCACAACTGCACCTCAGATCTATAAAGGACACTTATGATTTCATAGAGAAAATTAAAACAATCAAAGTAACTGTAGACACATTACTCTTTACAATAGACGTGAACAACCTATACACAAATATAGTAATAAAACATGGCTTGGAAGTAATAAAAGACTGGCTTCGACATTAATCAAATAGAAACAGACCGGACAAGTTTATATTGTCACTCCTAGCACTTTCACTTAGCAGAAACGATTTTGTTTCTGATGAACAGTATTTCTTCAGTTTGGGAGCATGGACTGAGTAAATTCAAAGAATATTTACACATTTTAAATAATCACTGGCCAAACATAAAGCTTAAGGCTAAAATAAGCAACCACTCAATCAATTTCCTTGATACAGTAGTATATAAATCACACAGCTCATTACAAACTAAAGTGTTCTTTAAGGAGACCGCCACACACGCTCTCCTCTCCTCCATAAGGATAGCTCTCATCCTGCCCACACTCACAAAGTAATTATAAAATCTCAACTTTTGAGATATAAAAGAATCAGTTCCACAAAAAAGGATTTTATGAATTCTACAAGAATATTGTTCGGGGCCCTAGGACTTTCTTGAGAAATAGTTTTAGAGATTTCCAAAGAGTGTCTATCCAAAATGATTTCAGAAATGTTCAAAGTGCATCTATTCAGAACAATAAACAGAAAGAAAAAATAATTCCCATGGTGTCTACTTATAACAAACAATACTATGGCAAATAGAATTATTAAATCCGAATTTACAACATTTATTTATATAGCACATTTTCATACAAATAATGTAGTTCAAAGTGCTTTACATAATGAAGAAAGAGAAAAAAAAGACAAAATAAGAATTAAAATAAGAGAACACTAATTAATTAACTAATTAACATTGATGGCCAGGGAGGACAGAAAAAACAAAAAAAACTCTAGACGGCTGGAGAAAAAAAACAATCTGCAGGTGTTCCAGGCCATGAGACCACCCATCCACTTCTAGGCATTCTACCTAACATAAATGACCTCAATCAGTCCTCATTGTATTCAGGGTTCTCATGGAAGGACTTGATGATGACAGTCATGTGGACGTCTGGTCTTTAATCCATCAATGTAGGGACATCACGGTGCTTTGATTAGGTGGTGATGGTGCAGGTCGCCACCACAGAAAACCGGAAAAAGAACAGAAGAGGGAGTAGGGATTAGTACGGATTTTGAAGCCATCATGAATAACATTGATAATTAATTGAATATACAGAGCATCAGGATTAGACTAAGATGAAGCTATGAGAAAGCCATGTTAAAGTTTTCAGCAGTATTTTAAAGTGCTCCACTGTATCAGGCTGGCGAATACCTATTAGCAGGCTATTCCAGATTTTAGGTGCATAACAGCAGAAGGCCGCCTCACCACTTCTTTAACTTTAGCTCTTGGAATTCTAAGTATACACTCACTTGAGGATCTAAGGTTATGACTTGGAGTGTAAGGTGAGAGTCATTCTGAAATATAAGATGGAGCAGATTATTTAAGGCTTTGTAAACAATAAGCAGTATTTTAAAGTCAATTCTGAATGACACAGGTAACCAAAGTAGTGACATCGAAACTGGAGAAATGTGCTCGGATTTTCTTTTCCTAGTTAGGATTCTAGCAGCTGTTTTCTGCACTAGTTGCAATCGATTTATGTTTTTTTTTGGGTAGTCCTGAGAGGAGTGTGTTACAGTAATCTAGTCGACTGAAAACAAACACGTGAACTAATTTCTCAGCATCTTTCAGTGATATAAGAGGTCTAATTTTTGCTATATTTCTTAAGTGAAAAAATCCTGTCCTAGTGATCTGATTAATATGTGATTTAAAATTCAGGTCACAGTCAATAGTTACCCCTAAATTCTTTACCTCCTTCTTGACTTTTAATTCTAATGCATCAGATGTTAGTCACATTCAGGGAAAATAGGAGAATTTCAGACAATACCAGGTAGTAGCTGCCTACAAGAAAAATAAGAACCTAAAGTGCTACTTGGAAAAAAGCTCATTAGAATATACATGTAGGAACATCAAGGACCCATGGATGGAGAAATACTGACACAGTAATAACATACTAAGAAGTAACCAATTTAGAAGGATTAGACCGATGTTCCACCACAATTATCTGGACAGCACTAACCGTATTTGATATTTAGCATGTACCCACTGTAAAAAAACTGCACATTGGAGAAACTCAGAATAAACTTAGAAGTAGGTTGCAGCAGCATTTGACTAATATAAGAACTAACAGATTGCAAACACCCCTGAAAACACACTTTAATAAAGTGGGCACTCAATGTTTAAAGATAGCAAAGTTTGTTGAAAAAAAGCTGGGAACCTTAGACCTTGTATTGACAAACTAAATACATTTGCAGTTAAAAACAATTGTTCTTTGCTGCAATCACTATTCGTTAATCAATCGATTTTTAGATTGGAAAAACATCTCAAATAAATAAATTAATGTAGTGCTGAATTTGGTTCACTAATTACTATTAACAATTTATCAAAGCCTTCAGTTCTCTAAATGCTTCAATCACTGGAGTTGGTCTCAGCCGTTGTGAGAGATGGATGTCTGAGATGGTGCTCCACTGGCAGTGGTGTTATTTAGCTTTTTTATCATCTATCTGAGATATCCTGTACTTAATCAGCCTGAGAGGATTTAATTACAAGTATATTAAAAGCATTAGCAAGAGACCGAGGGGTCAGAAAGAAAAGGAAAAGGCAGCTATAGATACATCAAAGACTAAGCTGGTCTGAAGTTTATGTTACAGCCAACAGCAGACTAAAAAGGAAGAGACAGGTGAAGGGATGGATCAGCCAAGACCTCACGCTGCTGTATCTGCTCCAGCCGACAGTAAATGAGGAAGCAAAACTGCAAGTGATGCGGGCAATGAGAATTCGCTGACCTTATGTTGAATATTGGAACCTAGTATGGCTTCTTCATCCCCACAGTCAACTACTGACAACAGAATCAACTCCAACAGGATACATAACTCCGCTTTCAGAGCACGGAGGAGACGGAAATGAGTTATCCGAGCTGAGGGGGTTAATAAACACAATCAGGGATAAAATAAATGATGCAAAGGAGGATATACACAAGAGAACAGACAGATTTGACATCAGAATGGACAGCAAAACAGACAAGTTGCTGCAGGATATAAAAGATCAGATGATACATTAAAAAATTAATTTGATATAAACCGTAAAAAAAAATCTAGCAAAAAATGATGAAAAAATACAGGAAAGTTAGAGTTAAACTGAGAATAAAATAAGTGCTTGGTAGTCACTTAAAAGAAGTTAAGCAAATGTGTATGACTCATATTGAAGAACATGAACAATTGACATCTGCCGCTGACAAAAAAGCAACTGCTGTAAAATCTGAATGCAAAGTTCTTGGTAATAAATTAGCTGCATCTGAAAACCGTGAAAGTCCAAACCCGGTGAAATTCATAGCTGAATAATTTTCTAAAATAAGGACTTTAAATCGGACGCCATAGCTTTGTTGCATCTGCACTGTACTATTGTAAGATATCTCAATTGTTTTCTTTTTTTTTCCTAAGGGAACTGTTTAACATCACATCAGTATGTAAAAGGAGTGGGACTTCATGAAATGTGGTCTGGTCACTCTTAGGGAGGCAGTTTGGATGGAGGGGGAAAGAAAGAGAGCAAGTTACTTCTTATTTACTTATTTTTTTTACCACAACAACTGTAAGCACCAAAATAATAATAGGCTCCTTAGCCATAATACCTGTTAATAAAATACCAAGGTTAAAGCTTTTTTGTATGAATCAACTTTCTTCTTACTTAAGATTACAAAATGTCCTTAAAAATTCAGAAGTGTCTCTCTGACCAAACAGTGAACTTTGTGAGTTGGAATGTCAAAGGTCTCAATCATGATATAAAGAGATAAACAACATTTTCTCATCTAACAGGTCTAAATTCAAAGACAGTAAGGACCAGTTTTGGTTGCAGAGAGATTGGATTGGCTGAATATTTTACTCCAGCTATATAATGAAAACTAGAGTTGTGGGAGTCTTAAGTAATGGGTAATTTATTTAAATCTATAGTAATTTTGATAAAAATGAATGCACCTAATTTGAATGATAGAGATTTCATCCAAAATATATTTTCATTTGTTCTTAATATGAACACTCATAAAATTATAGTGACCTGAGATTTTAATTGTGTTTTAAATCCAGACCTGGAATGGAGCTTTTAATGGAAATCTGTATTGTCTGCATATTGATCTGGAAACATTTTACACCGAATCCCCTTCCTGATGTAACCCTCCCCATTTATCCAGGCTTGGAACGGGCACGAAAAATCTTGATGGTTTTTGCATACCCCCATGGCTGGGTTACCATATACAGTAACAGTTTATAAAATAATCCCCACCCGCCCCAAATTATATATCCAATAAAGTCAATGGAGTTGCAAAATGTAAAGCCAAATTAACAGTGTGTATCACCAGCATGTTGAACAGTTGCACCTCTTGTGATATTTTTGCCAAGGAACAGAAGGTAAATTTATGCTATTTTTCAGTTTTAAATGATATCGAAATATCCACACTTTACTTATAGTGCTTTGAAATCTGATAATTGTGTTGTTGATAAGAGGGTGAAGCTGTGGGTCAATTTTTAATCTGAACACAGTTTATGCAATGCTGGCAATTTCTGCCACTACATTTGTTCCTTATTTATTTTCACCTTATTTAATTACTTGTATTAGGAATTTGTTAGTTTTTGCAAACCCCCGTGACCCTGTGTTAGGATATAGCGGGTTGGATAATGGATGGATGGATATCTGAAATATAAAAAAATATATTTCCCTTCATAGATTGTAACAAACATATTTCCAAATATATTGTGATAAGACATACACTCACACACACACATATATATATATAGTAAAAAAAAAAAGTGACAAAATAAAAATGACCAAAAGTTAAATAATTTGTTTATTGCATAATCTTAATAAAGAACAAGACAAGAATTCAACCTAATTATAGTAAACTTTAACTGAACCCAGAATGAGTAACAAGTGAATAATTTAACCAATATATGAAAAGCAGAAAAAGGATTATAAATGGAAATTACCAAATTTAGCTTAGAAAAGGGAAGGGTCAAAAAAAACAGAAATGCAACTGTTCCTAATAATACTCTGTAATGAACATATAAAAGAAAAAGGCACCAAAGAGCAAGCTCTAATAAAGCTAAAACCTCTCATAAGTAAAGGAGCCAGGACTTAAAAAAAGGGAAGACTCTAAAATGATCTTAATTCCCAAAAGATTTTACATTAAAAAGTCAATAAATAAAACTGAATAGTGAAAAGGGAGAAAATCTAAAAAAAATAACTAAACTGTATTGGCTCTAGCAGACCCCTGTGACCCTGTGTTTGGATTCAGTGGGTTGGAAAATGGATGGATGGATAATTAAAATGTAAGACTAACAAAGCAGAAAAAGGCACAATGGTAAGTGGGAATGAAGATTAAGTGAGGTAACAACAATGAGAGAAGTCTCAATACCCATTTGGTAAGACTAGTGGCTACAGAGGTCTTAAATAGGCACTCGGGTGGCCGCAAACATGCATGATCAGGGAGTCTAGGCCCCCCTTTTTCTAAACTTTTAAAATACAAGACTAACAATAAATAAGCAATGATTAGCAAATTAGACCATACTTACTAGTTGGTACTAATCGGTACACATCACAAACAAATGTAAATAAATACAAATGGAAACAATTAGAATAATTAACATGAAGTATAAACAAAGAAAATATAGTCAAATGGAATGCAGGGTTGAATCTCCAGGGAAGTTCTGATACTTGGTGCCATTTACTTAGAGGTAGTCGTTACCATTTTAGAATGCAATGACATTATTTGCATTAATACCTGCATATTACAACATCTTCTTCACTCAGGTGAACCTTGAGGAATTTGTTATCGACCAGTCAGAAACTTATAAATGCTTTTTTTGATATCTTTATTCCTTAGGGTGTAGATGACTGGATTCAGCATGGGAGGCACCACGTTTCCAGCGATAACCATCACATTGTAAGCTTCTGTTGATATGTTTACTCCTGACCCTGGAAGAATAAGGCATATAAAGGATGGGAAATAGAAAACACTCATCACTAGCAGGTGGGTGACACAGGTACCAAAGACCTTTGTGTTCCTTTCAACAGATGACAGCTTCAGTGCTGTCAAAGCAATTTTAATATATGAAAATAAAATCACTTCCATAGGGCATACACCTAATACAACCACCATGATAGACATAAGATTTAAATACTTTGGATCTTCGTTACATGAAATATGAACTATTGTTGGGTAATCACACATGCAGAACTTCAGAACATTTGTACGACAAAAAGAAAGCTCTCCAGCAAAAATTATAAATGGTGAATGTATAACGAATGGTAAGAATGGCAAACACGAAATGATAATCTGGACAATTTTTCTTGTAATGACGGAATTGTACCTTAATGGATAAACAACAGCAACGTAACGATCAAATGCCATGAAAGTCAAAAGAAGGGATTCCATTTGTTGTAAATTCAATATGAGATACATCTGAAATACACAGGCCGCATACGGCATGACAACATTATTTTGCTGAAGATCAGACACCATCTTGGGGATAATGGTAGTGCTATTAGCCATGTCTATAACAGCTAAAGCACTGACACAAATGTACATCACTGTTTGAAGATGTTGATTCATTTGGATGACCATAACTACCAACAAGTTGCCAAACACAGACATCAGGTAGATTAGAATAAGAGCACAAACAATGAACAATTTTTGGTCAGAGCGGATTTCACAGTCCAGCACAAGCACTCGCTCAGAACTGTTGGTGTTGAACATCATTCACGTTGGTCTTTTTAGCTGGAAGAAAAAAACAAAACAAAACATATCCAGTCATCCATTATTAACATATTTTGTACAACTTCTAACAATATACTTTGTGCAGTGTGTCTCCTTTAGTGACAGTCCTATTCTGTGTATGTAAAAGGAAAATTATATGTTCCAGAATGCATATAAAAGATGCACATTTCAATTTCAATTTATTTTGGCACAATAGTGAAAAGGCTGTGAGTGTTTTAGAAATAAGCGCACATCACTTCCATACATGAACAGACAAATTTGATTTAAAACGAACGAATCGTTACAGTGGAAGTTCATTAACATTAGAAATGAAATACGGCCAGTTGACAATTGAGGAATGTAAAAAAAGGAAAGGAAAATTACAAAAAATCTGGTTACTCAGTCAGTTTACCAGACAGAGTCACAAAGTCGGACAAAGTCAAAGTTCTGATGACCCAAATCAAGACATGCTACAGCCTGCACTAGATGCCAAGAATTTTCCCCCAATAATTTAGCTAAATCTGAAAACTGATTGTTCTGGCACAGGAATGTTACTATGTTTGGAAAACTGTTACTCAATTTTCTTTTGATTTTTTTTCAGCAAATAAGAATTTGAAGTCATTTGTTAAATAATAACTTTCTTCTGGAAGAAATTTTTTTCTACTTTAAAGAGAAAACAGATCTGTTCATTACCAAAACTAATAGTATGCAAATATACAAATCAACAAATGATTGTCATTTACTGAAGTTTATGGTCTTCCCGAGGAAGCATCGGGGCAGAGTGGTCGGTCTAGAGCAAAGTCTTATTTTTTTTTAGTATTACCTGTTTCTTGATAACTTTACATAACTGAGTTTAATTTTGTTTCTTTTGTGGGTTTTGTTCACTTGAGTGCATGGCTTTTCTGATATTGTTATACATGCATATGTGCACATTTGCACATCTTAGAGGGAACACTGCTGGCATACATAAATTCTAAAATTTGTGACTGTATCCTCTAAACATAAAATGAATTTATGTATGCAAGAGGAACAGTGACTCTGTTATAAATCCAAGTCACAGAGGGATCTGGAAGGCTTAAGATAAAGAGGTGTGATGCTAAACTGTATAATTGGGCATGTGCTCTTTTTTCTAGGAGAATAGTGAAATTTTACGGTCTTGGAATGGGTGCCTTTGCAGAGTGCCTGATCAAGTCAAAAATTGTACTTTTTAATATTGCTCATTTCTTCATAATTTTACATAAACTGAGTTAATTTGTTTTTCTTATGTGTGCTTTATTATCTCATGTTTGCAATTTTTTGATTCAGGTTGAGTATACATAATCGGAAATGCCTGGATATTTTCAGATTTTGGTATATTTACATATACATAATGAGATATCTTGGGGACACTTTTGATCAAGTAGAAAAATGCAGCCAAACCAGCTAAGTGATGAGTCAAGTATACAATATTTCATATCACCAAACTGTTATTGTAATGTGTTTTAATATTACAAACATATCAAAACTCAAAAGTAATGAATAGGATAATAATAATAATAATTCTTTGAATTTATATAGCGCTTTTCTCACTACTCAAAGCGCTCAAGGATAGATTTTGGTTCCATTTTAAGAGGGCCAATACTGTGTATTTACACTAAAGAAGGTTTTTGAGTTTTCATCAGTTTATATTGGTTGCTTGCTGTCACTTCTCAACGCCCAGGCTGACATGTCAGGAAAATCTTAGTCAAGCTTCACTCTGTCATGCTTGTGGTGCTGGAAAGCCATTAGCTGACAGAGGATTCCTTACATCCAGTTTTCATATATTATGGGTGTACATACATAAAACATAACATAAAAAAGCAATTTGCAGCAGTGCCTGGCTTTCCAAACATAATCGGACAAATTAACTGAACTACAGTTCACAGTTACAGTAAGGGCACCTGGCGAGAATGAAGTTGCTTTTGTTAACCATAAGCAGCAACATTCTATTAACGCACGAGTCACCTACAATTTAACCTCTTTATCATTACATTTTTTTCTCAAAAAACATGTAAAAAGCATTGCACTTTCTGTCTTGAACAATTACATTTTCAACAAACCTCATCTTTCTACTGTCGAATATGTAAAACACTAAAAGTAGAAAGTCAGAAGTGTAAAAAGTATAATAATGATACAAAATAATAATTGTGAATAATAATATGAAATGAATGATAATAAAAATTATACTAATACCGTATATACTGTCAAAACATATCTTTTGTGTGGCATATCTCTGAACCAGAAAACTGCTTAGGTGTCATTTACCCAACACTGTTCAGGGTAACGATTCATCTCAACAGCAGTTCTTTCAAACATATCATCATGAAGAAATAACTTCAAGTAAGTGATTGGATCTTGGCTGATAACAGTCACTTTTATACCTGGTTGCACCACAAAATCAAAACAAGGTGGTGCTGGTTTATTTGAAGTGGGCTCAACAGAAACCCAAACGCAATCAAGTGTCACTTTCAGATTCATCAGAATTGCTTTTGGTTTTACTGTCCGTTTCCATTTCACCTCCTGAAGACAAATTCACGTTGTCATCACTGTTGATGAGAGGTTCCTCAACATCACTGCTCATATCACTGTCAAGAGCTTGCAACACCTGAGCTTCTGAAAAATGTTTCTTACAAGATGCCATTATGAAGCTAGGAGAAGACGCATCTACACTGTTGCCAGGGTAATGCTCAGGCTTGACACTTATGTAACACTAAGGACTAACGCTGTTAACCTGAGTAATCCTCGGGTGTAATGTTTATGCAAGACATGTCTATACAGTTGCCGAGTGACACTTGGGACTAACATTTCTAGCACTGTTTGATTTTACACACCAAGCGGTTGAATGGCGTGCTGTTCAGAACTGTTTCCAGTCTTGCACCCAGTGCTACTGCAATTGGCTCTAGTCCCATTAGTTAGATTAATGGGGTTTGAGAAAAGGTGCTGGACTGACTGACTGATTTTACCCACAGCAGTAGAGACTGGGGTCCTAGTCACAGTTGAATTCTGCCTTGTGGTTGACGATGTTGGAATAGGCACCAACCACCCATTAATTTCATGTTTTCATGCTGTTTATGTTTTTCAAAAAAACACTTAGCAGTGAAATACATTAATTATTGTAAAGACCAGTAATGGCACATTGCACGATAACGTGCAGTGAATACACTTGCTCTGTATGTTTATCATTCGTTTTCTCAGAGGTTGATGCGCTTGCTGCTTCCTGAGCAGCTCTTTTTTTCTCCACCATAGCAGCCCGCTTCTTCTCTTCTTTCGTCGGCATCTTTTCATGTTAAAACTGATTAAGTCCGTGTTTGTGTTGCAATTACTTAGTACGTTTTCCTTAATTTTTCACTTAAGCTGGCACTTAAGTCTTCAATTTTCCTCAAGAATGATTTGAGATATGGAGAGGTAGGGGAAGTGACGGTGAAGGTGGTAGGTATGAGAACGGCGCCCGTACATATGCGCCACACGGCCGCCCTGCTGCCGAGAGTTGATACTTCAATAAAATAAAATAAAAATAAAAAGTGGAATAACCTTGGAGGTGAATCATCACCCCAAAAGCGAATAGAAGACGTCATGTAGTATATGTGTACCAAATTTCATGTCAATAGGTCAAATGGTTTGCGAGCTATGGGTGATTTAAAATCGTGGACAGACAGACAGCCATGGTAGCATTTTATACATAAAGATTCCTAAACATTATTCTTTAAAATATGTTGGAAATTATCTGTATTTATCACCATAGGAAAATAATTATATTTTATAGTAAATGTTACCATTTAATTTGAAATTCAACAAATCACGTTTGTTTTTTCGTAATAGACAGAATATTACCTACTATGGAGTTTCTGTGTGGTCCCATTCAATCTCTGAATCTGCTGGAAGAAATGAAGAAGGAAAAAAGATTAGGCTACTGCCCATTGTAAAAAATTCAGCTCACTGCTCTGTTTTTTTTTATTTTTATTAATTAACGAATAAATGTATCAAGGAAAATCTGCCTTACAAGTCAAAACGTGAAATCTCTCATAACACCTCCAAATGAGCAGTTAAGAACTCTACAGATACTAACATGGTTGCCGCCCATAGATTACTGGGGTAAACGGCAAATGTGACCTGGTACAGAAATGAAAGGATGTTAACCGGTGTTTGAAGTTATATTCCGGGCACTATAAAACTTGTACATTTTAATACAATTGTTTTTCAAAAAAATTATTCTCTTATTATAATTATTCTAATGCAAAAGATATAAAAAACATAAGAAATTTGGCAAACAAAAGGAGACCATTCAGTCCATCAAGCCTGTTTGTTTAACTAATAGCTAAGTTGTCCCAATGTCTCATCCAGACTCTTCTTAAAGATTGTGAAGGTTTCTGCTTCAACTTCATGTCTCAGTAGTTTGTTCCAGAGTCCCACAACTCTTTGCAAAAAGAACTGCTTCCTGGCTTCAGTCCCAAATTTTCACTGATGTCCTCAAATACACGATTTACCCATAAACTGAAAGAATGTTACTGGATCTCCCTTAATCTATTCCTTTGGGGATTTTGAAGACCTGGATTTTGACCCACACAGTCTCCTTTGCTTGAGACTAAACATGTTTAATTCACTCTGACAGTAGGATTTGTCTGTTAGACCCATGATGCACTTGGTTGCTCTCCTCTGCACAGCTTCACATGCTGCTATGTCTTTTTTGTAGTGTGGTGACCAGAACTGCATGCAGTACTCCAGATGTGGTCTTTATATAGTTTTAGCATAATGTTCCTTGACTTAAATTCAACAGTTTTTATGGTATAACCTAACATTTTATTTACCTTTTTTATCTGCTTCTGTTCACTGCTTAGTCAATGAAAAAGTTGTGTCAACATAAATTTCGATTCATGTTTGTCAATGCTGTTAAAGAGCAAGATATTTGATCAATGAAATTACTACTTTAAAAAATCCCTGGATCAACCCCATCTTCTCCATTGCAGTGTCATGGGGTAAAATTTAAAAATATAAAAATATACAGATTTACCTATGCTTTATTTTTAAATAATTTAAGACAATAGCTTTAACTAATTTGAACAAAATTACCTCTCTCATACAGCAGCTCTCCCCACTGACCACCAATTCATGACATTTGTCTTTATTAGTAGTTTATCCTAGAAATATGGCATGTTCAGTGTGTCTTATATTGTTTTCTCCTTCACTAAAGAGACCTATTTTTGTTTTGACTTCATAAACTGCTGTATTCTACTGGGGTCTTAATATGAGTACTGCGGAGACAAAAACCCAAGATGATAATTATTAGACTGACTAGCTTTTCTTTACGGTTGTCATGTTAACACTCTTTTTAATGATAACATTGTAATAATTGCTAATTGACTACAACATTTTTATACCCAGCAGTACTATTGTGTTTTTTGAGAGTCTTGTGATAATTAAGGCTTACATTTTGCAAGTCAGTTTTCTACCCAGTGAATGAATAGCAATAACAACACCAACAAATAACACACAAAAATATATCTATAGTATATGTATTTGCTAAATGTTTAAGTACATATTGCAGCATTTTTTATGTTACAATATTTTTGTTATTAGCTGTTCAGTAACTTACACTCTATGGAGAGAAACCATCCCTGAATACACTGGTGTGAGTGCCAATGGCCCTAAATGGAGGAATGGATGGTTGAGCTCTTTAATAAACCTCTTTGGCTTTCTAAGACAGAAGGTATTAATAGATTATATATTTGGGTGATGTTTTTATCCAAATTAAAAACTGGTATGATATGTTACACATTTTTTATAACTGCATCAAAAGTAGGTGAAGTGACTTGCTCAGTGTCTCACTGGGAGTCACCAGACAGCACAGTGAGAAGTCAAGCAAAATGACACCTTTTATAAATACTATATCGTTATTTGGAACACTTGCATTTCATGTGTGTTCCGTGTCTACAACGATCTATGCACAGTAAACACATCGTTAAAACAGAAACGTTTTTCATGTTTAGTAATATTTCACAAAATGTAGACATGAAGTGTTAATGTGTGAAGCCTGAATTCCAAATATCAAAGAAACACTTTCACAAAAGGTACAAATATAGTGCTTTTATAAAAGCGCATTTGTTCTGTTATATAAGTCATTTTTCTTGACTTCTCACTCTATACAACTCGAAGCAACTGACACGCAGGTAAACAGACTTGAGCTGAGAAAACTGTGCAGGGTGGGAGGATGTGATAGCAGGCTGCTTGCTGTTTGCTGCTTATCCACACATTTACAGGACAAAGGACGCTGAGAGAGAGGTGAGAAGACGGATCTACGAGTTTTTTCGTAGGCTCTGGTAATTCTAGTGTTAAACTATACTCAGTACCCCAGAATGGCTAAGCAAATACTGGATTTTAGGACTTTGTTAATTTATTAAAAACTAGCAGAATACCCGCGCTTCGCAGCGGAGAAGTAGTGTGTTAAAGAAGGTATGAAAAAGAAAAGGAAAAATTTAAAAAATAACGTAACATGATTGTTAATGTAATTGTTTTGTCATTGATATGAGTGTTGTTCCCATATCTATATATCTATCTCTCTCTCTCTCTCTCTCTCTCTCTATATATATATATATATATATATATCTATATCTATATCTATATCTATATATATATAGCAAAATAACTGCGCTTGGCAGCAGAGAAGTAGTGTGTTAAAGAAGGAAAGAGAAACAAAAGGAAACATTTTGAAAATAACGTAACATGATTGTCAATGTAATTGTTTTGTCACTGTTATGAGTGTCGCTGTGATATATATATATATAGCAAAATAACTGCACTTCGCAGCGATGTCGTGTGTTAAAGAAGTTATGAAAAAGAAAAGGAAACATTTGAAAAATAATGTAACATGATTGTGAAAGTAATTGTTTTGTGTATTTGGCGGCAGCGTCAC
>JANRMT010028174.1:26471033-26491181 GCA_026402145.1 Polypterus bichir lapradei
TATATATATATATATATATATATACACATACATACAAACATACACACAGGTATATATATGTGTATATATATGTATGTGTCTATATGTGTGTGTATAGCTTTGGTCACTGAGTGCAAGGGAAAAATAATAAAATATAGTCTATTAGTTATTAAACAGTAAAACATTAACGTTTTAAGAAGTACAGGTACATTGAGCACTACTCGAGTGGTTGCGGGTAAACTACATTTTAAAAGACGGTATAACAGAAGAGGTAAGTTGTACTAACAGCAGCTAAAATGTATATGGATCATCTCTCAGTAGTTGATCCCTTTTGAAAGGCGCAACACGACGGCTGTGGTATAGAAATTACATTTTCTATGTGAACGTTCAAATTTCTGCCTCTGGTAATGTGACTCACCGGTATTACCAGTAATTAAAGAAAAATTGTTTTGTGTCCTCTGCAGTGTTAAGAGAGAAAGGCTTTGGTTTGGGATAAAATGGTGTAAAGAAAGGAAAGTTGCATTTTTCTTTTATATAGTATAGAGAGATGTGTTCGGTGACGTTATGATCGCCTTTTGGGGACAGTCGCGGTGGGTCTTGTGTAGACTGGTGAGACGTCTCTGCCATTAATCGGCTGTGATGGCACTGTCAGTCCTTCACTCGTGTGCGTGTCTTAATAATCCGAGCTGAGGACTTTATAATCGTATACGTGCAAAAGAAAGTGTGAATCGCCTTAATATTATTTTGCCGTGGTGTAGAAAAGGGGTCTCGTGTTTGCAATTTTCTGGGCTATAGCTCAGGGGGAGGATGAAAAAAATTAAAAGTGCTCACTTTGATTTAAGGCAGAAGCGCGCCGGCTGCTCGACTTTTGCTGGGAAGGAGACCCCAGTTTTTGTACACACGTTCCACAAATGAGACACACGGGTTTACCGGCAATGTCAGTAAACATATACTCGGCCTCCCATCGGTTTTTAAAGGCTCTATTTTCAGAATCAACTTTTCTCTTCGGCATCGTGTGGGCTAGCTTCGCAATAATTTACAGTATCATAAGCTAGACTTGATTAACGTGTTAAGTGTTCGGCAAGGCAGCTGAAGCGCTGCATTATGGGATCTGTAGTTTATTGTGTTACCAGCGCTTCATATACCCGGGCCATTAATAACAATAATACAGTATATAAAATGATCTCGCGGGCCGGATATAATTACACGCCGGGCCGGATGTGGCCCGTGGGCCTTGAGTTTGACTCATATGGACTAAATAGAACTTGAAAAGAAATATTTTTTGGAATGTGATCGCGCAAGTCAGTACATCGAGCCCGCGTGCTATTGTGGTTTTGCTTGTGTGCTTCAGTAAGTTACCGTCCCCTCGCTCTTACTTTTTTACCGTTCATCTAATGAATACACTGAGTATGGCTTTACCAAAACAATCATTGATCGCGAATAAAGTATTCATTATTCATGAAGCTTCAATAGGTGAATAGGTGATCTGTCTTTCTGCGTTAACCGCATGCGTTTTCATACGTCTCAAACTAAGGGGATGCGAGGTTAAAATAAATCGAGAAGCGCGCGTACATACTTAGTGCATCCCCTCTCGGGAATCGAACCTCGGACGTGGGCGCTACAGTCGAATGCTTTAGTATCGCGACACGGCGTGTGGTTTATCTATTTGAGCGTAGCAGTGTAATTCAGTTTTTGTTCAGCACTCTTTGGAACTGTTACTTTTTGTCTGCGCACTGCGTCAGTTCACGTGAGCTGCTGAATATGGTTTTATATGTCACTCGCTCGCTTCTAATTGTTTCGCTGCCTTCTTAATTATATAATGCATGTTTTCTAAAGCGCGTTTTGTAGCTCTTCCTGGCTTTCTACGTAATGCGTGATTACGTGAGAGGCGTGATGATGTCATACGAACTCCGCCCCTCCATCTGAACTCCATTACAGTAAATGGAGAAAAACAGCTTCCAGTTATGACCATTACGCGTAGAATTTCGAAATGAAACCTGCCCAACTTTTGTAAGGAAGCTGTAAGGAATAAGCCTGCCAAATTTCAGCCTTCTACCTACACGGGAAGTTGGAGAATTAGTGATGAGTCAGTGAGTGAGTGAGTGAGTGAGTGAGTGAGTGAGGGCTTTGCCGTTTATTAGTATAGATAAAATATTACATTGGCACAGCTATTCAGACCCTTTATTCAGTACTTTGTTGAAACACCTTTGGCAACGATTACAGCCTGGAGTCTTCTTGGGTCTGATGCGACAAGCTTTGCACACCTGGGATTTGATTCAGGGATTTTCTGCCATTACTCTTTGCAGATACTCTCAAGCTCTGTCAGGCTGGATGGAGACCGTTGGTGGACAGCTGCTTTCAGGTCTCTAAGATGAGGTTTGACTGGGTTCAAGTCTGGGCTGTGGCTGGGCCACTCAAGGACATTCACAAAGTTGACCCTAAGCCACTCCTTTGTTGTCTTTGTTTTGTGCTTAGGGTCATCATAGTCTGAGGTCTGGTGTAGGTTTTCATTAAAAATATCTCTGGATTTTGCTCCATTCCTGTTTTCCTCAAACCTCTCTATTCTCCTAGTCCCTGCTACTGACAAACAACCCCACAGCATAATGTTGACACCACCACGCTTTACTGTTGGAATGGTATTGCTCAGGTGTTGGATGCTGCTTTGGTTTCCTCCCGCATGACACTAAGAATTGGGGCCAAAAACAATTCAATCATGGACTTATTAGACCAGATAATCTTGTTTCTCGATGTCTGGCAATCTATTAAGTGCTTTATTGCAAAATTCAAGCAGGCTTTCATGTGTCATCTGACTACTCTGCTAGAAAGACCTGGTTAGTGGAGTGTTGTAGTGGTGGTTGTGCTTTTGGAAGTTTCTCCCTTCTCTAGGCAGGTTTTGTCGAGCTCACCACACTCGGGTGATGAACAAGCCAGTTTCCCTTCCGGTTCATACGCGCCAATCATTTCCGCACGTGTTCAGTCTCTCATTGTACATTGTTCTCAGTCAGATGTGTGTGCATGCAAGGTTAGTTTTCTTGGTTGTTCATGATTAATTTTTGTCTAAATTAAGGCTTTTTCAAATGTTAATTTTTTTCCCTGTGCTTAAAAAAAGTGTTTACAGAGAGCGGTTCGTAAGGCTGTAGCGTGAATACTTGCAATGTTAGTTTTCTCTGTTCAAGGTTTTCTCAGTGTTATTCAATGTTTTTACATTTAGTTTACTATTACACTGTGCATTCTATGGTATAATTAGCTATTTTTGTGCTTAAAAATCTTTAAATAATATGATTACATACAGTTTGTATGGTCTGGAATGGATTAATTGTATTTACATACAATCCTATGGGGGAGATTAATTTGGGTCACGACCTAGTCGGGTTGCGACCAGAGTTTTGGAACAAATTACAGTCGTGACCCGAGGTCCCACTGTATAGAGATAAGGTACACGTACTTAAAGACAATTTGAGCACAAGAATTACATCATCATCATCCAAATTAATACATGAAATGAGTGCTGTTTACGTTGCTACTCTCACACATAATTTAGTATTTCTCTTGGAAATCTTGCAGTCCTACAATGTTCCATGGTGCAGCCCATTCGAATTAAAGATTTTAACCTTCCTTAATGTGGCTTTGTTCCCATTGTCTCACTCCCATTCTTTTTATCTCTCAAACTCCATGTCACCATTCACACCCACTGTGCCAGAACCAGCTTTTTTTTATCTATGTTGACCTGATCTTTCATTTTGTCTTATGCAGCTTCCAGTGTTTCTGCCACCTTTTTTCTTTTTCAGAAGTCTGTATAATACATTTTATTAAAAACATTATAAAAAGGGAAAAATAGATATTTTATGTAGATTTTAGATTCTCACAGCAAAAATTAAGCACTACCTGCCTCCAATACCAATCCAGCCCCATAAAGAGCCCTGAAGTTCAGGATATGTTACAATGGACAGGACCCCAACGCCACAATGTGGGAAGAAACACAGAAGAAATACTAAAGTTAAAAGATACTGCTATGACCAACGAACATCCGAGCCTGGACCATATATAGTATTTATGCTTCATCTTCATAGTTAGAGTGTATTGACAACAAACTTATGAAGAGCTGCAGTCTTTTTACTCAAAGACAGTTCTTAACTTGAGATGGCCAAGTATTTAGTAAGAAAAGAATCTGTGTTTTTTATCTTTGCAGATTTTAATATGGTTGAAATTCTAATTGGTGATTAGAAAGAAAAAAATCATTTTCTTATTACATTTCTTGTGTTAGATTTTAACTTCATTTTTACAAATATAAAACATTTGTTTTTTGTAAGAGATCATATTACTACATTAAACCGATTTTTATTCTGTATGTTTATTTAATGTGGTTGATTACAATTCATTTACTTATAGAACAGCTCTTTCCTTGTAAAAAATTTAAGAATACAAATTTTTATTTCCTTGTTACGGAAACTATAGATAATAGGATTCATCATGGGTGGAAGTACAGTGCCAACAATAACCATTACATTGTATGCTTCTGTCGATAGCTTCACGCCGGCTCCTGGCAGTATATATGAGAGCAACAGAGGAACATAAAACAGCCCAACCACGAGGAGATGAGTTAGACACGTGCTGAAGACTTTCCTCTTCCCCTCATCTGATATCTTCAGTGCTGCCAGTATTACCCGACTATAGGAAAAGAGAATTAGTCCTAATGAAGAGACACCAACTGTAAAAACAGCACCAGAAACAAGTAATAAATACTTGGGGCTTTCATTGCAGGAAATATGAACCATTGTTGCATAATCACAGAAGCAATAAGGGAGGATATTGGTGCGACAGAAGGAGAGTTCTCCAACAAAAAATAGCAATGGTAATTTTAAAGCAATTGCAAAAATGTTGAGGACTGAGACACCAACACAAACAGTTTTATTGGTAATGAGTGAATGATACCTCAAGGGGTGTACAACAGCAATGTAGCGATCCACTGCCATAAAACACAAAAGTAAGGCCTCCATCTCTTCTGCGTGAAAAACAGTAAACATCTGCAGCACACAGGCTCCATACGGCACTGCTGAAGAGTCGAGGAGAAGGACAGAAAGCATTTTTGGACTCAGAACGGTGGTGTTAGCAATGTCAATGGTAGCTAAAGTGAAAATATAAAGATACATCGGTGCATGGAGATGATGGTTTGTGATTATCACCATAATAACAAGTAGATTGCCAAGCATGGATGTCATGAATATTATTGTAAGGGCAGAAATTACACCACTTCTCTGGTCAGACTCAATTGCACAATGCAGAATAAATTCTGATACGCCGTAGGATGTGTTGCTCATTCTTGTGGAACCTGTAAAAAGTAAAAGGAATCTGTTAATATAGTCTGTCTTGAGACTGGGATACTGTGGTGGGCTGGCAATCTGCCCGGGGTTTGTTTCCTGCCTTGCGCCCTGTGTTGGCTGGGATTCTCTCCAGCAGACCCCCCCGTGAACCTGTAGTTAGGATATAGCAGGTTGGCTAATGGATGGATGGATAAATATATTTACACAAAAAAATATGCCTATACACACTTCAAGTCAAATCCAGGGAATAACCTGACATGAAACAAAGGGAAGTGAAAACTTCCAGAGGTTAAACAAAAAAAGTTTAAGTTTCTACCTTAGCTTTTCTTGCAGCTTCTCTAAAGAGATCTATAGATTATTATGGTTGGTATAGCAACACAGTTTGTTCCAACATTGCTTTTATAAAGACAGAGGGTTTCTAAGTAATCAACATAATTCGGGCCACTTGCAGGAATTGTTTGTATCAACTTTCAAGGCCTCATTTAATTTCCATTGCTGAAGAAAATCTGTAAATCATTAACCCATTACTTGTTTCCAGATAAGGACCTTTTTGTGTTACAGTTTTTTATTAGATTTTGGTAACCAAAACTGTTTATTTTAGCCTCTGGAATTTAACACATACCTTTGTACCATTTCAGGTTATTTATTAGACTTGAACTGCTTAAAGGTGAATACAAATTGGAAAAATTGGGGCGTTATAAAACATTTCATTGATAGTAGATGCATGTATATGCACACACCGATTATACACAACATTAAAACCACCTGCTTAATATTTTGTAGGTTCCATTACTGAGCGATGCCCTTCACAAGACCTGTGAAATCTGTTACCAAGATGTTAGCAGCAGATCCTTTAAATCCTGTACATTGTAGGATGGGGCTACCATGGATCCAACTTGCTTTTACGGCACACTCCATAGATGCTTGATTGGATTAAGATCTGGGGAATTTGGAAGTCAAGTCAACACCTTGAACTCTTTGTCATATTCTTCAAACAAATTCTGAACCATTTTTGCAGTGTGGCAAGGCACATTATCAACTGAAAGAGGACACTGTCATAAGGGGTTTATGTGGTCTACAGCAATTTTTAGGTAGGGGTTATATGTTAGAGTAGCATTCACGTGAATGCCAGAACCCAAGATTTCTATGCAGAACTTTGCCTAGAGCATCCCAATACTTCTGCTGGCATGCCTTCTTCCTGTAGTGCATCCTGCTGTCATCTTTTCCCCAGCTAAATGACTCATATGCACTTGGCCATTCACATGATCTTAAAGAAAAAGGGATTCATCAGACCAGGCCATCGTCTTCCATTGCTCTATGGTCCACATGCTTATGCTCAAATGTCATTTGTATGCACTTTTGGAGGTATACAGTGGTCAACATGGGTACTCTGAACAGTCTGTGACTATACAGACCCATACACAGCAAGCTGCAATGCATTGTGTGTTGTGACACCTTTCTCTCATGGCCAATATTAAGATGTTCAGCGATTTCTACTACAATAGCTCTTCTCTAGAATTGGACCACACAGGCTAGCTTTTGCTTCTCATGTGCATCAGTGAGCCTTGGACACCCATGATCCTCTTGCCAGGTTAATCGGTTGTCTTTCCTTGGTCCACTTTTGGTAGGTACTAACCACTGCATATCAGGAACACTGCACAAGACCTGCCATTTTGGAGGTGCTCTGACTCAGTCGTCTAGTCATCACAATTTGACCCTTGTGCTTGCCCATTTTTCCTGCTTCCAACACATCACCTTCCAAAACTGTTATTTTGTAACAATATAAACAGTGTTATTCACTGTTGTGGTTGATCAGTGTATGCATATGCAGAATACACATACAGTGATATGAAAAAGTTTGGGAACCCCACTCAGCCTACATAATAATTTACTTTCAACAAAAAAGATAACAGTGTTATGTTTTTCATTGCCTAGAAACATCTGAGTACTGGATATTTTCTGAACATTTTTATGATTTTTAGTAAAGCAGTATTTAGTTGTATGAAATTAAATCAAATGTAAAAAACTGGCTGTGCAAAAATTTGGGTACCCTTGTAATTTTGCTGATTTGAATGCATGTAACTGCGCAATACTAATTACTTGCAGCACCAAATTGGTTGGAACCAATTTGCAAACTGAAGAGTCTGCATGCACTTTTCGTGGCATTACACGTGTATTTCTTGAGCATGCCCATGTCGCTCAAACACAGGAAGCTCTGCAGTGTACTTGTGACTTTCTTTTTTCTTTGGTTATAGTCTTGAATAAAAGTGCACTTGTTTTGTTATACTTGTACATCAACATTTTACTTACATAAAAGCCAGATCGAGTGTTATTTACAGTGGAACCTCGGTTCACGAACGTCTCGGTACACGTACAAATCGGTTTACGACCAAAAAGTTCGCCAAACTTTTGCCTTGGTTCACGACCACACACTCGGTATACGAACAAGCCAGTTTCCCTTTCGGTTTGTACATGTTCAGTCTCTCCCTGTGCATTTCCTGTGCAGTGAGCGAGCGAGCGAGCAAGAGAGAGAGAGCGCGACACACACAGGCACGCGAGAGAGACACACACACAGGCGTGGGAGAGAGAGAGACACACACACACACACACAGATAGGCGCATAAGAGAAAGGCGCACACACACACACGCGCGTGAGAGAGGCGCACACACACACACAGGCGCACGAGAGAGAGGCGCACACACAGGCGCGCGCTAGAGAGAGGCACACACACAGGCACGCGCTAGAGAGAGGCACACACACAGGCGCTCCAGGCTTGCGAAAGAGAGAGCGAGCGAGCGAGAGAGGGAGGGCTGGAAGCATAAGGTAGAAAAGGCTTGTTTTTGTTTTCAGTTCTGTTTACAGCGATCGGTTCATTGCGTGCATTGTGGCCATGTTACTTTTCTTGGTGGTTTATTAAATTACGGATTTTTCAGATGTTCATTTTTTTCCCTGTGCTTAAAACTCATTTTAAAAAGAAGTGTTTTTAGCGAGCGGTTCCTAGCACTATAGCGCAAACTATTGCAGTGTTAGTTTTCTCTGTTGTTTAAGGTTTTCTCAGTGTTATTCAATGTTTTTACATTTAGTTTACTATTACGCTGTGCATTCTATGGTATAATTAACTATATTTGTACTTAAAAACTAAAAAAATATATATTTACATACAGTTCGTACGGTCTGGAATGGATTAATTGTATTACATACAATCCTATGGTGGAGATTGCTCCAGTTCACGACCAAATCGGTTTACGACCAGAGTTTTGGAACGAATTATGGTCGTGAACGGATGTTCCACTGTATTTGGATTTATTTACTTACTTCCTACAAAGTGCAGAGCTATAGCGCGTCTTTATGTGAAAATAACAGTGTCAGATGGGGCGGGGTAGGGTAGGATCACGAACACGACTGAGAGAATGAAACTGATTAAAAAAAAAAAAAAACAAAGCTAACCTTTACAAGTATCATACATTTACACTGGCTGTTACAGACTGAAATCAAATGTATATTTTTATTCTAAAAT
Organism: Polypterus bichir lapradei; assembly: GCA_026402145.1. Lineage (NCBI taxonomy): Eukaryota > Metazoa > Chordata > Cladistia > Polypteriformes > Polypteridae > Polypterus > Polypterus bichir. Next base: position 26,479,852 of record JANRMT010028174.1, read on the forward strand.
AGTAAGAATAAAAGCAGCTCACTTCTCAAAATGGACTCCTCCGGGATCAGACTCGTGAAGCTTTGATTACCATTCAACAGTTGATTCCGTTTCACCACCGACGCAGTCATAGTAAATGTGTGTCAATGTGGCACCCTAACGCGGGTTGTTTTTCTGCAGTTATATTTTTGAATAAAAGCGCACTTGTTCTGTTGTATTTGTACCTTTTGTGAAAGTGTTTCTTTGATATTTGGACTTCAGGCTTCACACATTATACACTTCATGTCTACATTTTGTCAATTATTACTAAAACATGAAAAATGTTTCTTTTTAACGATGTGTTTACATAGATCGTTGTAGACACAGAACACACATGAAATGCATGTGTTCCAAATAATGATATAGTATTTATAAAAGGTGTGATTTTGCTTGACTTCTCACTCTATACAACTCCAAGCAACTGACACGCAGGTAAACAAACTTGAGCTGAAAAAACTGTGCGCCGGTGGGGAATGTGATAGCAGACTGCTTGCTACTTGCTGCTTATCAACACATTTAAAAGACAAAAGAAGCTGATGGAGAGGTGAGAAGCAATTTAAGGTGGGATTCATCTATGAGTTTTTTCGTAGGCTCTGGTAATTCTAGTGTTAAACTGTCAGTTTCAACTGTAAGGAATGTAATCAGGAAATGGAAGGCAACTGGCACAGTTGCTGTTAAACCCAGCAGGTCTGGCAGGCCAAGAAAAATACAGGAGCGACATATGCGCAGGATTGTGAGAATGGTTACAGACAACCCACAGATCACCTCAAAAGACCTGCAAGAACATCTTGCTGCAGAAGGTATATCTGTGTATTATTCTACAATTCAGCGCAATTTGCACAAAGAACATCTGTATGGCAGGGTGATGAGAAAGAAGCCCTTTCTACACTCACGTCACAAACAGAGTCGCTTGTTGTATGCAAATGCTCATTTAGACAGGCCAGATTCATTCTGGAACAAAGTGCTTTGGACTGATGAGACAAAAATGTAGTTATTTGGTCAGAACAAAAAGCGCTTTGCATGGCAGAAGAAGAACACCGCATTCCAAGAAAATCACCTGCTACCTCCTGTCAAATTTGGTGGAGATTCCATCATGCTATGGGGCTGTGTGGCTAGTTCAGGGACTGGGGCCCAATGAATTCAACCCAATATCAACAAATTCTTCAGGATAATGTTCAAGCATCAGTCACAAACTTGAAGTTACGCAAGAGTTGGATATTCCAACAAGACAATGATCCAAAACACACATTTACAAAGGCATTCATGCAGAGGGAGAAGTACAATGTTCTGGAATGGCCGTCACAGTCCCCTGACTTAAATATCATCGAAAATCTATTGGATGATTTGAAGCAGGCTGTCCATGCTCGGCAGCCATCAAATTTAACTGAACTGGGGAGATTTTGTATGGAAAAATAGTCAGAATACCTCCATCCAGAATCCAGACACTAATCAGAGGCTATAGGAGGACAGCATTTAGAGGATCAAAGGAGCAAAAGGAGGCTCAACTAAGTATTGATGTAATATCTATGTTGGGTGCCCAAATATATGCACCTGTCTAATTTTGTTATGATGCATATTGCATATTTTCTGTCAATCCAATAAACTTAATGTCACTGCTGAAATGCTACTGTTTCCATAAGGCATGTCATATATTAAAAGGAAGTTGCTACTTTGAAAGCTCAGCCAATGATAAACATAAAACCAAAGAATTAAGAGGGGTTCCCAAACATTTTCATATGACTGTATGTATATTTTTTTCCACATGTAAGACAAAAACCTGTGTCTTCTGGGATCCAATGACAGGAATACTAAAAGACTGATATGGCCAACTAAGATATTACCATTGTTATCTGCAGCAGAGATGACATCAACCAATACAAAGACCCCTAAAGCCTGACCAGCCTGGTTGTTTCCAGTGCCAAATAAAGGTTAAGTTCAATATTTTTCAAGTTAAAACTATTTGTTCAAAACATGTTATACATTAATTTGTCCTATGAAATTTTGTTAAAAAGTGAAGAATTTATTTATACATTCCAAAATAAAAAGCCTGTTGCTGAATTTTAGAATGGCGATGAATGGCATGAGTACAAATGTGAAAAGAAAAGCCTTAAATCTTACTGAAAACATCCATTCTAGCGAAGAGATTGATGTTGAGATTGCACACGTATTGTAAAACAGTGCATACATGTCATTTTAGGAAGGAAAAAAGAGAAAACTTTTTTTTCCATTCATCTGTTTTAAAAGGAGACCTTGTCTCTCTGCAGTGATCTTTTAGTCACAGGGGAATTCTATCCTTTAGGATATCCAGTTTATTTCAAAAACTCCTTTTTTGCCATTGTTATCATTAACATTTCTGCTCAGATGTGAATTACTGTCTCTTTTCTGTAGACATCTATATGAAAATCACTGCAAAAATGTTACACTTTATAATTATTCACAGACTATCAATCTGCGTTATACAAATAATTAAAGGTTGATTTAAAATGACATGACTATGAATCGCATAACAGAACTGTCTCATCCTATTATGGCCTTAAATAAATGTCTACCAACAAGAAACAGTGAAAGTTACTCATTACTTGTACTCAATCAAATGCGCCTTCAGTTGCTTTTTTATCATATCCACAGCAAGAGGAAATCCGCATATACGATAAAATTTGATAACAGTTTTTGGCGCTTCAAATCAGTTTCATTATGCTCTATAGCATAATCTGCCTTTTTAGTTTAATTCTCTGTACACACAATTCACCATATAAAGTGTTAATTATCACTGTGAACTTTGCACCAACAAATAAATAGCCTTGACTTTTAAAAAAAGAAGAGGCTTTGATAAAAAAGGAAATACAGTGTAAATCGTTCCAATCAGATTTACTGTTATGTGAACAAAATATAATTAATCTCTTAAGTGCACGCTTTACTGACATGCAGCATGCTGCAACTCAAAGTGAATCTCAGTCCGGAGGCTATGTGAAAAGTAACAACACAGAATGTAATGGGCAAAAAGCAGACCCCTGCCACAAACACTACACTCCGTGGGCTCATGGTTTCAGTTAGGTCAAATCATATATAAAATCGACAATAATGGCATTATAATATTTTTCACACAATTTGGAGTAATTAATACACAATCTACACTAGTTTGTTTGTGGAGAAAGGAGAAGATAAGGAACAAAATAGTAAACTGCTCAAAAAAATTAAAGGACCACATTGAAACATCAGATCTCAATGGGAAATAAAAATCCTGCTGGACATCTCTACTGATGTGGACTGGGTAATGTATTAGGAATGAAAGGATGCCACATCGCTTGATGGAAATGAAAATTTTTAACCTACAGAGGGCTGAATTCAAAGACACCCCGAAAATCAAAGTGAAAAATTGATGTGGCAGGCAAGTCCATTTTGATGAAATTTCATTGCAGCAACTCCGAATCGTACTCAGTAGTTTGTATGCCCCCCCCCCCCCACACTTCCCACGTGTTTATATGCATGCCTGACAATGTTGGGGGGTGGGGGGTGGGGTGTTTGCATGCTCCTAATGAGACAACAGAAGTTGTCCTGGAGGATCTCCTCCCATATCTGGACCAGGGCATCACTGAACAGTCTGAGGTGCAACCTGGCAGCATAATGTCCCAGAGTTGTTCTGTTGGATTTAGGTCAGGCGAGTGATTATGGGGGCCAGTGAATGGTATCAATTTCTTCATCTTCCAGGAACTGCCTGCATTCTCTCGCCACATGAGGTTGGGAATTGTTGTGCACCAGGAGGAACCTGGGAGCCACTGCACCAGCATAGGGTCTGACAATGGGTCCAAGGATTTCATCCCGATACCTAATGGCAGTCAAGGTGCCGTTGTCTAACCTGTAGAGGTCTGTGCGTACCTCCATGGATATGCCTAGATGCCCAGACTATCACTGACCCCCCCACCAAACTGGTCATGCTGAATGATGATACAGATAGCATAACATTCTCCACGGCTTCTCCAGGCCCTTTTACGTCTGTCACATGTACTCAGGGTGAACCTGCTCTCATCTGTGAAAAGCACAGGGCGCCAGTGGTGGACCTGCCAATTCTGATATCCTATGGCAAATGCCAATCGAGCTCCACGGTGGGCAGTGCCGGGCAGTGAGCTCAGGGTCCACTAGAGGACGTTGGACCCTCAGGCCACCCTCATGAAGTCTGTTTCTGATTGTTTGGTCAGAGACATTCACACCAGTGGCCTGCCTACTGGAGGTCATTTTGTAGGCTCTGGCAGTGCTCATCCTGTTCCTAATTGCCCAAAGGTGCAGATACCAGTGCTGCTGATGGGTTAAGGACCTTCTACGGCCCTGTCCAGCTCTCCTATTGTAACTGCCTGTCTCCTGGAATCTCCTCCATGTCCTTGAGACTGTGCTGGGAGACACAGCAAACCTTCTGGCAATGACACGTATTAATATGCCATCCTAGAGCAGTTGGACTACCTGTGCCAGCTCTGTAGGTATCGCCTCATGTTACCAGTAGTGACACTGACCGTAGCCAAATGCAAAACGTGTGAAAAAACGGTCAGAAAAGATGAGGAGGGAAAAATATCAGTGGTCTCCACTTGTTAACTCATTCATTCCTGTTTTGGGGGTCGTCTCATTGTTGCCCCTCTAGTGCACCTGTTGTTCATTTCATTAACACCAAAGTAGCTGAAGCTGATTAACAACCCCCTGTTCTACTTAACTGTCTAGATCAATAGCCCAGAAGTTTCATTGACTTGATGCTATACTCTGATTAAAAAGTGTTCCTTTAATTTCTTTGAGCAGTTTATATAACATTGACTGAAAAATACAAAACTTATTCTTTAAAAGTAACCCAACAAGCTAATGGCCTTATTGTGGGTTGGTCGGCATAATAGACACTGTTATGAAAAAAAACTTTCCTTCATCTTGAAAGAAGGCAGTCACAGAGCCCAGATGAGAATGCAGAACTTTTCTTTATTTGCACAGAGTTATGCACTAACATCTCAGTCCATGGAGTGAGCAATCAATAAAACAATAATCCTTTTATACTTTTTTATTACCTTTATATCATCTAATTCATCATGTCATCTGACTCTTAATATGCAGAACTTTATCACTTTCTCCAATCAACTAATGCCACAAAGTAATTTTGAACTCATGTCAATTACCCATTATTCTGAACGCTGGTCCCTTAGGAGAGATGTTTGCAGATCATTCTATTGATGTTATCACCATTTCATAAGAAGGGTGTATGGGCTTTCCCATGAGCTTATACTCACTTTCTAAAGGGGTGTTCATTACTTATTTACCTCAATCTAACCTACAGAAATCAAGTTGGTGGTTTCTTTAAGATAAGGCAGAGGCCTCATGTGCTTAAGCTTTACGTTAAACTTAGTTAACCCTTGAGTCACCTTCAGTCCCTTTCCTAAATATTTAATAATTAATTCTACTATGGCTTTATCTATATATACTTGCAATAAATTGTAAAAGATTATATACTAACTAAATATTCCATAACACACATGGTATCGACAAGTTTCCCAGAGGAAAAAACCACAGATTACCCCAACACTTTAACAAACAAACAAAACAACAAACTTTTGATTGTGTTTTTTTGAACATGACAAATACTGTATATACATGACAAAATAAATGTATGTATGTATATACTGTAGTATATACACAAACATATAGTATTGACTGGCCTTAAAAGGTAAGCAGCAGCAGTAATTTCAAAAACAAGTATGATACTGTAAACCAATGCAACTCACCTTTATGTACCTCTGGGGACAAAAGCTGGAAACACTGGTCTGCAGAAATATTTTTTCACTCCCATCAGACCTTGTAGTTGTTCCTGATAGATTTGAAATCTGGCAAATGAATTGCTCTAGCACATCCAGATTTTGACAGATGATGGTTTAAAATGAAAAAACACTTATAGAGAAAAAAGTAATATTTTTAAAATTAATTAATTAGACTTGAAACAATTTAATTTCAAATATAAATGTTTTAAATATTATTACTTAGAAAAAAATAGTCAAATGGTAGTTTTTGTTTTGTTCTTATAATCTTCTGAAGGTGTTTCAGGGAGGAATGACCAACAGACGGTAAGTTTTGTTGTTTCAGTAAAGGATGGCTGTTTGTTCTTTTACCATTTCCTCACCTGCTACCTGGTCTAGACAAGTGATACATCAAACCTTTACAGAAAATTCAATTAAACAATTGTCTTCTGCACATATTTCAAATATTCTAAACATAAATTACCATATATTTTGAAGAAATAAGAAGAGAGAAAAAATGACTAATTGAGAATGAAAAATGTGTAGTAAATACAATACTTGATTTTGGGATGTTTCCATCTCACCTAACATTAAGAACAAGCAACACTGCCATTGTGCAGATCAGCATATGCTTCAGATAATATTCTGAGCATGTCATAAAACTGATGTAAATTGTTTTTTAAAAATTACCAGTTTTGCAGGAATAGTTTGTGGTAGAGAAATTACAATTTCAAAATGGATCAAGTACACCTAATCAATAAAGCACACCTTTTTCATTTTATAATGTTTATTGTAACAAACGTATCATATTTTGTACTTTCATGCCTTTTTTTAATTTTTATTTATTTTACTTGAAGTAAGAGAGGGGAGCCAAGAGCTTGGGCAAAAAATAATTAGAAACAAAAAAAAAGAGAGAGAAAATGTCCTTTTACCCCAAAAGAAATGCTTATTCTAAAATGTTATTAATTAGATCTTGCCCTGTTAGTAACAAAGGCTTTCAACAGATCCTCTACATTTTTTTTCCAATTCAAATAATATAAAACATCAATTACCCACTGACTTATGAAAGATGGATTGGGATTCTTGCAGTTAAGCAGAATAAGTCTGCGTGTTAGTTGTGTGGTGTTGACTGTTACAATTCATTTGTCCCTCTGCACCAAAACATAGCTGTTAAGGGGTTACGTGTGATTGTAACACCAAGGCTCTCTAATAGGCATCTGAAGAATTTTGTACAAAATGATGTTAATTTGTTGCACTCCCAAAACATGTGGCCCAGTGAAGCTGGAATTTGATTGCAAAGCTTGTCCTGGATACATTCTGGACAAGCAGTGGAAGGTGGTCATGCATAGAGTACATCTCAGCTCTATATTCACAAAGCATTCAAATAATTAAAAACTTAAAGTCTGTCATTGATCACATTTACCTCATGTAAAATATTATTGAGATACTCTCTGAGTCTGCAAGACTGATCAATATTTCTTCTGAAACAGAAATAGGTGGGAAGCGTGAACAATTGGGTAGGTTTCTTTTAGAAAAATTTCTGATTTGAACGTAGTGGAAAAGTTGTGTAGCTGGGAAGTTAAATTTTGAAGCTAGGGTTCATAAGATGCAAAAACATTATTTAATAAACAATAATTTATTATTATTTATTACTAACATTATTATTTATACAGTCTCTAAGTGTTTTAATCCCTGATGTTTTCCATGAATTAAATACTGCAGCAATTCTATGACATAGCAGACACTAAGGTAGTTTGTTTCAGTGAATGCAAATTCTTCTTCCGATGTTCTCTTAAATGTGCCGTAGTTTGTGTGAAATTTTGTGTTTCACCATTTTCGTGTCATTGTTACCAGTAGCTATTTAAAGTTGAAATGCTATTCGGATATCTCAAAATGTAAAGCATATCATTTCTAAAATCAGGAAATCTTTTGAGATATCTTAAAATGCATTTCATATCTCTTAAAATAATTGTATTTTCAGGTATCTCTAAATGTTTTTGAGATATCTTAACATGCATTTTGAGATATGTCGAAATGTTAATTTTAGAAAACGATAAATACATTTGATGCATTTTATAAGGCAAAATGTAACATGAAAGGTTATTACCTTTGAAATTAATCCATGAGCGTACTTCACTTCAGGGAATGTTTTTCACTTACAATAACTTGTAGTTGGGATTTGCTGTTGACTCGGGTTCTCTCATCTTAATTTTCTTTTATACTTGATTAAAAAAATATTATACACATTTTAAAAAAAGACAGCTACAGGTTCTAAATGTAACACATCACAGAAAGCATGTGCAAGAAAAAAAATTTAAATTCATGCGTAAAAAGCACACAGTTATGTTTTAGACTCTCTACACAGTGTTTATAACTACATTTAACACAACTTATCCCCCTGTGAGATTATTCAGACCATGATGCACATGATGAGATTTGAGACGTGGGGGAATAATTAATGAATGCAAGTGACCCCGTTGTTTATATCATTAAGTCCGCTTGTACTTTTAACTGCAACTATTCAAAAGGCATTTGTCTACGGCTGACAATTTATATGTATATTTTATTAAAATGATTTTTTAATCCAAAGCAACTTCTACATAGTAAGTATGGAATTCTGTTGTTTTTATTTTTCTGCAAGTGGAGTACTGGTATAGCACCATTCTGGATTTCTTTCTATTTGATATGCTAAAGCAGGGAATGGCATTGCTGCCTCACAGTAAGGAGACAAGTGTTCACATCCCGGGTCCTCCCTGAATGGAGTTTACATGTTCTCCTTGTGTCTTCCTGCGTTTCCTCTGAGTACTCCAGGTTTCTCCCACAATCCAGTGACATACTGGTTAGATGGATTAGAAGTTGTATATTGGATCTTGGTGGTTGTGTGTGTGAGTGCCTTCTCTCTGTGATGAACGGATGTGCCCTGTGCTTGCTGAATTGGACTCCAGCTCCCCCACAACCCCACTCAGTATGAAGCAGGTTACAAAATGGTATGGTATAGTACAGTATGGTATGCTAAAGACAGCAATTCATTTGAACCACAGGCCTGCACAGCAGCAGGTTTCCTTCTTAATGCACATACCTTCATCTGTTTTGTCGGACTCTAGGCCACTTAAGTGTAAAAAATGTCAGTATCATGCAAGTAGGCTACTAGAGCACTGATAATTAAATTTACATTTTTGTGAGTGCCACATCAATGGACAAAGTCTGAAGGTGTTTCAGACCTTCTGAGAGCAGACAACATGGACACAAACAAATAAAAATTAAAGTATTGTGGTTAAACTCTGGCCTGAAAGAATAATCTGCTTTTTTTGGCCGATTGACACTGACCCTTGTGATGGATTGAATATTGTACCTCTCATTTTTCAGTCTTTTATAAATCTAATTTTCAGAGTTTTTCTGAATAAATGTATGTAAATCAAAATAGACAATATTTCTTTTTTGATTTTATTGAAATCACACATCATCCATCCATCCATTATCCAACCCGCTATATCCTATATCCTAACTAGGGTCACGGGGAGCCAATCCCAGCCAACACAGGCCGCAAGGCAGGAAACCACTGCAGGGCACTCACACACACGCACAAAGCACAATTTAGGATCACCAATGCACCTAACCTGCATGTCTTTGGACTATGGGAGGAAACCAATGCAGACACAGCGAGAACATGCAAACTCCACGCAGGGAGGACCCGGGAAGCAAACCCGGGTCTCCTAACTGCGAGGCAGCAGCGCTACCCACTGTGCCACCGTGCTGCCCATCACACATCATTCCATACAAATAAATCAATTTTTACCAACATAATATCGAAAACAAATCAACCCCACCCCTGAGAAAGAGAGCTAAGGCAGCAGAGTAAACTTAAAGCTAGTAAAAATAAGTAAATAGATGAATTAATAAGTGAATAAAGATAAATGGAGAATTAAAAGAAATGGGGAGAGAATCTGCTTCCTCAGTGCTTTAAATGCTTATTCTAAAATGTTATTGATTAGATCCTGCCAGGTTTTGAAAAAGTTCTGCACAGATCCTGTAAGTGAGAATTAGATTTTTTTCCAGTTTCAAATAGTATAAAACATCGGGTACCCACTGACTTAGAATAAGAGTGCTAGGATTCTTCCAGTTTAGCAAGATAAGTCTACGTACCAATAGTGTAGTAGGGGCAATTACAATTTGTTTGCTTTTGCTCTTCTGCTCCACAGGAGATTTCTTTCCTCCCTTAGCTTGCATGCTGACAAAGTACATGTGCAATGCCACTCAAGAACAGATCTCAGTCGCCCCACGGGAGAAAAACTTTCCAAGACTAAGGTCATAAAGTTTACGGAGCCATTTCTGGACAAAGGCAGAATCATAACAACAGTTGCGTAGAGTGCGACAGGAGCTTCCACCTACAGCTAAAGTCATTCGTGTACTGAAGTAGCATTGCACATGTACTTTGTCAGCATGCCCGTCTCGATCCAACACAGGAAACTCTGCAGTCTACTTGTGACTTTATGCTGTAGGAAGATAAGTAAATAAATCAAGGTAAATAACATTCGATCTGGCTTTTATATAAGTAACATATAAATATTTTTCATATAAAGACCATCAAAAAAATAATCACAAACAGGACATTATGTGACTTTGGCTAGTTCTGTAAGCCGTGCTGTTTTGTTGAAGTACATGCATATTGTAGATTCACTGGCAGGAAGATGCTCAACCTCTTGCTGTATCCAAATGGTGCCATCTTTCGCCTTTACGCCTGGTGCAGCTGCGTTGTTCTTATCTGTGAGCGGACGTTTCTTGCGGGGAGGGCTTCTATTCTCTTTCTCCGATGCAGAACCCTCATCCTCATCTGAGTTTCCCTCTGTTATAGCATGTCTTTATTTGAAAACTAACAGTGTCAGATTAGGGGGAACGTGAACGTGACTAAGAGAATAAAAGTGAATAATGAACCAAAACGCTAACATTTACAAGTACCATAAATTTACATCATCTGTTAAAGACTCAAGTAAATCAAATGTATGCTTTTATTCTGTAATAGTAACAATAAAAGCAGCACTCTACCTAAAACAGTTAATGCATGAAAGCCCTGGGATCAAACCTGCCACCCTTTGACTTGGAGACAGTAATTTTTACCTCTACACCAGCCAAGCAGACATATATGTGGGTCTGCATGTGTCATACCCTATCCCAATTTCTTTTACTTTGGTTAAAATTCTTGAAACACAAAGTGCAATTTTTTGTTATACTTGTGTCTTTTGTGAAAGTGTTTATTTGATATTTGGACTTCAGTCATACACTTCATTATACACGTCATGTAAGAATTTGGCTAATTATTAGCAGAAAAAGAAAAAAGTTTCTGTTTTAGTTATGAGTTCAACGTTTCTTGCCTCACATTTCCTGTCATCCTACGTTTACACTGATTGTTGTAGACGTGGAACACACATGAAATGTATGTATTCCAAATAACGATATATTATCTATACTAATAAAAGGCAAAGCCCTCACTCACTCACTCACTCACTCACTCACTCACTCACTCACTCACTCACTCACTCACTCACTCACTCACTC
>JANRMT010028174.1:26491581-26560829 GCA_026402145.1 Polypterus bichir lapradei
CAGCGCACAGCTACAGCTTGGTCATATTGCAACTGGAGGGCCGAACTGACAACGTGGCATACAAAGAGATCCTTAACAAATAATTATTGGTATATTTTCCCTCAGTTTAAAAAGGTTTAATTTTCTTCTTAATAAAAATTTTAATGCAGTACTTCACCGCTGCGAAGCGCGGGTATTTTGCTAGTTTACCCTATACAATTCAAGGCAACTCACACCCAGATAAACAGATATGAACTGGGAGAACTTTGTGTACGACAAGCTTCATCAGTGGGAGATGGGTTAGCAGGCTTCTCCTTGCTGATTGACACATTTATAAAGTAAAAGATGCTGATGAGGAGGTGCGAGGGAATTTAAGGTGGCCTGGGATTAGGAATTTTTTTCATAGACTTCAGGGTTTCTAGTGTTAAGTGGTATAGTGCGTTTTTACAAGGGTCCTAAGGAATGGGTCAGTCAATTCAAATGACAAATTGCTTACACAAATTAGTTACATCTTTATAACCAATGTCACACACATGCGAGTAAGAAACAGCTAAAGGGCTTAAGTATTGGTAATACCATATCAGACCAGGGGGTGTCAGACTGTGCTGACTGTCTTTCTCAGTTCCTTGCAGACCGTTCCCAGGAAATCCCATCAAGTTCAAGTGCCATTGATGACATCACTTCAGGTTCTGGCCCCGATGACGTCACTTCTGGTTCCGGCCTTTCTGATGATGTCACTTCCTCTCTGGGCCTTTAAAGCCGCCATCTTACCTCCACCTTATCAGTTCTATTTTGGACTCAGTCATGTGAATATCTCTGTTCAAACTTTTGCAGCCTGGAAATAATATATGGGTGGCTGCCCCAAACTTTTATATGTCTGAAGTCTTGTTCTTGTCACACAACTTAAATGCACATTTCCCTTTTTTATTTACTTGGAAACAAAACATTATAGCACAACTTCACCAAATGGGATTAAGATATGCCTTATAAACAAAACATTCATAAGAATTTTAATGGAGAGTCCCTGATTCTATCATGTCACATTTAAGTACAAAAGTGAAAAAAGTTGAATTTTAATTAAATAAATTACACAATTGACTCATGTATATAATACAGCTCTAAACAAATTTAATATTTTAAGTTCTTACCAGATTCTGAAGATGTTTTGAACAAATTCTTGTAAAGCAAATTTAATTTTTTACCAGTTTGTGATAATACAGAATATCACTTTCACATTCAGTTACTAAAGGTGTGTGGTAAACTGAGGTCCGTGGCTGACTGGCGTCTTTTAAATAAATAATTGTCAGTCTCGTGTTTTCAGGTGGGGCCATGGTAGTAGGATGAGAGTGGTTCCAGGGAGCAATGCGGGAGCAGACGGCACTTAGTGCACAGGTGTGGGATCGGCTGCAACCCTCATTGATGGTGGGAGCTGCTGATTACCACAGCTATATCACGTCCCTGTTTTAAATGGAAAGCATGAGTGAAAGAGCAGAGGAAATAAAAACAAGGAGAGAAGAGAAAACCGCAGGAATACGAGAGAGAGAGAGCAGGAGTGAGCGAGTGAGTCAGTGAGTGAGCGAGCTAAAGAGAGCATTCTCGAGAGAAAGAAGGCAGGCAGCTGGTAAGAGAGCCCCTTGAGAGGCGTGTATGGCCGACACTTGGAGAGGTTGAAATGGGTCACTCCGACTGAGCATGTCTGAGGAGCGGAAGTGACCAGGAAGGTGAACGGCCTGCCGCAGAAGACCCCAGTGAACTTCCGGAGAGGAAGCCTCTGGAAAGTCAGTTAGAACTGTTGGTAGGGCGACTCTTCTGCTGCAAGGCCCGTATGTGATAAGCAGGGGAGCCACCAGTTAAAAGGCTATGGCATATGGCTTTTAGAAAGGACACTTATTTATCTGAATTTTAATCTCCACTGATCACTTTCATTTTATGGATTATTTATTTATTATAGATCAGTGATTCTTAACCTTGTTTGAGTCACAGACCCCTTTAAGAATCTGATGAAAGCTATGGACCCCCTGCCCCAGAAATATTCACATAAACACAGCTTTGCATGCAATGAATGCAATGTACTTTATTTATTGAGATTTGATTGTCTCATACATATATGACATATACAAAGTTCTGTTGATTGGGACAAGGGGGAGGACTGTTGGTGATCACTATTTATCTCCATTGATGTTTCTCGCGCAACATTTTTCTCGCTGTTATTTTTCTTGTGTATTATTGTTCTCGCGAGTATATAAGTCACGCAATTAGGCTTAGGTGAGATAAATACTTGCAAGAAAAATAATATGTGAGAAAAATAACGGCGAAGAGACATAACACAAAAAAAAAATCATGTGAGAAAGTTCACACGAGAAAAATCAAAAGTACCAGGCAGTATAATGAATACAAATGTTAAATATTATCTGACCCTCACGGATCCCCTGAAACCCATCAATGGACCTCAGCCAGGTTAAGAAACCCTGTTATAGATGTTGTACTGCACTTATGAACACTTGTTTTGTTTGTTTGGGTTTTTAATAAAAGCATTGAGCACTTTGCACCTTCCCCTTGCTTTATGTGGTGTCCTTATTTGCCAAGCTCATCCCTCCGAAATGTTATCGCCAGTGGCAGGTTGAAGAGACTCCCGGTGGGCTCTGGTAGCATAGAGCTGACTCACACCATCACAAGGGTGGATGGATTGATCCCACCACACATTTCTTAACAGACATCTATTTGTTACGTACTTCAATGACATCAAGAGACTTATAGACTTTGATTGAATTATATTACAGACAGGTTTAAAAGTTTTTAATTTTAAAAAAGCTAATAGTTTAAATCAGAATATCAAAACAAGTCTGTTTCATTTTTTTCATCAAATATTTATTAAATGTATACATTGAACAAATAAATAAATAATTAAATAAGGAAATGGACTGTATTTTAATTCATAGAAAAACCCCCACCCTTCTTAGGCCATCAGTTATTAATTTTTAGATGCTGGGGACTCACAGTGACTGCCTGAGGATGGAATAGGGGTGTGTCGATAATGGCAAATTGGGCAAAGTTAATGTTGAATTACATTATCATCCTAATAAAAAAACATCAATTGAGTATTGTTTACACATACACACACACACATAAATTAGTACTTAACTTGGATATCTAGCAGCCTACATTGTTCCTCTGTGCAGCCCACTCATGTTGGAGTTTTCGCTCTCCTAAACCTCATCTGATGCATCGTCATTCCTGTTGCCTCACTCCTGTTGTTTTTATATCTCAACCTCCATGAAGGCATCCACACCCACTACAACCACACTGACCTGACAATTTATTTCGATTCATGCAGCTTCCAGTGTTTTTGCTGCCTTTTTTTTCTTTTTTCAGATCAGCCAATCAAAAATCAAATAGGTGTAACATTCACTAGAGTACATTTATAAGGTTTCAATAAAGTGTGTATAATAAGCTTAATTTAAGTGTTATAAATGTGAAAGATGGTGATCTTGGAGTCCCAAATTGCAGAGGGCACAACGTCAGAGGTCTCTATCTCAAATTAAGCACTGCCTGTCCCCATTCCCAATCCAGCCTCAGAAACAGCCCAACCAGGTTCAGGATATGTTACACAGCACAAGGCAACCAATGAGAAAGGAGCAGCACCCAGACACCACCCAATGAGAAGAAGCACAGAAGAAATTTTAAACTAAAACTGAAAGATACGGCTGCAACCAACAGGCATCCTAGCCTGCATCACCTATAGTGTTTAGACTTCAACTTCATATTTAGAGTACAGTAACTTATTGAAAGCTGCAAATGTTTTATTCAATGACATGTTTTAGCTTTGAATGGGCAAATGGTTAGAGAGAAAAGAACCTTGTGTGTTCTTCTTTCAAGATTTTTGAGATAAAACTGGCAGACACCAAGTCCTTGATAGAGGGACAGAGGTCAGTGGGACAGTAAGAAATGCAGACACAGAAGTGTAATTTGACAAAAAGCTGCAATTTATTGTGCAATAAATGGCTAGAACTGTCCCAAAAATTGTGCCTAGCAAAAAAGGCAAAGGAAAAAAAAATCCAAGAGCGTATAGAATGTACTAAAATGCAAAAACAAAATATCTCAAGCAACCAAACAAAAAAATATTGTGAAAACTGAACCCATCCAATTGTTGTTCCATCAGGATGCTTCACTCCCTTCAAATCCTGGACTGAAGTAACCCCGGATTTCATACCCAAATTTGATATGACCCCATATGCTACTTCCAACAGACTTTTATAAGTTCATGTAGCAATCAGCTGACAAGGGTCCTGGACACCCATTCCCCTGTCACGCATCTCGTGCCCCTTTAAACCAGGGAGCTATCTGTGCGTACATGCTCACCTGTTCACCAGATGGCACTAGTTCTCGCTCACATACTCTTCCCAACACCTGCACAGGGCTTCCTCAACTGCACCTCCTCAGCTGACAACCAAAGCAGCAAAAAAAAATTTAAAACAAATGCAGTCTTTAAGGCCTTATTGCAGTGCCCTATCTTGCTGTCTTGAAACCCCTGGCAGCAAGGAAGGGCCTGCGGAAGAAATGGATGAGCAGTTGCTGATACAACTCCCCGAGAGCCCATCAAGGAGAGACGCCACCAACGCCATCTAAAATCCTCCCAAGATGCATCACCCGGTGACCGCTCACATTGTCCTACACTCCTTCATGAGCACCAGAAAGGATGCAGCTACGTGGCATTTCTCAAAATTTTATTTATATTACCTAGGATGGACAGGGCACAGTTAATTATACTCATCAGGACAAATCTGGGAGGAACTATAAACTGTCCTGCAAGAAGCTGATAAGGGCTAATATACATTGTGGTGAAGGGAGTTACATCTTCACAAATGCAAAGTACAAGGCATCCAATGAGAAAGGAGCAGCACCCAGACACCGCCGAATGAGAAGAAGCACAGAAGAGTTCTAAACTAAAATTGAAAGATACGGCAGTAACCAACGGGCATCCTAGCCTGGAACAGCTGTAGTGTTTATGCGTCAACAGTGCAGTGACTGTAATTTATTGAAAGCTGCAAATTATTTATGCAATGGCAGTTTTGAGCTTTGAATGGCGAGGTGATTAGAAAGAAAATGACCTTTTGTGTTCTTCTTTCAGTCCATCCATCCATTTTCCAATCCCCTATATCCTAACACAGGGTCACGGGGTCTGCTGGAGCCAATCCCAGCCAACACAGGGTGCAAGGCAGGAACCAATCCTGGTCAGGGTGCCAACCCACTGCAGGACACACACACCAAGCACAATTGAGGATTGTCAATACACCTAACCTGCATGTCTTTGGACTGTGGGAGGAAACCCACGCAGACACAGGGAGAACATGCAGACTCCACGCAGGAAAGACCCAGGAAGCAAACCCGGGTCCCCTTAATGTGAGACAGCAGTGTTAACACTGCGCCATCGTGCCGCCCGTGTTCTTCTTTTGAGATTTTAATTTTCTGGATGCTCACATTGGAGTTTAGTAAGAAAAAAACATTTTATTATTACATTTCTTATGTTGGAAGTGAATTTCTGTGTATTGATTATCCATTAAAAATAAAACATTCAGTATTTGTAAGTCACCATAATACTACATTCACGCCATAGTTTTCTACTGTCTATTTACTTATTGTGGGTAATTACAATTTTTTTACTAATAAAACAGTTCTTTTCCTAGTAAAAATTCTATGAATGCATACATTTATCTCCTTGTTACGGAAACTGTAGATGATGGGATTCATGGTGGGTGGTAGTACATTTCCTACAATAACCATTACATTATATACCTCTGTTGATAGCTTCACGCCGGCTCCTGGTAGTACATACGAGAGCATCAGAGGAACATAAAACAGCCCAACCACAAGGAGATGAGTTAGACACGTGCTGAAGACTTTCCTCTTCCCCTCATCTGATATCTTCAGTGCTGCCAGTATTACCCGACTATAGGAAAAGAGGATTGGTCCTAATGAAGAGACGCCAACTGAAAAAACAGCACCAGACAGAAGTGATAAATACTTGGGGTTCTCATTGCAGGAAATATGAACCATTGTTGCGTAATCACAGAAGCAATAGGGAAGGATGTTGGTGCGACAGAAGGAGAGTTCTCCAACAAAAAATAGAAAAGGTAAGATGACAGTAATACCAAAAATGTTAAGAATTAAAACACCAACACAAACAGTCCTGTTGGTAATAAGTGAATGATACCTCAAAGGGTGTACAATAGCTATGTAGCGATCCACTGCCATAAAACACAAAAGTAAGGCCTCCATCTCTTCTGCGTGAAAAACAATAAACATCTGCAGCATACAGGCTCCATAAGGCACTGCTGAAGAGTCGAGCAGAAGGATAGAAAGCATTTTTGGAATCAGAACGGTGCTGTTAGCAATGTCAATAGAGGCTAAGGTGAAAATGTAAAGATACATCGGTGCATGGAGATGACGATTTGTGATTATCACCATAATAACAAGTAGATTTCCAAACATGGATGTCATGAATATTATTGTAAGGGCAGAAATGACACCACTTCTCTGGTCAGACTCAATTGCACAATGCAGAATAAATTCTGATACACCGTAGGATGTGTTGCTCATTCTTGTGGAGCCTGTAAAAAGTAAAAGGAATCTGTTAATATGGTCTGTCTTGAATCTGGGAAGTGTCTAATTAAATTTCAATAAAACTTGAAAAATGGGAGAATTCATCAATCCATCCATTATCCAACTGCCTTACCCTATATATATATACATTGTATATATACACAGTAATACCCCAGTTAACGCTCAGAATGCATTCCTAAAAAACAAAGCGTTAAATACACATAGTAAATAGGAACAGGGGAGTTTAATGTTGTTTACAGTGTCCATTATGAAGGTCTTCCAAAATTGCTTAATGGATTGTTTATTTGCACCATCCATTTTTTCAAAAATTTGTTGAAATGTGCAACGAACAGAATATGCCTTAAAAATTGATATGACTCCCTGAACCATGGGCTGGATTAACAAAGTAATATAATGTGGCAGATAAACTGCTTCAACCGGAATGCGGTTAAGTGGGTGGGATGACTTGGTGCATTAATCAATCAGTAGCAACGCTTTCAATACTATTTTTTTAAGTTCACAGTAATGGACAAAAATGTGTGATAATCTGATTTTGGAAAATGTTCACAGTGATCCAAGATTTCCTGTTAACTTCTCAAATCACAGGTAAATTACATTTTAAAATTCCTTCATTGCTCTTGGAGTTTTGGAGTGATACACAAGCAGTGGTCTTAATTTGAAATCTCCTTTAGTGTTACCACCCAAAAGAAGGGTTAAGTGGTCTTTTGCAAAATTACCCCACGTGACATCTGAATTATTCTGTTCTCACTAATGGCTCATCAGCTTAGCATCCTGATAATGTGTCCCTCCTGCCTTAAACCCGAAAGCCACAGATACAGTTTGACTGAATGTAAAAATAAGTAATTTCTTAGTGTAACAGGTGTATAAAATAAAAAGTTTAGTTGTTTGGAGCTTCACCAAATCCTGATAACATTCATTGTGTTGTATGTTTTCCAGTTGTGGTCTTGTTATATTTCCCTACTCTGTTTGTTGTCTTATGTTACATCATCGGTGTGAGCCTCTCCCAGTATTTGTTGTGTTACTGTAAGAGGAGGTAAGCACGCTGTTATTCTCTGTATGGTAAAATTAATTAAATTATTTTAAACTAGCCGACGCCCGCAGTAGCATACGGAAGTGTAAGAATAGGAATGGAAAACGGTGAGAAAGGAATTCAGAAATCAAGAAGAAAGAAATACTTCTTGAAAGACGCAGTTGTGAATAGGTGTTTTGCTGGAGACTACAGATAAAGAGTCGAAAGATCTAATCTCGGAAAGAGCTTGAATTTCAGCAAAAGTGCCATTTAAACTAATACAATAATAATGCTGATTATTATTATTAAATAATTCCTCCCATATACTGTAGATAACATTTCTCGGACTGCCTTCTTCCATCTCCGAAACATTTCTAGACGTCCTGTTCTTACGCAGCACAGTACTGAAGTATTGGTTAATGCCCTAGTCATCTCACATATTACTGTAATGCTGTTCTATCTGGCATCCCACAAAAACTTATCCATCGCTTACAACTTCTTCAAAATTCTGCTGCCAGGATAATAACCTGTTCTAAATCCACTGAACATATTACACCTATTCTCTCTCAACTTCACTGGCTCCCTGTTAACTACAGAATACAATGCAAAATACCGCTCTTAATATTTAAAGCTCTCCACAACCTCACTGATCTCCTCGAGAATGACACTCCCTCTCACTCACTCAGCTCCTCATCTGCAGCTCTACTTTCTGTACCGCACAACAGACTCAGTGCTATGGGAGCTCGAGCGTCTCTCATTGTGTTCCTCAACTCAGGAATTCTCTTCCCTCTCATATATGTCAGCTCAATTCAATAACACATTTTAAAACTGCCCTCAACACTTATCTTTTCAAACTGGCATACCAATTGTGAATTTTGCACTGTTACTGCCAGTTATCTTTGTTTGTTTGTTAATTATTGCTTTTTGATTTATCCTTCTCTTGTTTTAATTTTACTAATGTTGTTTAATTTTATTGTAAGGTGACCTTGAGTGCTAAGATTATAAAACAGGATTTTCTAATGGCCAAATATAACCAAAACAATTGTTCAGCCTTACCTATGAAATGTAATCCCCTGGGATCTGGTTTGGAGCGTACAGTGGTTTGTACAATCCCAAGCAGCACATTATTCATTACTTCAGTCCGCAGCAGTGCCACTCATAATATGGTGGCGACACTGACGTACGATGCGGCATCTGGTAATTCTATGTCTATGTAGATATCGAGAGGTGACGTGACACCAATGGGGTCATGAGAGAGGAGCGGGGAACGCAGTAGTCTGAAAGAGGAATAGGACTCGAGAAAAGTGGCGTGGGGGTGTATGGGAGGCCACAGGCAGCATGGGGAAGGGTTTGGAAGAGGACGAATAGGAATCAAGAAATGCCATGTTGGCTGCATGTGGGCGGGACTGGTTTTGAAGAGGAAGGAATGCGGTAGTCCGAAGGAGGAATAGGAATCGAGAAAAGCGGCGTGGGGGTATATGGGAGTCCGCAGGCAGCATGGAGAAGGGTTTAGAAGAGGACGAATAGGAATCGAAAAATGCTGTGTCAGGTGCGTGTGGGCGGGACCGGTTTTGAAGTGGAAGCGGGACGAACTAGAAGAGAAATATATATAAGAGATTTTTTGTTAATTTTTTTTGTATATGACATTAATTATAATACGATTTTTATTGTATACAGTTGTTTTGAAATGCTTTTCTATTAATTTCGGTTATGTGTTAATGTGAACGTTCAACAACCTTTCCACATGGTTTTCTTTTGTTAATAGGAGGAATCACAGAGCTTGAATTGTAACTTTTTATGTTCTTTGTTTAATATTTCAGGTATGTTATTTTTTTTTTTTGTATATTGAGCTCTGCATGGTTATGTATGTCGTTGCAACTTAGATTGAGCTGAGTATCCGTTGTGTTACTGTGAGTGGAGGAGGAATCACAGAGCTTGAATTGTCACATTTTATGTTCTCTGTTTAATATTTCAGACCATTAATAAAAAAAGAGAAAACATCAAGAACTAAAGGGGGTTTGCATTACTCTTTTGTAGTGGTTTGTATGGCACGTTGCATATATATCACAACGCAGAAGCTTTGTGGGTTAACTGAATCCAAAGGCCAGGATGCAACAGTATAGCGCATGCAGTGGAGACCGGTTACATTAGCACACCGCATATACACTCTCACTGGCCACTTTACTAGGTACATTTGTTCAACTGCTTGTTAACTCAGATATCTAATCGGCTAATAACATGGCAGCAATTCAATGCATTTAGGAATGTAGACATCAAGACAACCCCCTGAAGTACAAACCAAGCATCAGAATGGGGAAGAAAGGTGATTGAAGTGACTTTGAATATGACATGGTTGTTAGTGCCAGACGGGATGGTGTGAGTATTTCAGAAACAGCTGATCTACTGGGATTTTCACGCACAACCATCTCTTTACACAGAATTGCCTGAAAACAGAAAAATATCCAGTGAGGGGCAGTTCTCTGGGCAAAAATACCTGTTGATGCCAGAGGTCAAAGGAGAATGGCCAGGCTAGTTTGAGCTGATAGATGGCAACAGTAACTCAAATAGTCACTCGTTACAACCGAGATATGCAGAAGAGCATCTCTGAATGCACAACACCTCAAACCTTGAAGCTTATGGGCTACAGTAGCAGGAGATCACACCGGCTGACACTCCAGTCAGCTAAGAACAGGCAAATGAGGCTACAATTCACACTGTGTAAATGTTATTGAACAATATTTAATGGAAAGTTCATGTTGTAGATAATGGATTTTATAATGTGTTACATAACCTTATAAATATATAGTTTTAAATATCTACATTTAAAAAACGTGATGTATATAGTAAATTTGCATGTTCCAATTTATTTGTTATTAAATGACTGTAATATGTACTGTATGTAAAGTAATGTCTCGCGAGAATGCACTTAGGGGTTATCAGGAGAACATGAGAAGGACCTGCCCCATGAACCGCAGGTGGGCGGATGTCTCTCGCGAGGCTCTGCCATGTTGCAAAAAGGGTTTCAAACTGAACCGTCTGAAGCTAAAACAAAGTGATTTAAAGACCTCTTTTCATGACAAGCGGCCAACGAGGTATTTTATTTGTAAATGTCTTTTGTTTCATGTTTGCACTAAATGTTTTGTATTCCATCGTATGTGTATGAAAGTTGCTGTATTCGCTAATGTATTTTGTACTGATTACTTACTATAGTTCTCACGGCATGCTGGCGTGACGGAGTGAATAACAAGAGCCCAAGCAATAAACGCCCGTTTAAAAGAACTGACCTGTGTCTGTGTTGTTGTGAAGAGAGCTTCACACTGGCTCACCAAAATTGAACAGAAGATTGGAAAAAAGTTGTCTGGTCTGATGAGATTTCGATTTCTGCTGTGACATTCGTATGGTAGGGTAAGAAGTTGGCATCAACAACATAAAAGCATGAATCCACCCTGCCTTAAATGAACGGTTCATGCTCGTAGTGAAGGTGGTGTTATGGTGTAGGGGATATTTTCTCGCCACACTTTGGACCCTTAGTACCAACTGAGCACTGTTTAAATGCCACAGCCTACGTGAGTATTGTCACTGACCCCGTCCATCCCTTCATGACCGCCGTGTACCCATCTTTTTCCAGCAAATAACGTGCAATGTCACAAAAATCAAATCATCTCAAACTGGTTTCTTCAACATGACAATAAATGTACTGTACTGAAAAGAGCTCCGCAGTCACTTGATGTCAATCCAATAGAGCCCCATTGGGATGTGGTGGAACAGGAGTTTCACATCATGGATGTGCAGTCAACAAATCTGCAGCACCTGGGTGAGGCTATCATGTCAATATGGACCAAAATCCCTGAGGTTAGTTACTAGCACCTTGATGAATCAGTGCCACGAAGAATTACAGCAGTTCTGAAAGCAAAAGGGTGTCCAGCCCGATACTAATAAGTAGGGTGTGTTGTTTGCATATATTTTTTACTTTAAATGTTAGCATATATTTTCAATTAAAAGAAAAAGAACACTTCCCATTGTACTGACGAAAACTGCTTCAGTATTTATTAGTGAATAGCAAAACAAATGATTTCAATCAAATGGGTGCATAAAATTAATTTGTTAAAATCAAATAGTTTTCTATATAAATAAATCATAAAGACTACCACCATACGTGCATATTTCAAGAAATAAACAGATAACCGGTAAGAGGCCTGACAAATTGATTATAAAACTGCTCAGTCTGTCAGTGTTCCATTTATTTCAATTAGCACTAAAACATACATGAACTACCCTGAAATTGCATTATGTTTTTGCACACTTGGAATACATAGTGCACCACCAGTGTCAATTTGTCATGAGGAAAGAAGAACACGAGATGTGGCACATTGTGGACAGTGCGAGGGAACAGTACTGGGAAGAGGCTCACTTGCAATGCTTCTACAGACTTTGTCTACATGGAAGCACTGATGGAACACAGTACTTGGCCATGAATTATATATCTGTTTTTCTACGTGGACCTTCAGTGCCTTTCCTCTTTATTTGCATGTGTGTGAATGTCTCTCTCTTAAGTGCATTCCCGTTAAAACCTGTTTCTCAAACTCTCATAATTTTCTCTTTCTTACCTCCTGTCTGGTTTGACACTCTTAGTCTTTGAAGGTAACTCTGTCAGCGTGTGCCTTGTGCCTTTACTAATGTCCCATCACTCAGATTGTTTTTGAAGGTGCCATTTCCATCTCCTGCCTGGTTTTATAGTATACCTGCTGTCTTTAAAGGTGACTCTGTCAGCGTGCCTCGTGTCCCTTTACTCCCCGTGTGTCTCCCCTCTTTTGATTGAGTCACCAAAGCCAGAATGACCAATCACACCAAAGCCAAACTGACCAATTGCATTTCAGGTATCTCAAAATGCATTCAGACACATGTTACTATATTTTAAAATGTGTTTAAGATCCCTTAAAATGAATATAAATTTGTTTTAAGATATCTTGAATTGCATGTTGCATATCAATTCTTCTTGAGATGTATTTTCAGATAACTGTAACTCGTTTTGAGATATATTAAGTACATTTCCATATATATACAACACATTTTGAGATGTGTCTAAATGTTAACTTGGCTAGCTATAATTATAATTAAAGTGCTTTTAATGCATTTTGTTAAAAAAAGTAACATTGAAGGTTATTACCTTTAAAGTTAGTCCATGAGCACACTTCACTTCAAGGAATTTCTTTCACCCTCAACAACTTGTACTTCAAGATCTGCCTTCTGTTGTTGACTCGGGTCGACTCATGTTGATTTTCTTTCATGCTTGATTAAAAAAACTATTATACATAATTTGACAACAACATTTACAGGTTCTCATGTTTAAATGTAACACAGTAAAGAAAGCATGTGCAAGGAAATACATGAAAATTTACAAGGAATAAGCACAAAGTAATGTGCCATCTTTATGTTTCAGCCTCTCTATTGAATCTGAGTTTTCATAACTGTATTTAACATAATTTATCCCCTGTGAGATTTTTCAGTCCATGATGCACAGAGATTTGAGACATGGGAGATTAATTAATGTATGTATCAGTAATGAGCAAAAAAAAAATCCTCTACTTTTAACTCCATCTTTTCCAAAACATGTATGAATGGCTAACAATTCATATATATAACTAGCTATGCTACCTTTCTAAGATGGGTTGAAATCTAAATAATCATTATAGACCTCAGCATTAATGTTTGCAGTGCACTGTCTATTGGAATGTATTTTGTACTGCACATATTAAAAAAATGCATTTTCCATTCCAATAGATGGCACGTTACAAACATCTGTGCTTATAAATGCATTGCAATTATAATTTCAACAGATGGCACCGAACAACATTCCACTGTTTTTACAAATCCCATAACAAATGGTCTGTAACAGAGACATATGTATTGCATTTATCATGCCAACAGATGGTGCATCACAAATATTTGTAGTAATAAAAAGCATTGCATTTGTCATTCTAACAGAGGGTGCATCACAAACATGTTTAGTACTAAAATGCACTGCATTTGTCATTCTAACAGAGGGTGCATCACAAACATTTGTAATAATAAATTGTATTGCATTTGCCATTCCCTTTATTGTGAATGGATTCTGTAAAGCTTGGCATCATATTCCCCTCAATAGAATTTTATTAAGGATCTTCCTAAGGAGACTTCTAATTTCTATAGTTTCAGGCTTTCTGTTTGGGGTTTGAAATAAAAATTAATCTCTTACATAAGAAACATAAATATTTTGACAAATGAGAGAGGACCATTCATTCTATCAAAGTCCATTTGTTTAGCTAATATCTAAGATGTCCCAACTTCTCTGGATATCCTGGTCAAGGGAGTGATGGGGAGAAGTAAAATCAGCAAACAGTCCCTTCATTGCCTTCATTTTGGTGTGCATATTCACTTAAACAGAGCTAGTGTTGTCTTGAGCTGAATATGCTCACACACAAATCCATTTACTATGTGTAGTTCAATCAAACTTGGTGGTCTAGTGTGCCTTACTTTGTAAACTGACCTGGTGATCGACTAGAGTTGCGATCATGAGCTGCAGACAACAATATTCATGATTGGCAATTGTTACAGATTTTTCACCTGAGACATCCATGGAATCTTAATAGGTTTTCACAGAGACTGCTGCTCTGATTTAGGCCCAAATTGCTCAAAATGGCCAAACATTCAAAACATACTAAATAGAGAAGGCCCTAAAAAGAGAGGGAGAATCACTAAACCCCTAGCCCAAAAAATCTAAACTTTAACATCTAATTTCATGTATTCAATTAAATGACCAAAATAGGACAAGAATCCAAAAAGATACTAAGCTCACATAAGAAATAATTGAAAGGAGTAAAAATGCAAAATATTTAAGAGTAAAGCAAAAGGAAAACCAAAAGATTCCAATGGGAAATGACAATACAAGCTAAGACTGAACCAAATCTGCTAATCAAAAATCTAAACCAGCAAACAAGAGACAACTAAGAATATGCAGGAACGAAGGAAATCAGGAATAAAGCCCCCACAAAACCTCTACAGCTGCATGGAGGGGCAAGTTTGAATCCATCCATCTTCCAACTCGTTGAATCCAAACACAGGGTCACAGGAGCCAATCCCAGCCAACACAGGGCACAAGGCAGGAACCAACCCTGGGCAGGGCACCAACCCACCGCAGGACACACACACCCACACATTAGGGACAATTTAGAATTGCCAATCCACCTAACCTGCATGTCTTTGGGAGGAAACCAGAGTACCCAGAGGAAACCCACACAGACACGGGGAGAGCATGCAAACTCCACACAGGGGGGACCCAGGAAGCGAACCCGGGTCTCCTAACTGCAGGGGCAGCAGCGCTACCACTGCGCCGCCTCAGTTTGAATCCATATTAATTGAATTATTTTTAATTTTTCATGGTTTTATAACAATTAATGTACTTTTTACTTTGTTTGCTGGTCATCTCTTGTTGTTTCCAGGAAACCAAGTTGGGTCTCAAATCCTGACATTATGGAAAATGAGTCATGCGCATGGTTAGGTAATGGATGAGCGATACCATGTGGCATGGTCATATATTCCTGGCAGCAAAGTTTAGACACCATCAATAAAGACTATGAAGCCCCAGGCATGCACCTCCACCCTTATCCTGACACAGACAGGCAGGACACAACTTTGCCACACAGCATACATGTTTATTTACAGAGTAGGCAGTCCAGGACACAAGCGCAACGCAGCTCCGTTTCACCGCCAGTCCTTCTGCCTCCACTCCTCCCCAGGCTTTGTCCTGTTCCTCCCAACTCTGGCTATTGACTTCTGGCGACCTTCCCCTTCATATAGGGCACCCGGAAGGACTCCAGGTGGCCAACGAGCTTCTTCTGGCCGCGCTTCCGAATGTGGCAGAAGTGCAGCCATATAGGGCCCTGAAAGCGTCCATACACCCTCTGGCAGTGGCCCATGCTCATGACCCGTGATCCCGCTGGAAACCAAGAGGGCTGCCCTCTGTCAGTCCGGGGAAGAAACGGTCTTAAAATTGCACTCTCCCCTGGTCCTTCCATACTCTGGCCATCCACCACAAGATTTATAAAACTGGCCAGATTGCTAGATCTTTTTCTTTTGGGAATGACCAGGTTCCTTAATTTTTTCCCCTTTGACTCCAGACACTTTCAAGCAGCTTTTTCTTCTGTGCTTGATATTCAACATTATTTTTATTTGTGTATGTCTTCTTATTTGGTCACCTTACAAAATAAGGCTCTCCTATCATCTCCATAGTTTCCTCCCTAGCCAAGTAATCTGGATGGTCAAATATCTGATACAATTTTAACATTCAATTTTAACAGTAACTTCATGAGTCGGGCATGGAACACAAATGCAGTTACCCAAGTTGATTATGCGTTATACACAGTGGATTCAGAAAGTTTTAAAGAGCACTTCACGTTCTGCAGACTTTATTGAGTGGTAGATTTAATCTTAAATGGAAAAAAATGCCATTTTTGCCTTTCTACAGTCCATATACCATAATGACAAAGTGAAAACTTGTGTTCAGAAATGTTTGCAAACTTATTAAAAATCGAAAAACTGAAATCACTCTTTCATACTGTATAAGTATACACACCTTTAGTTGTGCTGTTCTAAATTGTGGTCAGATGTATGCCTGTTTGCTTTAATTCTCCTTGAGCTATGTCTAGAACTTGATTCGAGTCCAAATTATTTATTTTCGAAAAGAAGAAGCCTCTCAGGGAACTATCCTGTCTCCCTTCCTGTTCACCCTCTACACCAGGGGTCGCCAGCTCCGGTCCTGGAGGACCACCATGGCTGTAGTTTTTCATTCCAACCCTTTTCTTAATGAGTGATCTGTTTTTGCTGTTAATTAACTTCTCATGAACTAACTTTAATTAACTTGTTCTTGAAGACTTGGACCCCTTAATTGTTTCTTTTTCCTTAATTAGCAGCCAAACAATAATGAGATACAAAATGAATCAAAACAACTGGTGTCCATCATACAATATCTGAAAATAAAGAAAGATGAAGGTCTCAGGAATGTCGATCTTCTCAGGTCCCCAAATCATTTTAACATGAGGTTCTTAGAAAGAGAAAATCAACAAATTCAGAAATGTCTGCTAATGCACCATGAGAGCAGCAGCAAGCCACAAAATTAAAGAATGTATTTAATTAACGATAAGAATTGGCACCTCATTAATGAGCTGGTTAGAGTGAAATTGGTTGGAGTTTGAGGCCGTGACTTAGTTGGTCTTCTGTTGGCTCACTTACTTCACATTTCATTTCTGTTTGGGTGCCTTTTAAGGAAAGAAATGAAGCAATTCCGAGGAACGATGAAGAAATTCAGGGGAGCAAATCTTAAAAAAGCAATTCAATTAAAATGAATTCACAAGAAGTTATTTAGCAGCACAAACAGGGCACTCATTAAAAAAAATGGTTAGAATGAAAACCTGCAGCCACGGTGGTCCCTCCAGGACCGGACTTGGTGACCCCTGCTCTTCGCAACAGACTTCCAGCACAATACCAGCGCTTGCCACCTGCAGAAATTTTCATATGACTCATTGCATTAATAATGGAGACAAGTAGAGGACAGAAAAGTTGTGGACGACTTTGTCGTGCCATGCAGAGAGAACCACCTGCAACTCATCAGCAAGACAAAAGAGCTGATGGTGGGCTTCTGGTGTGCCAAGGTTCCTCTGAGGCCAGTCACCATCCAGGGGGAGGACATAGAACTGGTGCAGAGCTACAACTACCTGGGGGTTCACATGAACAACAAACTGACAACGCAATGGTCTTGTACAAGAAGGGCCAGAGCAGACTGATCTTCCAAAGGAGCCTCAGGTCTTCCAATGTATTCAGCAAGCTGCTGGAAATGCTCTACCAGTCCATAGTAGCCAGTGTTCTGTTCTGCACTGATGGGAAACAACATGGGCTCAAAAGAAGCAAAACACTTGAACAAAATGTATCAAGAAAACCTGCTCCATCAAAGGGTAAACACTGGACACACTGGAAGACATTGTGGAAAAAAGCATGGTGGCAAAATTGAAAAATCACCTCCATCACCTCTTGGCGCACTTTTAGCTACAGTCTCATTCCACCACAGCGTGCTAAGAAAATGCTGGTGGTCTTTTCTGCCTATTGCTATCGGGCAATTCAATGTTTCCACCTGATGCACTCATTAAGTTAATCCATCCATTATCCAACCCGCTATATCCTAACTACAGGGTCATGGGGGTCTGCTGGAGCCAATTCTAGCCAACATAGGGCGCAAGGCAGGAAAAAAACCCCGGGCAGGGTGCCAGCCCACCGCAGGGCGTGCACACACACACTAGGGACAATATAGAATCACCAATGCACCTAACCTGCATGTCTTTGGACTGTGGGAGGAAACTGGACTACCTGGAGGTAACGCACGCAGACATGGGGAGAACATACAAACTCCGTGCTGGGAGGACCTGGGAAGCAAACCCGGGTCTCCTAACTGCGAGGCAGCAGTGCTACCCACTGTGCCACTGTGCCATGATTGGCTGTATTATTTGTCCTGTGAGTCTGTATCCTTGTTTTTTATGTTTCTGCCACTGTATGTATCTGAATTTCCCCTCTGGATTAATAAAGTTTATCTAATCTAATCTAATCTAATCTAATCAAAGAACATGGCAATGGCATATTATTCAATCACACAAATAAATCTCCTTTCGATGAAACACTAAGGTCTCTGTGTCCTGTCCCTCAGAGAAGTCTGATTGGTCAATGTGCCTTAGGTGTGATTGGTCAGTTTGGCTATGGTGACATGACAAAAGTGGAAGTGTGAGAAACATAAGGAAGAATAAAGGCGGACGCTGAGAGAGTCAACTTCAAAGACGGAAAATGTAAAAACAGACAGGAGGTGAGAAAGGTGCCTCGAAAATAATGACAGAGTCTCAGAGAAGCACGCTTTACGGGAACATTATCGACAGATGAAGTGTTTTAGACACACGCAAATACAGAGGAAGGGCACTGAAGGTACAGGTAGGGTAGGGTAAGAGATAGCAAATATTTTTTAATTATTCTATTGCCTGTCTTCAACAGGTGCTCTGGTTAATAAATAAAATAGATTCAAGTATTCAGACTCTTTCCCATGACACTTGAAATCTGACTCAAATGCATCCTATTCTATATATCATTATTGAGTTGTTTCGACACTGTGATTGGAGTCCACCTACAGTATGGCAAATTGAATTGATTGAACATTGTTTAGAAAGGCACACATGTACCTGTGTATTTAAGGCCCCATAATTCATACTACATATCAGGACATAAACCAAGTCATAAAGATTAAGGAATTCTCCTTTGACCTCAGCGATCAACCTGTAGTGAGGCATATGTCAGGGCAAGGGGATAAAACTATTTCTAAAGCTCTGAGTGTTCCCAGGAACACAGTGGCCTCCATAATTGTAAAATGGAAGAAGTTTGTAACCATCAGGATATTTCCTAGGGTTATTCTTCTGGCCAAACTTAGTACTGAAACAGGCAAGAAGAGGATGGGTCAGGGAGGTGACCAAGAATCAAATGGTCACTCTAGCAGAGCTTCAGAAGTCTTCTGCTGAGGTAGGGGAATGTGTCAGCAGGATGGCCATCTCAGCAACACTCCATCAATCAGGTGTTTCTGGTAGAGAGGCTAGGCAGAAGGCACTCTTGAGTAAAACACACATAACACCCTGCTTGGACTCTGGAATTATGAGGGAAAAGACAAAAACTGAACTCTTTGGGCTGATCTCTGTGCACTATGTCTGAGGAAGACCAGGCACTGTTCATGAACTGCCTAACACCATCTCTAAGGTGAAGAATGGTGGTGGTAGCATCATGCTATGGGGATGCTTCTCAGGGACATGGAGACTGGTCAGAATTGAGAGAAGGACGAATACAACCAAAAACATAGAGATCCTTGAAGAATATTTGCTCCAGTGTGCGTACTACCCCAGACAGGGGTGACAGTTCCCCTTTTAGCCTGACAACGACCAGAACAATACAGCCAAGACAATGCTGAAATAGCTTTGGGACATGTCCCTGACTCTCCTTGACTGGCCCAGACTTAAACCCCATAAAACATCTCTGGAGAGACCTGAAGATGGCGGTTCTTAGTCACTTCCCATCCAGTCTAATGGAGCTTGAGAGGATCTGCCCAGATGAATGCGATAAACTGCTCAATTCCAGCTGCACAAAGCTAGTAGAGACTTACCCAAGAAGACTCGAGGCTGGAATTGCTACCAAGGAGTTGTATATCGAGTACTGAATTAAAGGTCTGAATACTGATTGAAATGAGAGATTTCAGTTTTCGATTTTTAATACATTTGCAAAGCTTTCTAAAAACATGTTTTAGGAGTCATGGAAGATGACCCGGACACAGATAGGCAGACATTTAAATCACCCCACACACGTTTATTTAGGTGCTCCATATTTACAAGTGCGCTCCTCAGTCCCCAAATCCCCAAAGTCCACAACACAATGCCTCACTTCTTCAGGCCGCCTCCTTGTCTCTCCTCCCAGACCTTGTCCTTCTTCTCTTCCGACTCTAGCCATTGTATGAAGGGAGGCGGCCCCTTTTATGCTCTCCCAAATGTGCTCCAGGTATGTCTCAGCAATCTTCCACCGACACGCCCCAGCGTGGCGGAAGTGCCGGCTGCATGCCCGGAAGCACTCCGGGTGTCCCTGCTCCTCTTCTCCCCAGCACTTCTGGGTGTGGCGGAAGTGCTGAGGTCCAGGGCTCCAAAGGCATAGGGGCATCCCCTGGCGGTGACCACGGGCCCCCTAAAGGGCTGAGCTTCAAAGCTCTGTACCCATGGCCCCCAAAGGTACCAGGGCGGTCGCCCCCACATGGTCTGGGGAAGGCGTAAGCCCTCCTCCGGACCTCCTAGGTCACTCCCCCAGCCATCTACGACAGAGTTATTGAGTATAGATTCATAGGAAAGAGTGGCAAATGTATTTATTTCAAATTAAATCTACAATGTAATAAAGTGTGCAGAAAGTGAAGGAGTCTCAATACTTTCTGAATTCACTTTATTTATTGTGCGTTACAGTGTGATGTTATTGTTGCTTTAAATGATTTGGCGATTTTGAATATTATATCGTGTTTGAATGTCACTCTGTTTATAAAACAGATTTTTATGTACATTTTTACTATTATTACATATTTAACTGATGACACTTACAAAATTAGGATTCAGTACAATTTCTATGTACACATTACACAGATTGAGTCAGAGGACAAACTAAACTAGCAGTCTTGAAGTTTTGGGGTCTGGTGCTTTAGCCACTAAGTCAAAATGAAAGATTAACAATAAGGCAGATAATTTACAAAACAATAAGGCACAATTGGAACAGCTCAAGGGGCTGAGTGACTGCAATTTTACTGCAGCTTCAGGGGTTGGCGCTGTGTCTTAATGTCTCTCTCTCTTCTGTCCCTCTGTTAACCGATTGACTGACTGCTAGAACACCTCCAACGTCACTTCCCGTTTCCATCCACCTGGGCCCACCACTTCCTCTCAGAAGGGCCCAAAACCGAACTTCCACCATCTTGGGATATTCTGTTTTGAACTTACATCTGTAGACACGACTCCACAATAACTGTGCGTATTTCTTGAATCTTGCTGCACCCAGTTATATGGGGTGGAAATCTTGGCGCCCCAACTGTTTATCGTTGTCCACTCTTTCTGTTACACTTTGAAATAAATAAAGCATTCCTTTCGGATATTCTTTACATTACAAGACATTTATTAACAGATACAGTATAGGTTAATGATATGAACAAGTAATAATTAAAGCGTCAATATTGATCTTAAGTATAAGCAATTGTAAAAACATTTGTTTCAAAAAGAGAAAAAATATTTTAAATCAACATGTGCAAACACTTTAATTCCATATTTAGAGCATTCTCTCAAACTTTTACATTTACAACATTTTGTCCAAAGACGATTATTATCTTTAATATGTCATTTTTTTATGGACACTTGTTTAGTAACAACAAAAATTCTTACATTTTTTTGTATTTGATTTCTTGTACTAAGATTGTATTTCTACATATTGCGAAAGTAAGTATAGATTTTTCCGCTGTATAGTATAGGCAAAGATGGTGGTCGATCAATACTGATTTGCTGATGGTACAGTTCTTTTCCCAGTAAAAATTCTGTAAATGCAAATTTTAATTTCCTTGTTACGAAAACTATAAATGATGGGGTTCATCATAGGTGGTAGTACATTTCCAACAATAACCATTGAGTTATAGGCCTCTGTCGATAGCTTCACACCGGCTCCTGGCAGAATATATGAGAGTAACAGTGGAACGTAAAACAGTCCAACCACAAGGAGATGAGTTAGGCAGGTGCTGAAGACTTTCCTCTTCCCGTCATCTGAGGATATCATTAGTGCTGCCAGTGCAACCCGACTATAGGAAAAGAGAATGAGTCCTAAGGGGAAGACACCAGTTGTAAAAACAGCAGCAGACAAAAAAGTTAAATACTTGTGGTTTTCATTGCAGGCAATATGTACCATTGTTGCATAATCACAGAAGCAATAGGGAAGGATGTTGGAGTGACAGAAGGAAAGCTCACCAACAAAAAACAGAAATGGTGATTTGAAAATGATCCCAAAAATATTCAGAATTAAAACACCAACACAAACAGTTTTATTGGTAATAAGCGAATGATACCTCAAGGGGTGTACGACAGCAATGTAGCGATCGACTGCCATGAAAGTCAAAAGTAAGGATTCCATCTCCTCGACATGAAAAACAATAAACATCTGCAGCACACAGGCTCCATATGGCACTGCTGAAGAGTCGAGGAGGAGGACAGAAAGCATTTTTGGAATGAGAACGGTACTGTTAGCCAAGTCAATGGTGGCTAAAGTGAAAATGTAAAGATACATTGGTGCATGGAGATGAGGGTTTGCTATTATCACCGAAATAACAAGCAGATTCCCAAACAAGGACGTCAGGAATATTATGGTAAGGGCAGAAATGATACCACTTCTCTGGTCAGTCTGAATCGCACAGTGCAGAATAAATTCTGATACACTGCTGGATGTGTTGTTCATCTTTGTAGAACCTGTAATAATCAAAAGAAAAATGTTAATATATCAACATAGCCATTTTATCTTGTGACTGGAAACAATCCACTTTGTCCAGATCAAAAAAGTAAGAAATGCAATGCATTTGGGATAACTCAGGCAAAAGTTTCAAAAACACATATATTGTACAAGAGACCCTTATACTCACACTCGTAAGCTGAAAGTCCACTAAGCACAAAATAGATTATATTTTTAGGGATATGTGAAGGCCTAAGAGCCAGATGATGGCATAGATTGGGTTTACATCTCATTCTTTGTCAATGCCTGGGTGGGGTGTGCATGGTCTTCCAACTTTTGTGGGGTTGATAATACAGATGAACTTAACAGATGATTGATAATGTATAAATAAGTGCACTTCTCCATGCTATGTGATTTCATTCAAGGTGCGTTCCTGTTTCATTAATAATTTCACCAGGATTGACACTATAAGTGGTTATATTTCTGGCTGGTGTGACTCTGGCGGTGTATTGATGTTAAATTAGATGCTTCATTTCAGTCTTCCATTACCTTTTCTAGCAACATCTCATTTATTTTATTCTCTGAAATTATTAGAAGTGATGTAATAAATGTATTGATGTCTTTGGAGGATTAAATTAGAACATTAGAACACTCTAGACAAAAACAGGCCATTCAGCCCAACAAACCTCACCAGTCCTATCCACTTATTTCCTCCAAGAAAACATTAAGTCAAATTTTGAAAGTCCCTAACGTCTTACTGTCTACCACACTACTTGGTCGCTTATTCCAAGTGTCTATTGTTCTTTGTGTAAAGAAAAATTTCCTAATGTTTGTGGGAAATTTACCCTTAACAAGTTTCCTACTGTGTCCCCGTGTTCTTGATGAACTAATTTTAAAATAACAGTCTCGATCCACTGGACTAATTCCTTTTATAATTTTAAACACTTCAATTATGTCACCTCTTAATCTACTTTTGCTTTAATTGTATAGGCTCATCTCTTGTAATCTTTCCTCATAATTCAACCCCTGTAGCCCTCAAATCAGCCTAGCCGCTCTTCTCTGGACCTTTTCTAGCGCTGCTATGTCCTTTTTGTAGCCTGGAGACCAAAACTGCACACATGACTCCAGATGAGCTCTCACCAGTGCATTATAAAGCTTGAGCAGAACCTCCTTGGACTTGTACTCCACATATTGTGCTATATATCCTAACATTCTGTTAGCCTTCTTAATGGCTTCTGAACACTGTCGGGAAGTTGATAGCGTAGAGTCCACTATGACTCCTAAATCCTTCTCATAAGGTGTACTCTCAATTTTCCGACTGCCCATTGTGTATTCAAACCTAACATTTTTACTTCCTATGTGTAATACTTTACATTTACTGACATTAAATTTTATCTGCCACAAATCTGCTCAAGCCTGTATGCTATCCAAGTCCTTCTGTAGCGATATAGCGGATTCCAAATTATCTGCTAATCCACCTATCTTGGTATCATCTGCAAACTTAACCAGCTTGTTACTTATATTCCTATCTAAATAATTTATATATATTATAAATAGCAGTGGCCCTAGCACTGACCCCTGTGGAACACCACTGTTAACATCGGCCAGTTCTGATGAGGTTCCTCGCACCATCACCCTCTGCTTTCTGTGTCTGAGCCAATTCTGCACCCATCTAAAAACATCACCCTGAACTCCCACTTTTAATTTAATGCCCAACCTGTCATTTGGCACCTTATCAAATGCTTTCTGAAAGTCCAGATAAATAATATCATCAGCTCCACTTTGATCGTATCCTTTTGTTGCCTCCTCATAGAATTCCAGCATGTTAGGAAAACACGACCTCCCTCTTCTGAACCCATGCTGTCTGTTCAGAATAACTCCTGTCTTTGCCATGTGTTGCTCAATCTTATCCTTAATAATTCCTTCCATTAATTAGGCTTACTGGCCTATAGTTGCTTGGATCTGCCCTTTCACCCTTTTTATATAATGGGGTGATATTTGCCATTTTCCAGTCCTTTGGAATCTCTCCAGTGCGCAGTGACTTCCTAAAAATATGTGTCAAGGGTTTATATCTGTACTCACTAGCCTCCTTAAGAACACGAGATTAAATATTATCTGGTCCTGGTGATTTATTTGATTTCAGGCAAGATGTAATCAAATCATCATTCAGGCAATACGTCTTGCCTGAAGAGGGAGCCTGAGATGCCTCGAAAGCTTGCATATTGTAATCTTTTTTGTTAGCCAATAAAAGGTGTCATTTTGCTTGACTTCTCATTACATTCATAATGGCTAACACGGTACAACACCCTACACCCTACAGACATATTAGACAAACGACAGGAGTAATCCATATATATCGCTTGACATCTCACTCCTGTAGTTTGTGAAATCACATGCAATGTGATTCCTATATTTCAGCACCTAATACATGTTAGATTGTTTGTTTATGTTTCCCTCTTGTTGGAAAACTACTCAGATTTCTCCTGTTTTGATCCAACTCTTGTTTCAAATTATAGACCTACAGTATATCTATTCTTCTAGTTAGGGCAACATCACTGGATAAAAAAAAAAAAAAAACTCTCACATATCATTTCATCAAACATCTCAACAGCAAAAGCTTTCCCAGTGAATTTTAAAATTAATCAATTATGTGTATTTTAGGATTATTTAATTAAGGTATACACACTTCTCTTATTAATGGTCATATTATTGAAGTAATATCTATAGAGTGCCATATGGCTTTCAATACTGTAAACATGAAATTATTCTTTTTTTTTTTACTTATTATTTTCTTCTTTCATTTTTAACATGCTTTCTTTATATCCGTCACAAAAGAATTAGATGGTTAAAATGAATCATGTAACACGTTCTCCATTTGATGCCACAAGGTGGTGTTTTAAGTTCTTTATGCTTTCTTCTGTATATGATTACTCTAGCTGTCTTATATATTTGAACAATACAGTCATTTTCACTTTCAAAATATTTCCAAAACTCTTGATTTATTATATGATTGGTTGTGATTAAATTAGCCTTCTTTATTTGAACCAGGGGTTTAGTGGTTGCCCTCTCCTTTCTGTGGCATTCCAAAATGAAAACATAAAAGTTTGCCATGGTTATCACCTGAGGGTGTGGTCATGGGCTTCAGTCACAGATATTCATTCCTTGCAATTGTTACACCTGCTTTCACCTCAGACATCTTGTGAAGAATGCATACATTGTTGAGAATGTCCAAATGTCTAAACACGCAAAAAAGGTCAAAGACTAAACACTCAAAACAACTTAAAGAATTAGTTTGATATTTTTCAAGTCAAAGTTATTTCTTCACATATATGCTGTTTATTTATTTGCCACGTGAAATTGTGTTCTAAAAGTTAATTGCTTTCTATAAATTTAAAATATATCTTGCCCACACTGGTGCTTTACAATGGAGGGTATGGGGTACAGAGGAAAACCTTAAAAATGCACCAAATATATAAATTGTTCAAGCCAAGACCATTATTGGCTATTGTTCAGCTTCTTGTGTTTACGTATACATTGTAAAATAGCTTATACATGCCATTTTTTAACAAAAAACACCACTATTATGAGATTCAACCATTTTTAAAGAAGACCAGCCATGCACAATAGCTTGGCAGTTAGTCTTCCTGCACAATAACCTTTTATCTCCCCAGTTGGTGGTTTCCTTCCGACAGACCAAATCAGAGTAAACATTTTGTGTCACCTGATTGGGTTTTTTTTTATTTACTTCTGTATTTGCACAAGTGAAGAGAAACTGTATCCTTAACATGAAAAAAATAGTACCAGAAATACAGTATGCAGTAAAATGAGTATTTCCAGATCCCTTTTACGACAGAAACACAGAACGTGTGGATAAATATTCAACAGCTATCTTGGCTTGAAAAATGGTTGTATTTTGTAAGTTTTTAAGCTTTCTGTGCCCTATACCCTCCAGAAGGGGGAAAGATTTTTTTTTTTACTTATGGAAAGCATTTAAGTGTAAAACACAATTTTGCATGGAAAATACATGTATACCATGTTTGTGAATAAATAACTTTGACTTGAAAAATATCGAATTTGTTCTTTAAGTTGTTGTGAATGTTTAGGCCTTGACCTTTTTGGCTCTTTAGGCCTTTCAACATTTTTGCGATTTGAGGATCTGGGAACACCTTTTCCAGCATCCCTGGAAGTAACAATTGAAGCCCATGAACACTCCTCCAGGCGATAACCATACCAGTCTTTATAAATCGCATATGCTACCCGTCAGTCATCTGTCATTGTCCAACCTGTTATATCCTAACACAGGGGGTCTGATGGAGCCAATCCCAGCCAGCGCATATGCTATTACTTTTGAAAATCATCTTTTAAGCATTGAGAGGGGAGTCAGATGGGAAGTTAGCCTAAACACGAAGGAGTAACGGAAGGTACATGGATTTTTTTCTTAAGTAGACCAGACCTTGTTTGCAATTCCCACCAATTTTTCAGCCTAATCTGGAAACTTAAGGATGCTATTGCTGAAAAACATTCAGAAATGTTGTCCCTCGAAGCCCTTTTTCATCATAATGCTCCACTACACAGAGTGCACGCGACAGTGGAAACATTGCAAGTATGCAACCTCGAACTGGTGCTCCACAGTCCTTATTTGCCAGATTTTACACCTTCACACTTCATTCTCTTTCCAAAGATGAAGAAACGTCTGCGTGGTCACAGTTTTGACACATGTGAGGCTGTCATTGATGAGGCGCTCTTAGTGGAATGACTTGCAAAAAGTTTTTTTTTTTTTTCCTGAGGGCATCAGGAAACCGGAACAAAAGAGGGGAAGTGCATTCACCTTCAGGGAGACTACACTGGACAATTCTAAAATGGATCTGTGCTGCAACACTTCCTTTAAGTAGGCAGGCTCACTTCCCAT
This sequence comes from Polypterus bichir lapradei, assembly GCA_026402145.1. Taxonomy (NCBI): domain Eukaryota; kingdom Metazoa; phylum Chordata; class Cladistia; order Polypteriformes; family Polypteridae; genus Polypterus; species Polypterus bichir. Next base: position 26,519,157 of record JANRMT010028174.1, read on the forward strand.
CAGACACCCCTTGTATTGACAATTACAGATATCTTAACATTTAGGTTGATTCTCACCTCACCTACCAGGTCCAAATTCACTGCACAAAATGACTAAGGAAATCAATTAAAGGCACTTTGTTTATAACAAAATGTTTTCTATTTTTAAAACTTCAGGCAATTATCATTTCCATAATGTTCCATTTAATTCTGTCTCTTTAGACAAAGACATCAGTGAAGTGATTGAAACACGAGATTCATTTCAAACCAGCTTTTTGGACTTACCATTATGTTGCATTATCCTCGCTAATTACTTTGGTGATTCATTTTCATTTTTAGCTTCAGTACAACATATCAACATACAACATATTTCCCACATATTTTGTAATTTAGTTGCAGGATACCATAAAAGAAGATGGGAAACAGTTTTCCAAAATATTACTTTAGTTTACAAAAAAACCCTAATCGTAAGCACATACAGTTTAAATTTGTGCTCCATTTATATATCAACCTTATAGATGCTATGCTATTGTTTTATCTTCAGATACTTTCAGCCAGTTTTACTGTATTAAACCACCCAGTACTTTTATTTACACCTCCTGGAAGTGTCCTGCAGTCTTTAATTTTTGATTGGATATCTTAAATGTTATGTTCGTGGAGATGCCGCTCTCTCCTCAGATATCATTAATTCTTCTTCTTCTTCTTTCGGCTGCTCCCGTAAGGGGTCGCCACAATGGATCATCTTCTTCCATATCTTTCTGTCCTCTGCGTCTTGTTCTGTTACACCCATCACCTGCATGTCCTCTCTCACCACATCCATAAACCTTCTCTTAGGCCTTCCTCTTTTCCTCTTCCCTGATATCTCTATCCTTGGCATCCTTCTCCCAATATACCCAGCATCTCTTCTTTGCACATGTCCAAACCAATGCAAGCTGACCCTCTAATGTACTCATTTCTAATTCTGTTCATCCTCATCATGCCCAATGCAAATCTTAGCATCTTTAACTCTGCCATCTCCAGCTCTGTCTCCTGCTTTCTGGTCAGTGCCAACGTCTTCAACCCATATAACATAGGGTTATACCATCCTGTAGACCTTCCCTTTCACTCTTGCTGATGCCCATCTGTCACAAATTACTCCTGACATTCTTCTCCACAAATCCCACCCTGCCTGCACTCTCTTTTTCACCTCTCTTCCACAATCCCCATTTCTCTGTACTGTTGATCCCAAGTATTTAAACTCATCCACCTTCGCCAACTCTACTCCCTGCATCCTTGCCATTCCACTCACCTCCCTCTCATTTACACACATGTATTCTGTCTTGTTCCTACTGACTTTCATTCCTCTCCTCTCTAGAGGATATCTCCACCTCTCCAGGGTTTCCTCAACCTGCTCCCTACTATTGCTACAGATCACAATGTCATCGGCAAACATCATAGTCCACGGGGACTCCTGTATAATCTTGTCTGTCAACCTGTCCATCACCATTGCAAATAAGAAAGGGCTCAGAGCCGATCCCTGGTGTAATCCCACCTCCAACTTGAATGCGTCCGTCATTCCTACTGCAGACACTTCCCTCGTACATATCCTGTACAACTCTTACATACTTCTCTGACACTCCCAACTTCCTCATATAATACCACAGCTCCTCTTGAGGCACCCTGTCATATACTTTCTCCAGGTCCACAAAGACACAATGCAACTCCTTCTGGCCTTCTCTAAACTTCTCCATCAACATCCTCAGAGCAAACATTGCATCTGTGGTGCTCTTTCTTGGCATGAAACCATATTGCTGCTCACTAATTGTCACCTCACTTCTTAACCTAGCTTGCACTACTCTTTCCCATAACTTCATGCTGTGTCTCATCAATTTTATTCCCCTGTAGTTACTGCAGTCCTGCACATCCCCCTTATTCTTAAATATAGGCACCAGTACACTTCTTCTCCACTCCTCAGCCATCCTCTCACTTTCCAAGACTCCATTAAACAATCTGGTTAAACACTCCACTGCCATCTCTCTTAAACACCTCCATGCTTCCATAGGTATGTCATCTGGACCAACGGCCTTTCCATTTTTCATCCTCTTCATAGCCATCCTTACTTCCTCCTTGCTAATCCGTTGCATTTCCTGATTCACTATCTCCACAACCTCTTCCCTCTCTCCTTCTCTTCATTTATCAGCCTCTCAAAGTACTCTTTCCGTCTGCTCAACACACTCTCCTCGCTTGTGAGTACATTTCCATCTTTATCCTTTATCACCCTAACCTGCTAAACATCTTTCCCAGCTCGGTCCCTCTGTCTAGCCAATCGGTACAGGTCCTTTTCTCCCTCCTTATTGTCCAACCTGTCATACAACTCATCATACGCCTTTTCTTTAGACTTCGCCACCTCTCTCTTCACCTTGGCCTTATCTTCTTGTACTCTTGTCTACTTTCTGCATCTCTCTGACTATCCCAGTTTTTCTTTGCCATCCTCTTCCTCTGTATAATCTCCTGTATTTCCACATTCCACCACCAGGTTTCCTTTTCCTCCTTCCTCTTTCCAGATGTCATGCCAAGCACCCTTCCTGCTGTCACTCTTACTACATCTGCTGTAGTTTCCTAGCTGTCTGGTAACTCTTCACTGCCACCCAGGGCCTGTCTCACCTCCTCCCTAAACTCATCCTTGCAGTCTTCCTTTTTCAACTTCCACCATTTGATCCTTGGCTCTGCCCTCACTCTCTTCCTCTTCTTGATCTCCATCGTCAACGTCCTACAGACCACCATCCTATGCTGCTTAACTACACTTTCCCCTGCCACTACTTTGCAGTCTTCAATTTCCTTCAGATCAACTCTTCTGCGTAGGATGTAATCTACCTGTGTGCATCTTCCTCCAGTCTTGTACGAAACCCTATGTTCCTCCCTCTTCTTAAAATACGTATTCACCACAGCCATGTCCATCCTTTTGGCAAAATCCACTATCCTCTGACATTCTTCATTCCTCTCCTTGACACCATACCTACCCATCACCTCCTCGTCTCCACTGTTCCCTTCACCAACATGCCCATTGAAATCCGCTCCAATCACCACTTTCTTTCCCTTGGGTACACTGTTCATCACTTCATTCAACTCACTCCAAAAATCTTCTTTCTCACCCATTGTACACCCAACTTGCAGTGCATATGCACTAACAACATTCATCATCACATCTCCAATTTCCAGCTTTATAATCATTACTCTGTCTGACACTCTTTTCACCTCCAAAACACTCTTGACATGCTGTTCCTTCAGAACAACTCCTACTCCATTTCTCCTCCCATCCACACCATGATAGAACAATTTGAATCCACCTCCGATCCACCTGGCCTTACTCTCCTTCCATTTAGTCTCTTGCACACACAATATATCAACCTTCCTTCTCTCCATCATATCGGCTAACTCTCTCCCCTTACCAGTCATACTGCCAACATTCAAAGTTCCTAACCTCAGTTTCACTCTCTTTACTTTCCTCCTCTCCTCCTGCCTCCGGACACATCTCTTCCCTCTTCTTCTCCTTCTTCTTCTTCGGCCAACAGTAGTCCAATTTCCGCCAGTACCCTGTTAGCTAACAGTACTGGTAGCGGTCATTGTTAACCCGGGGCTCGACCGATCCAGTATGGAAATTTGTATTAATGTCAAAATATTGATTTGGCAAAATTTTACACCGGGTGCCCTTCCTGACGTAACCCTCCCCATTTATCCAGGCTTGGGACAGGCACAAAGAAACACACTGGTTTGGGCATCCCCTGTGGCTGGGTTCTCCTTACATATCACTACTCATAAACCTTTTCTCACTGCCCCTTTGCCTAATTCAGGGAAGGCTTTTTTCTTTAAGCATTTTAGAAGCTAAACTAGCATTAATTTCCTGGTGCAGAAGTAGTAGGACACTCTCCTTGACCTTCTGGAAAACCTTCTTTCTGTACTTAGCTGATCTTAAGTCTCACTGAGCCAGACATGTAATAAATACACCTGGAGACAACCATGAGTGAATTTTGCCTAAAACGGGGTGGGGGCAATTTGAAGGTGTACTGAGTGTCACAATTCTAAACCAATTCATTGCCTGATGAAGGCGGCGCTCAAGGTAGGGATGGCTATTTCGAACTGCAAACAGCAATGGTGATATCGATAACCTAATCGAACAAAAATCAAGCTTCTGATTGTGATGAACTGTCTTTGATCATAAAGCCTCATAACAACAAAAAAAGATATTAATACTAGAATCCCTGATGCCTAAGAAAAAACTCGTAATCTTGGGCCACCTTAAATTCCTTTGCACCTCTCCTAATTAGCATCTTTTGTTTTGCAAATGTGTCGATCAGCACAAGCAGCAAGCAGTCTGCTATCCCATCCCAAAAACTGGATGACAGAGCTGAAGTCAGACTCAAACTTCTCCCAGCTCAAGTCTCTTTTGCCTGCAGTTGTATAGGGTAAATAATATATCATTATTTGAACTACATGCATTTCAATGTGTTTTCCGTGTCTACAAAGATTTGTGAAAGTGTAGGGTGACATGAAATGTGAGGTAAGAAATGCTGAACACATACCTAAAGCAGAAACCTTTTCCATATTATGCTAATAATGACATGAAGTGTATAATGTGTGAAGACTTTAGTCCAAATATCAAATAAACACTTGCTCTTTTAATCAAGAATATAAGCAAAGAAAAAATATCATTTAATTTACATGTTGCTGTCAATGAGTTACAAACCCAAGCTGAAATGTCAATCGACAGAAAGTTGATATGCTGCCTTATAACCAAAAGGTTTCAGGTTTGAGTCTAGGCACCTCGCATTTTGAGTAGCAAGCTGCTGTTATTATTACTATCCATCCATCCATTATCCAACCTGCTATATCCTAACTACAGGGTCACAGGGGTCTGCTGGAGCCAATCTCAGCCAACACAGGGTGCAAGGCAGGAAACAAACCCTGGGCAGGGCACCAGCCCACCACGGGGCACACACACTCACACACCAAGCACACACTAGGGACAATTTAGGGTCGCCAGTGCACCTAACCTGCATGTCTTTGGACTTTGGGAGGAAACCAGAGCACCTGGAGGAAACCCACACAAACATGTGGAGAACATGCAAACTCCACGCAGGGAGGACCCTGGAAGCAAACCTGGGTCTCCTAACTGTGAGGCAGCAGGCTACCACTGCACCGCCGTGCCGCCCATGTTATTATTACTATAATATAATAAAGACATACATTTGATTTGATTCTGTAACACCCGGTGTAAATTTAGTCTACTTGTAAAAGTTAGCGCTTTTTTTTATTATTCAGTTTTATTCTCTCAGTGACGGTCATGTGTTACACTGAACTTACCTCTCCCTCTCCGAGTTGATGGCGTTTATCTCCATTCTTTTCACAAGAGCAGCACTGTGGCTGATGTCTGCTCAGAACTATTTGTTGTACCGGCAATCAAAGATACGATGTCCTGTGACTGCTATCAGACTGGACAAAGGCAGGACCGTAACAGCAGACATCTTCCTCACAGCACTTTCGCTGGCTAATAGATGGCTGCACTCTGCTTGGCACCATAAAGTAAAATTGGACTTCGACTTGCAGATAAAGTAACTTCAGTACGCGAGCAATATAAATGTTTGTTACATGTGCAGTGAGCACATTGCATGTGTTTAAATTAATTTGTTTCAAAGAAAAAACCTTCCTGTAAAATCAAATTATACATTAAATTTCAAAGACATCAATGGACTTACTGGTAATAGTGACTGATATGTTGTCTCAGGTGCTGTGTCTGTTCTCTCTTGCTCAGTTACAACGATAGTGTAGGAGTTGATATAAGCTTCAAAGAACAGGTGGCTTTGTTGTAGAAAATATGAAGCACAAGATATGCTTTCAAAGTAAACAATGTGTCACAAAAGCAGGTGAAAAGACCTGTGTGGATGCCAGCAGGGCTTTGGGCTCATGAAGCTGGGAAAAAGTGTGGCAGATTGAGTTGTGGTTAAAGTGCACAGGCAAAGGACAAGGCAGATTGTAGAAATGCTACCAACTAAACAGCAAAGGAGGGAGAATCTCAAAACTAAACTCCAGACTTGGAATGCTGTTTACAGCATCAGTTCAGTGAATGAAAACAGCCAAGAGAGAGAAGCATCTGCAGCTCCAGACAAGCAGGTTCACCAGTTCAGTTAAAATCAACAGGTCACCAGATAGATGTGCACCTCTGCTGCACCACCTCACAGTTCTTTTATTTACCCAAAACAACTTACGTATAATGTTAAAGATGTAGTATGCCATTACACTAGCAAATATTAAGTAACACTAATATTTATATATCATACAATTTTCAGTATGTTTAATATAATTTTGTCTTACGTGTTTTGTCTCAGAGTTTCTGAGATCTTTCGTCAACCTCCAAAAATCCAATTTGTGAATAACTAAAATTGTGAATGTGAAGGGGTACATTTATTTATTTGTGTATTTAGTTATTTCATTTTGTCTGAAATATTCCTCCATAATTTTGAGGAGGGTTGTTGTTTGTTGTAATAATTCGTCTGTAAAAAGCTAATTCTCCCCTTTTACGACAAATAAAATACTGTCTATCTATCTTTCTCATAGACATTAAAAATAGTTAATTACTATTCTAATACTAAATTATATTCTGAAGTTATTTCTAACATGGATTATTTCATACATTTTAAATTTTGTTTTATAAATTGTAAAGGACTTTTTCAATAATACTGACTTCAGAAATGGAAAAAGTGGAAAAGGAAAAATAGAATGTACCGTATTTACAGCAAATCCATAAAATATTATCAGACATACTGGTATATATCAAAAATCATTAGATGAATTTTATTATGAGAAATGCTGGTTATTACCTTTACCATTGATCCATGAGTATACTTCACTTCAGTGAATGTTTTTCAGTTCCAATAATTTGTAGCTAGAATCTGCTGTCTGTTGTTGATTTAAATTGAGAAATGGCTCTGTTCATGTTGATTTTCCTTAATGCTTGATTTAAAAGCTAAATAAAAGTAGAGGTTCTTACTTATTCTATCATTGTTCAAAACATATCACAGAAATGCATGGGCAAGAAAATAAATTTACCAGGGAAAAAGCCAACTGAAACATATTTCCATGATGTTTCAGAGTCTCTGTCAGATTAGAGTGTGTAGTAGCTGCATTTAAATCCATTTTCCCTTATGTGATTTTCAGACCAGGATCCATTGAGGTTTGAGACACAGGAGATTAATTATTCTCTGCTATGAACCCAGTTGTTTATATCATTAATAAGCCATCTTTTAATTCCAGCTCTTTCATGGCATTTTTACATGGCTGGCCATTTATTTGTGTGATTTTATTAAGATGACAGTTTTTAATCCAAAGCAAATTCCAGGTGATCTGTATGTTTTTCAGCTTCTTTCATTTTTTGACAACTTGAGTAGCGTAATAGCATGTTGTTATTTCTCTCTTTTTGGCATTGTAAAGCAGCCATTCATTTAAGAAATAAGAAAAATGTGGATGAGAACTGGCCACTTCCTCCAACAATGCTTGTCAAAATGCTTGTCAAGGATAAAACATAATGGGAAACAGACCTGACTAAATCTGAGAAGAAAAAGCAGAACACACACTGATGATGGGTGGAAAACAAGCAACATTGTGTAATATGTCCTGTAAATTTGCCAAAGTTGAGGTGGACAACAGAGGCATTGACATTCACCAGAGAGAGTTGTCGATTGAAAACTGAAGTGTAAGGCTTTTCTAGAATGATAAAGGGCACATAGCCAAGACACTTGAAGGTCCTACTCCTCTAGTTACTGGAGGGTTATTGTTCCCGGCAGCAATACATGCCCCCTTTGGAATATGACTGAAGCCCTGAGTCTGGGGGGGAAGGAGAGTTGGCAGACACAAGATATGCCTGGCCTTTTGAAAGTGTGTTGGGATGTATTACTGATTCCAGATGTGCTTCCAGGAATAGCCCTGGAATGACACCAGGTGGGATACAAAGGCTACATCCACACTATGTTTCATTTAAATATAGTGGTTTTAAGTGAAAACAATCTCCATTCATACTATTGTTTTCACATCGTTTGCGAAAGTATTTTCATCCACACTAAAACTACGAGAAAAGGAATATGAAACTGGGTGTAGTGCACCAGCATAAAAATCCTTTAATGTTAGAATCTCTGAAGCCTACGAAAAAACGTAAATCCCTTTGCACCTCTTCATCAACATCTTTTGTTTTGTAAATGCGTCGATCAGCACAAGCAGCAAGCAGCCTGCTATCCCATCCTCCCGCCGCTGCAAGAATGGCAAAATGCTTTACCAGCTCAAGCCTTGTTTATCTCGGAGTTATTTGGACAGATGTATTTCAAAGATCTATGTAAGTGTAGGATGACAGGAAATACAAGAAATGTTGAGCACATACCTAAAAGACAAACTTTTTTAGTTTTAGTACTAACAACAAAATTTTGACATGAAGTGTATAATGTGTAAAGACTTAAGTCCAAATATCAAATAAACACTTTCACAAAAGGTACAAGTATAACAAAACAAGTACACTTCTATTCACAAATACAACTGAAGAAAAAGAAATCGGGTTATTGTACATCATTGGAATGACTTCTTTGGTAGTACAGCAGTAAGAACTACTGACTCATAATCAATAAGTTCACAGGTTCAATCCTGGCCGCTTCCCAGAATTAAAGTTTTGAATAGTGTGCTATTCATATTGTTACTATTATACAATAAAAACATACATTTGATTTGAGTTTTTAACAGTCAGTGTAAATGTATGGTACTTGTAAAGTGTTAGTGGGGTTTTTTTTATTCAGTTTTATTCTCTCAGTCACGTTCACGCTTCCCCTGATCTGTCACTGCTGTTTTCAAATAAAGACGTACTATAACAAAGGTGAACTCAGATGAGGATGAGGGTTCTACATCGGAGAAAGAGAACAGAAGCCCTCCTCACAAGAAACGTCCACTCACATATAAGAACAATGCAGCTGCAACAGGTGTAAAGATGAAAAATGGCACCGTTTGGATGCAGGAAGAGGTCCGGCGTCATCCTGCCAGTCAGTTGGCCCCACACCTGTCCTTCAAAGAAACAACACAGCTTACAGAGCTCGCCAACGTATTGTGCAAAGTCCTGTTTGTGATTATGTTTTGTGATGGTCTTTACATAAGAAGCGTTTATATGTTACTTATATAAAAGCCAGATTGAATGTTATTTACCTTGATTTATTTACTTATCTTTCTACAGCGTAAAGTCACAAGTAGACTGCAGAGCTTTCTCTGTTTGATCGACATGGGCACGCTGACACACTACATGTATACTGAAGTGACTTTAGCTGCAGGTGAAAGCTCCTGTCACACCCCACGCAACTGTGTTTGATCCTATTCAGAACGAGATCCCAGTTGCCCCACGGGAGAAAGACTTTCCAAAACTAAGGTCATAAAGCTTATGAAACCGTTTTTGGACAAAGGCACAACCGTAACAACAGCTGTGTGCAGAGGGATTTAAGGTGAGCCAGGAGTTTTTTCATAGGCTTCTGGGATTCTAGTGTTAATAGAGTTAATGCCACCACCATGTAGTAAATTATCAGTAAATTTTTTTTTTTTGGCACATGTAAGCAACATTCAAACTGTATTAAACACAATTTAGCTAACGATAAGCAACACAACAAGCACCATGGAAAGCAAGTCTTCGATGCCTGCTATTTTAGAATATGGTTATCTTCTGTGAAGGGTAACCGATCAGGGAGTGAGACATTCTAATGAGCAGGACTGAATCAGGGAATGCTAATACATAATACAACATAATAAGCAGGAACCAATCAGAGTGTGATTAGAGTCTGTGTTTTCAAAAATCTGCATTTTCGCTTGTCCACATTTAAAAGCTGAGGCCATGTTTTCAGAAGTATACAGCTCTGGAGAGCACTTTCAAAAGTCTCTGTTTTCGGTGGGTTGAAAATAGAGGGTTGAGTGGACACAAGGAAAACACAGAGACTAATATTTGCATTAGCATTTCCTTGAACCTAAAAAGTACGCATTAGCTCCAAAGGCAAAAAAATCTAAAAATAAAAAAGACAGAAAAAAGAAAAGAGCTAAAAGAAAAAAAATTCTGCAAAGCAGGCTACATTAGTGGATAGAACTGGTGAGCTACGTTGTACTGAATGGCCTGTTCTTGTCTGGATTGTTGTAATGATCCTATTTAGCTTTGTGGTTGGAGTCATTGGAGTCAATGTCTTGCAAATAAACAAATAAAAATACAAGGTGCATGGTTTCTTGTAGACTGTATGTGGTTTTCCTCCAGGATTTCCTTGCATTTTGCCTTCAAGAACCTGAGAAGCATATCCATAGTCTGATGTTGCCACCACTATGCTTCACCATATTTTTCATAATGTGCAGTGTAAAATGGGGTTTGGTCTGATGGGTAAAGAGGTCATTTTTAGGCACAGCTGACCACAGAACCTTCTTCTAGCTAACTTCAGTCTCCTGTGTGCCTTCTGTCAGACTTTAGCCAAGATGTCCTGTATTATTTTTTTAACACAGTGGTTTTCTCTTTATCACTCTCATTTAAAAACTGCAACTGGAGAAGCACCCAAGCCCAGTTGTTTTCTGCACAATCTCTGCACTTTCATAAATGGTAGCTTGTAACTCCTAAAGAGTTCTCGTAGTTCTTTTGGTGGGCTTCGTCACTAGTATTCTGCTTACACAATGACCCTGTTTTTGTGAACGGTCTGCTCTAGCAGGTTTACAGCTTTGCCATTCTCTTTCAGTTTCTTAATGATTGATTTAACTGGATATTTAGTGACTTCGGATGTGTTCTTGTCTCCATCTCCCGACCTGTGGTTTTTAATCAACTTTTTATGAAGTTGCTTGGAGAGTTCCTTTGTCTTCATTGTGTACATTAGGCCACCATACTGACTTACCTCCAGATAAGGTACATTTATATGACAATCAGTTTGAAACCCCTTAACTTCAGACAGTTGTCCTCAATTGAAGTAATTCTGTAACTTCTAAAACCAATGGACTGCACTAGTGAGGATTTAAGTGTGTCATATTACTGAATACTTATGCAATTAATCATTTTGTGTTTTATATCTGTGTCATGCATGTGTGAGTAAGAGGACGTTGTATGGACCAAGTGAAGGTAATTCCAAACCAGGCCAGGGGATGGGGGGGGGTGCACTAAACCTTCTTCTGTTGTCTTATCAGACCAGCCATGGGGAAAACCTGTCTGACCCATCCTTAAAGATGTCACTTTCTGGTTCCGGCGCCTGAGATGATGTCACTTCCAGTTCCGGCGCCTGAAATGACACCAGAAGAAGGTCAATTCCGCTTCCTATACGTCACTTCCGGTCTTCCCACCTAAAACTGCCATCTTCCCAAACCTCAATCAGTTCATGGATGGACTCCAACCAAGACACTTCTCTCAAACAAATCAATCCATTGCAGTCAGAGATAATATACGGGTGGCTGCCCCAAACCTTTTTAAGTGTGTCGAGTCTGATCTTTCACATCTGTAATTACTTTAGACCACTTTGCAGAGATCTCTTCTCACTTTGACATGAAAGAGTCTTTTCTTGTTGATCAGAGTCACAAAACCAAAATAAATCTACTAGGATTCATTGTTGTGTAATAAGAAAATGTGAACACTTTCTAGGGGGTGAATACTTTTTATAGGCACTATATTTAGCCAGTTGGTAGTAATATCTGGATCAAGGACCACCACCAAAAACCAAAAATCATTCTCCTCATGAGAACATCCAGAAGGATCTCTTTACCCCTTTTCATTGTGTGTACCATCTCTAGGACTTCCACTGCTGCAATGTTACGTTGGTAATTACAATTTCATAAAAGCATGTAATGTAGTTTGTTGACTAGAAGGATGCATTGCAGACGTGCACACTATGAGGAGAAGGAAACAACACACAAAGATACCTCAAAATGACCTTTGCTAATTAATAATCATGTTCAGGGTCAAGTCGTTAATGGTGAGAGTTCTTGCAAACTCAATAAAGTATAACCTTTTAAGTTCTGTAGTATTGGGCCATGGGCTTTTTCCTGCAGTTTGTTTGCCTGTCCATTTTCTACATTTCTGCTGGTTGAGACACTCCTGAACATGAAGTTGCTTTACTACCAGAAGTCTTGTTTATCAATGCTTCCCCGAAGAGTGGTCTGTAACTGAGGAATATCTGCCATCAATCCATTATGATTGCATGCCTCCACATTGGTTGTTGGTTAGAAGGATATTGTGTAATTATCGCTGAGTGTCTAGGCATTCCCCAGGAAGGTCTGGTGAGAGTTGTTGGGAAATGGGAGACTTGGTCAGCTCACATCAGCTTGTCGTCACCATAAGACCCACCTAGAAAGACAGAAAGAAAACAAGGAGGATGATATTAATGTTTCTATTTGTCTAATTCTTCTGTTTCTTTACAGAAATGCAGTGACAGTATTTCGTTATGATCTAAAATATTTAAATGCTATAACACACATATGAGGCAGCTTAATGGCTCTAGTGAATATAATCAAGCCAGGGGCTGGCACTGTTCTCTGATCGTTTCTCTTTTTCTCCCTCTGTAGACGGGGTGATTGATGACCCTTACATCACAACATCTCTGGTGTCCGTCCTCTCTGACCTGCTCATTCCTTCCATCTTCCTTCATAAACTGGTAAAACAGTTACCTAATTTGGTTCTTTTTAGACTTTTGTCTGTAAAAACATCTCCACAACTAACTGCTTGTTAATTTGCATAAAAACTTGGTGCATTATACTGGGTTACCAAGGTGGTATCCCAACTCTTTATCTGTATTCTTTGTGTCATTTTAAAATTCATATGGATTTTGGGGTGTCTAAGGCAAAGGAAGCCAGTAGTTATATTTATCTTTTACTTTCACATTCTCCATCTTGATTGCCTAATGGATGTCACCATATTGGAGTCTGGAATCCAGAAGTTCCTCTTGCTGGGAGACAATCCCCAGAGGCTGTGTGTCATGATGACATTAGCATGAAATTTTTTAAAAGCCAGTGCCATGTGTACCCAAATATCCAAGACTGAGAATTAAAAAAAAAAAACAATAAACAAAAAAAAAACAACCTTTCCTTCATTTTTAGATGTTTACATTTAAATTTATTGATTACAACATGGGTTCACATTCCATGTGCTCCCTACATGGCGTTTGCATGTTCTCCCCATGCTGATGTGGGTTTCCTCTGGGTTCTCCGGTTTCCTTCCACAGTCCAAAGACATGCAAGTTATGTGGAATGGCAATGCTAAATTAGTCCAAGTGTGTGTGACCTGCTCCTTGTCCAGGAATTATTCAGCCTTGTTCCCAGTGCTTTTTGGGATAGGCACCACAATCACTGACACCCAGAATAAGCATTTTTGGAAGAGGGATAGATGGATAATAAATGATTATGACACTTTTTCTGGACTCTTATTAGGTTTTATGTTTTGTGATTCTTGGATCTGGTTACATGTATCCTTTTTGTCTCATAACTTGCCATTCTGTTTTCTGATCATTATTCTGGCTACATGTTCTGAGCTTTGTTATTTGAATATTGTCTTTCCAGTTACAACCCCTGTATGAATTCTGATGTCTCTATCATCTTCTGATTACGTTTTCTCTCAAACTTTTTGTAGCCTTTGTAGCAGACAGCTGGGCTGCCTCCGTAATGGAAGGACTGGAGTAGGAGCTTGCACGGGGCAGTACCTCCCCTGGGACAACAGAGGGCAGCACCCCTGGCTTGCTACAGTGACACAGGTTTGGAGCATGGAAGCTCAAACCCTTCTGGGACCCATGGCCTCTGATGTAGAATAGAATGTCTGATCCTTCCTCTTCAGGGCTGCAGCCACACCCGGAGGTGCAGCCTGGAAGGAGATTGTGGAACAACTGGAGCACTTCCAATGCTCTATAAAAGGGGTCGCCTCACTCCGTTCAGAAAGCCAGAGTTTGGAGGTGGAGGACTAAGCTTTTGGGAGGAGTGGAGGCCAAAGAGACTAGAAGAAAAAAGGGACTGTGTATTTGGGGTTTACTAGTGCTTATTTGTACTATGCTGCTGTGAGGAGTGAGGGGAAAGCGCTTCCTCACTGAAATAAAGCCTGTGTTCTGTTGGAACATGTGCCTCTGTCTGTTGTATTGGGTATTTGTGGCGCTGTATGCCCCCTGGTGTCCACAAGTGGCATCCCAGATGGGACTTTATGGCCGCCTGCTGGCAGAAGACCCTTTTTAAAAATATTCTTGAAGCCAACCCGACACACAGTGCATCCACACATACAGCAGTGCGGCAGCATGCCCTACAGCCAGCCCAAGAACCACACAGACTCACCAGTCCCATCCTGTCCAGTATGGGCAAGAGAAAAGCCAGGAAGCTAATGGATCAGCGTCACTGACAGCAAGGGAGCCACAGTTGTGGACCGCAATTTATGAATGTCTGATCCTGTCGCCGGCCAATTTAATTAATAACTTTGATGTAAAGGAGATGGAGAGGGTCCTCCAACCTGTACGTACTGTATTGCAGATTATCGGGGGTCTGATCAGGGAACTGGAGAAGACCACCAGGATGCCATTGAAGAAGGTGGATTTGTATCTGTGGTGACTAGGGATAGGACTTCCTTCCAGGTTAGACACGGCGGTGCAAGTAAGTGACACCAGTACCACACAGAAAAAGGTGGCTCAGTGCAAATTGATCCCAGAGTGTACTTATGGGAGTCCAGTAGTACTGAGTCCAACAAAAGATAAAGCCATGATGGCCGATCACTCGGGAGTAGCATCTGCCGTCAGGAGTGCTGCAAGGAAGACGCTCGTGCTGGGGGAAGACGATCAGGGACTGCCGAAGACGAAATGTTTAACTGGCCCCGTCATCCAAGCCTGGCAGTCCCCTGCCAAATTAGCGATCGGCACACAGAAAACAAAAGGGGTGCAGACAGTTCGGGGACTCTTTAAAGAAGTGGTGAGGCGGCCTTCTGCTGCTATGCACCTAAAATCTGGAATAGCCTGCCAATAGGAATTCGCCAGGCTAATACAGTGGAGCACTTTAAAACACTGCTGAAAACACATTACTTTAACATGGCCTTTCTATAACTTCAATTTAACTTAATTTAACTTAATCCTGATACTCTATATGTTCAATTTCCTCATAATAACTATTCAGGGTAGCTCTACAATCCATACTGACCCCTACTCTCTTTTCTGTTTTTTTTTCCGGTTTCTTTGTGGTGGTGGCCTGCGCCACCTCCACCTACTCAAAGCTTCATGATGCTCCAACAATGATGGATGGACTACAAGGCAGAATTCTACGTGACCATCATCATCAAGCCTTTCCGTGAGAACCCTAAATCCAAAGAGGACTGTTTCATTTATGTTAGGTAGAATGCCCAGAGGGGACTGGGCGGTCTCATGGTCTGGAATCCCTACAGATTTTTTTTTTTTTTCTCCAGCCGTCTGGAGTTTTTATTTTGTTTTTTCTGTCCCCCCTGGCCATTGGACCTTACTCTTATTCGATGTTAATTAATGCTGATTTATTTTGTTTTCATATTGTGTTTTTTATTTTTCTATTCTTTATTATGTAAAGCACTTTGAGCTACTGTTTGTATGAATATGTGCTATATAAATAAATGTTGTTGTTGTTGTTGTTATCACATAGGGAGATCTAGACTGTCGTCGCACCTGTGTAAAAAATATCAACAGACACTCTCCACTAGAATACCCCGGTTTAAGCAAAAAAACACAGGCAGGACAAAGAGTCAATCATTATTCCTTATCTAAATCTTGCAAGAGGCAACAGCATATTTTATTAGCAAGTGCTGCAAAGAAAATGAGCGTCCTCTGCGCTATTTATACAATTCATTGCTTAGATCACTATTCCAAGGAATTCATTAAATAATGAAAACTTTTCACATGATTGGTTACACCCAGTTGCTAACGGGACATGACAAACATCGATACCTTAAATAACCACAATTAGCCTTGTCCACTAGGTTGATTAAGAGTACATCACTTTTCAAATGTATACGACCCTGAGATTCCACTTCTTCCCTTGTTCTCATGGTTTGTAAAGCAATGGTTTAATTAAGCTGGGTACATCAACAGGAAACTTAGTACTAAGCTACATTACAATAGAACAATGATTAGGCCTTAAAATCTAACATTTTCTCTTAAGCTTTATAATAAAATAACAGATTCAGCCTTTAAGTCTAAGTTCAGAAGAATATTAGACTCAGCATGTGCTAGGTGCACATTGGATCAGGGTTAAAACTGAACTCTTACATACCCCAGAAAAAATGGGGATCCGTAAGGAAAAGAATGGGTCTCCTGACGCTGTAGCACGTGAGTCCGTGCATTAATATGTACCCAAAGGCCACTCTCCGCATAGGCGGAGGGATAAGGCGACCTCGGCATGGGGCAGACCCGGACATTCTATCCTGTTTCTGAACCCGTGGGGAAGACATTCCGAACCCATGGTTGGAGACTTTGTTCATACAGGGATCCCAGAAGGCAATGTTGGCACAGCGTCTCCCTGCCACTCTGTTGTGTGTGTTTTTCAGGGACCGGTAGATTCTAAGACTCTCCTAGAAGAAGATGACTCTCGGGGACTGGACTCACCAGTCCACAGAGCTCAGCTGAGGGAGGGGCAGTGTATCAGACAGCCGGGATTCTTACCCTTGCACAGTGTGATGGGCGGCTGGGTCCCATACCCAGCCGGGACGCCCCTGCTGCATATGTTCAGGGGGAGCAAACATGGACTGCTCAATACCTCCCCCGGGACGCTTGGTGGCAGCCTCCTGGACCGACGTTGATTTCCCAGCCTCCTGCCTGGCTCCATGGGAGATGGAGTCTTCCACAGCCTAGTTGGGAGCTGGGATGGCCGCTAGAGGGAGCTGCATGGAGTCAACAGCCCGGCTGGACGAGTCTTCAGCCCCACCTGAAAGTGCAATTAGGACCAGGTGGTCAAGCACCTGGAACGCTTGCAGGTGGGCTGTAAAAGGGGCCAGCAACCACCACTCACCAGCCAGAGCCGGGAGGAGGAGGACTAAGCTTGGTGAGGAGGAATGGTGGAAAGAGAGTGTTTTGGTGGTGTTTTCCTTTGTGTGTTTTGCTTTGGGACTGTGTTGGGCTGTGTGACACGGGGAAGAATAATAAAAGTTTATTTTGTACGTGCCTCTGCATCAGTCTGTGCCTGGTCAGGCGCTATATAGTGTCCATATTACAACAGGCACTGCATCTGCTTCTTGTTAGCCTTTCCACTTTTGTATACTTCAACTTTCATATGATCCACTCAACCTAAACATGCATAGAAGTGACCAAAGCAAATGATTTGTGATTGCATGACAGGACCATCTTGGATCTTGTCTGGACCGCATGCACAAGTGAGATGAGGTCAACAGAAGATGGAAGTTCTGCAGACACCGACAAGATTCCATTCGAATGAGTCTGTCAGTGTTGGTGTAGCAGAAGCAAAGATTGTGATTGTTTGGGTCATCTCCATGCTCACTTGTTGCTATTAGGAACCAAGAAGCATCGATAGTCATGAACATAAAAGAGGCGGACACATGAGGACACATACAGCAAGGGGTACAAAAGCGCTCACTGCTTTTTAATGAAAACCAAATAAACATTGTCCAATCAGTGTAGCGATACAAGTCTTTGATAAATAACTAATCCATAAAAATGTTCTGTGAAAGTGGAGGATAAAACAATCCAAAAATAATCCTTAAAATAAAGTTAAAATCCCAATGCAGGAAGGAATTCTAAAATCTAAGTCCGTAGTTCATCCTTTCTAAAAGTGACATCTCCTCTACCTAACTCACATGTGATTCTGTGCCAATAGGCACAGCCAAGTTTTTCTCACAGGCTTTGGTCACTGCTGTCACACTGGCACCCAGCAGGGTGCTGTGCTGAGCCTCTTGCGGCCACTCCTTGGCCCTACATGAGAGCGAGCATCAGGCCACTCCAGCTACCCCATAAAATACTCAGCTAGAGTGGCCATCTTCAGCCCTCAAGAGCTGACCCAGCACTCATACAAGAGGTTCTCCTTCTGGCTTCCTGCCTCATTTTCTCAGCACCCTGGTGGATCCAGATCCTGCCACATTTGTTCGCTTTCTCTCTCATCTTTAACCTCCTTTCTTTTATGTTCTCCTTCTTGCTCTTTCATTAATCTCCGTTTCTTTCTGTTCTTCCACTTGTCCTGTAAAGGCGCCTTTTTATCTGGCCTGATTGGCATGGGTGTGATATGTCACTACCTCCTAGGTGTAAACGAGACACCTGACTGATCTGCTCGCCTTTGCATGTGTATGCACGATCAGCCAAGCACCCCAATCAACCCCAGAGTGAACCTGCACAATGTCACAGATCACTTAATACAAAGACACAAGCTTCAGAAGGAATGACTTTTTATTAGGGATACATTTAGATGACACAAATGCCACCATATTGCTATGCAGCAAATGCAAATAAACATAATAAAACCAAATCCATCTTGTAAGATTCTACTAAATAAAATATGTGCCTTGATTCTGAACAGATTTTACTTTGTTTATTTCAATGTATACATACTGTAAATGCTTTTAGAAATACATACTTTGTTTTAAGCACCGTATATACTTGCATTTAAGTTCTCCCACGGATAAGTCAGGGCTTGATTGTACCATATAATTTCTGGTATTTTATAATGTCAGTCATATAAGTCGAATGCAGAAAACTCACGCTATTGGTCCAAGAGATTAAGATATACTAACGCCCACCTGAGAGAATAACCACGGAGCACACTGCCTTTTTTTTCTATGTATTGCGTCTACATGACCACTCGGTCATACCCAAACTATTCCGAAGCGACATTTGCACTGCTTTGTGTTTTTTGTAACTCACACCTTAATACACCTTTATCGTAAGAGCATCCCTTATCTACGATGGAGCGTTCAATCAGAAGAAAATATGAAGCTAGTTTTAAATTAAAAGTCATTGAAGTGGCGAGAGAAATTGGTAACTGCACTGCTGCAACAAAATTTGATGTGTCTGAGAAACTGGTGCGAGACTGGAGGAGGCAAGACGATGTAAAAAAAAAAAAGTAATAAGTGTTGTATTTTTGAATGGGCATATAAGTCGGTGTCTGATTTTATGACCAATTTTCCGGGTTTCAAGACCCGACTTATATGCGGGTATATACGTTAGTAAGTTAGAACAATTGCGTGATGTATTTTCTGATACAAGAAAAATCACAATTACACTGGGTATACTGCATGGTACTGTTCAACGTAAATGTTCAATGTCCTGTTCAATGGTAAATAATTTTTGGAATGGTTTTGCTCCTAGATAAAAACATATAAATCCTGCTTTTGATATCTTTGTTCCGTAAGGTGTAAATTACTGGGTTCAACATGGGTGGGATCACATTTCCAGCAATCACCATTACATTGTAGGCATCTCTTGTCACTCTAATTCCTGACCCTGGCAACATAAGGCATACAAATGGTGGAAAATAAAAAAAACACATGACTAAAAGGTGGGTGAGACAGGTGCTGAAAACCTTACTGTTCCTCTGAACGGACGACAGCCTCAGTGCGGTCAAAGCAATTCTTACATATGAGAATAAAATCACTTCCAAAGGAAACACACCTAATAGGATCACCATAACAGACATAAGATTTAAGTATTTGGGATCATCATTACATGCGGTGTTGACCATTGTATAATAATCACACATACAAAAGTGCAAAGTGTTGGTGTGACAAAAATTAAGTTCAGAAGCAAAAATTACAAATGGTGAATGTATAACAAAAGGTAAGAATGGCAGACATGAAATGACAATCTGGACTATTCTTTTTGTAAGGACTGAGTTGTATCTTAATGGATAGACAACTGCAATATAACGGTCAAAAGCCATGAAAGACAAAAGAAGGGATTCCATCTGTTGCAAATTCAGTATGAGATACATCTGCAGTACACAGGCTGCGTACGGCATGACAACATTACTTTGCTGTATGTCAGCTAACATTTTCGGGATAATTGTGCTGCTATTAGCCATATCTATTGCAGCTAAAGCACTAATACACATATACATGACTGTTTGAAGATGTTGATTCATTTGAATGACCAGAATTACCAGCAGATTTCCAAACATGGACATCACGTAGATAATAATCAGTGTACAAACAATGAAAGTTTTCTGTTCAGAACGGATTTCACAGTCCAGCATAAGCTCTCGCCCAGAGCCGGTGATGTTGACCATGAAGACCATGCCTGGAGGAGGTAAAATATGGGAAGTTACAATTCATTATCCATTTTTAAGACATGGCATGTTATTTAAGAGCAGGATAGTGAATCTTAGTGCCCAAGCTTGGCATTAGAGCAACCCACAAGTCACTGGTTTAGCCTCTCACTGTGCAATCCCGATTGAACTCCATTTGTGTCTAATGAAATTGCAAAGATGGCTACCCTTACTGATTTCAGACTTGGGCAGATACAGTGGGTTCAGAAAGTATTCCAATCCCTTCACTTGTTTCACATTTTGCTATAATAACATTTTTTAATTAATTTATTCCCTTATCAAGCAATACTCAATCCCCCAATGTGACAAAGCAAAAACAGGAGTTTTTGCAAATGTATTAAAAGTGAAAAAAAAATTTTTTCAAATTTCACATTGACAGAAATATTTAGACCCTTTACTCAGTAATTTGTTGAAGCCCCTTTGGCAGCGATTCCAAGTTTGGAGTCTTCACACATCTGGATTTGGCGGCTTTCTGCCATTCTTCTTTGCAGATCCTCCTAAGCTCTGTCAGGTTGGTGGACAGCTACTTTCAGGTCTCTCCTGAGACATTCAAATTGAGTTCAAGTAAATGTTCTCACTGGTCATCTCAAGGACATTGCCAGAGTTGTCCCTAAGCCACTCGTGTGGTGTCTTTGCTTTGTGTTTATGGTTATTATCCTGTTGGAAGGTGAACCTTCAGCCCAGTTAGAAACAGGTTTTCATGAAGGATAGTTCTTTGTGTTGCCCCATTCAGCTTCCCTTCAACCCTATCCAGTCTCCCAGTCCCAGATGATTAAAAAATATCAAATCATGATGCTCCCTGCACCACGCTTCACCACTGAAATGGTATTGCAGATGCAATGAGTGGTGCCTGGTTTCATCCAAGTATGACACTAATTTTTGTTTGTCAAACCAAAAAGTCTTCTTTGTCACAGTCTGATGGTCCTTTAGATACCATTTTGCAAAATCCATGATGACTTTCCTGTGTCATTTACTGAGAAAATGCTTCTGTCTGTCCACTCTGTCACAAAGCCTAGATCAGTGGAATGTTATCCTTGTGGACGTTTCTCCACACAGGTTCTCTGGAGATTAGCCAGTGTGACAATTGGGTTCTTAGTCACCTCCCTTACCAAAAAGACTGCTTCCTTATTAGCACAGGTGCCCCCAAGGCTGTGAAATGACACTTTATTTCCTAAACACCAAAGACCACAAGTCCACTGACCATTCTGTAAGTATTATTAAGTTCACTGATGACACTTCCATTATTGGACTTATTACTAATAGTAATGAAACAGCCTACAGAATAGAGGTGACTCATCTTGTGTTTTGTTGTGGTACCAATACCCTGGTGCTCCAATACCACCATGTCAGTGGAAATGGTCATTGACATTCAGGAACAGCAGTTACAACCTCTACGAAATTAATGATTCTACAGCCAATATGGAGGAATCCTTCCAAATTCTTTGGAACAACTATTACAAACACTCTCATTTGGGACATTAACACAACTTCCGTCTCTAAACAGGCTGAGCAGCGAATGAATTTTTTGTGCCAACTAACAAAATTAAATATTTCTCAGCTCATTCTTGTACAATTCTACAAAGACATAATTGAAAGTGTGGTCACATTTGCCATTGTCATCTGGTTTGGTTCAGCAACAGTGTGCTCCAGAAATAAGTTACAACATAATGTGAAATCTGCTGAAAAGATAATTGTCTATATTTTTCTATCTGTTGCAGGACCACCATCGACTCATCTCATCCCGCTTACCACGTATTCCAAAAACTCCCTTCTGGTAAACACTTTAGGTCAATTAAAATGAAAACTAATAGACATCTAAAGAGTTTCTTTTGCAGGGTCTTAGCCCTTGCAAATCAGTAATTAAGTAATTTTGTTTAACTTATGTAATTTATGTTATTTGTATGTAAGTTGTGTTATATTCTGTGGTGGGCTGGTGCCCTGCCCAGGGTTTGTTTCTTGCCTTGCACCCTGTTTTGGCTGGGATTGGCTCCAGCAGACCCCCGTGACCCTGTAGTTAGGATATAGCGGGTTGGATAATGGATGGATGGATGTGTTATATTATAAACTTCTTCAAAGCTAAGTTAAATTCCTGTGCGTTAAGTACTGGCAAATAAAAGGGATTCTGATTCTGCAAGCTAGTAGCTTTATGCATGACAGCTGCACAATACCTAAATGGGCTCTAAGAAATTACATCTTGCACAGTTTGTTGTAATTTAATGTTGCAGTTTCCATTTGAACTTCATAATGGTGTGACATAAATCAGAAGGCTGTGAATCTACATTCGGACACACCCAGACATTTTTATGTGTTTGACAGAAATTTTTTAAAATCCAGATACCATTAAATTGATTAATAATACAGCTGATATGTTACTATTGTTGCTAATGCCTATTTACTACCAGGATATGAAAAAAAAGGGAAAGGAAGAAAGGCAAAGCCCAGAAAAACAACTGCATAAGAGGAGAAGGACATCAGAGTGTGCAATGTGAAAAACAAATGCCTTACACGTCCTCTGTTGGCTTCTTCCTTAAATACACGACAAATACCAGTGTCGTCTGCAACAGAGTGAAGATGACTCCAGGATGCTGGCCTAAGAGGCAGAGTTTCAAAGGAAAAGCCTTACGTGAAACTGCCAAATAAAAAGAAAAGTTTAATAAGGGGCAAAAGGATACAGACATTATGGCCAGCATCCTGGAGTCATCTTTTCTTTATTGTAGATGACAATGGTAATGCATTTGTTTCTCATACTACACACTCTTATTTTCTTCTGCATTGCCTTCTTTTTCTATAGCTGGTCAGATCCAGTTTGCCCTCAAGTTTAACCTCTTCTCTCAAGACAGTAATAGACACCTTTGTATGAAATCTTCGGTTTCTTGGCAGTCACATGGAATAACTTTCATTCTGCAAAAACAAAAACCAATAGACTGACATGTTTCTTGAGAAGGCCGTTTCATTTTGGCCACTTCTGAACCCAGAACTGAACTTTAGGAATGCCAGGACCTCACAACTCAAGTGAACAGAATAACAGGTGTCAGTGGTGGTAACGCAGTTCCAAAGAGCTCTAATATCTAGTTAGCATTTAGACATGACTAATTAATCATAAGCTAAGACACTGAAGGAATGGCTTTGGAAAATGGGGCTTTGCAATTATATGAATACTAATTTAAAAATCAGCCATTGCAAGCTTTAAAGGCCATTATACACACTAGTAGTGCCCTGGCTGCATTTTTAAATCATTTTAAAGATATTCTGATAAAACAGAATATCAGTTTCAATCAAATACATGAAAATGTCTGGGTGTATCCAAACGTTTGACTGATAGTGTATGCAAATTATTTTTGCAGAAATAAATGCAATGAGAAGTCTAGCAAAATGACATATTTTATTGGTTTATTAAAAAGCTTTCCAATCTGCAAGCTTTCGAGGCAGCTCAGGCCCCTTCTTCAAACAAGATGCAATCATTTACGTCATGCCTGAAGAAGGGGCCTGAGTTCACTCTAAAGCTTGCATGTTGTAATATTTTGTAGTTATCCAATAAAAGGGGTCATTTTGCTAGACTTCTCATTACATCCATAATTGTTAACTTGGTACAACACACTACTACTGTGGGAATAAATGTCATTCAAAATATAGCTAATAAGAAAAAAAAAACAAGCATTAAGTGAAATATTCTGTTTTGTGATTCCACCCTGATTTTTCATTTTTATTTCAGATGACACAATCCTCTGTCTACAATCCATTACTCACGAATATGCTCAGATTTGGCACCACAGCCCCAAAGATGCGATAACTCATAGGCTGCATCCTTCTATAGATCACCTAATATGAGTCAACTTTAATATTAAACAGTGAATGTGCAAAAGAATACGTTTTATTATTTCAGTGTGAGATTAAACTAGATTAGATTAGATTAATTTTATTAATCCCAAGGGGAAATTCAAATGCATACAGTAACAGAAATATAAAAAATAGAAATTTAGACTGAAAGGATAGATAATACAACCAATCAATCAATCAATAAATAAATAAAAATAAAGTTAGCAAGTACATCGGGTGGAGGCATTGAAACACAGAAGTATCGCTCTCCTGAAGACTCTGTGCTGTATGTAAGATATACTACTGACAGGCACAATGAAACTGTGACATCATCCCATGGTTATGACAGATTAATTATGACTCTGGAAATGAGGACATTTGGGTCGAAAAATGAGGACTTTTGAGTACGCCTTTCTCTATGATGCCATAATATGCCTTTATATGATATACACCTTTAGTAAACATTTATCACTATAATTATGATATGATGGCCACAATCACAGTCACTGGCAAACTAATAACCCATTAAATATTTTGAATATGTCAAGCCTCTTAAATTAACAGACTTCATTCCTTACATTCTTACTTGGATAGCTTAACTGTTGTAAACCTGTAATAAATTATATGTGTGGTAAATTCAGTCAGTCATTCTCAAACTCGTTATATCCTAACACAGGGTCACAGGGATCTGCTGGAGCCAATCCCAGCCAACACAGGAACAAACCCCGGGCAGGGCACACAAACCCACACAGCAAGCACACACTAGGGACAATTAAGGATCGCCAATGCACCTAACCTGCATGTCTTTGGACTGTGGGAGGAAACCCACGTGGACACGGGGAGAACATGCAAACTCCATGCAGGGAGGACCCGGGAAGTGAACCCAGGTCTCCTTACTGTGAGGCAGTAGCGCTACCACTGCGCCACCATATTGTAAATTCACTTCTAGTAAAATAAAAATAATTTTTCTCTTTTCAATTTAGTATATTTGCACTTATCTACATTCTTTTATATTTTTTCACTAAAGCTATTTTTCTCAGTAAATCTGATATAATCTGATAAATCAAGGATATTTGTTGTTCAAGTAGTCTGTAGACTTTCATTTTCTTTTCAGCAATATGGGTATTCCTGAATTTATGTAAATTAAAGAATTATGAAAATATGAAATTATTTGAAGAAGTGACTTATTACTTGATTAACTGATAACTAAAAAGGTATTGAATTTATATGACAGAATAAATGTGTGATTTTTTTAAAATTAACTAAAACTTTAACAGTTCTCTTATTTGTTTACAATTATAAATCCATTTTGGAACAACGGGTTGTAATAACAATATTTTCCATTATAATATTACAAAGCAGCACTTACAGTACTCGCACTTAAATATGACGGACTGTACTAGATGTATGAAATTTCTTGTTTAACCTAACTGATGAAATAAGAGCTGAAAATAAGATCTCAAATACAAAACATGAAATTGTAATTTTGATTTTGAATAAATTAGTTTAGTTACGGTGATTTAGGATTACAAATAATTAAGGAAAGGAACAACATTTATAATAAACTGTCTACTCACCAAGAATTCATAAGATGAAGTGAAAAAGCTTCAAGCTTCCAAGCTTCCAAGTTGGACGCACACAAAAGCCAAGAACTTGAAAGTTTGTTTCTATTCTCGTCGATATCTGTGTTGTTTACTACCAAAATGGAAGTGAAGATCCTGAGAAAAAAGTGTGAGCACTACTTTTGCAAATGTTGATTGGTGTACGGCTTTTAAATTTTACCAATGAAAAGGATTATGAGATTTTAAAATTTTAAGAGCCAAAATTCCAGACATTTTCAAAATTTCATAAATTCCTCCTGGACAGCCCATGGCACGTAAAAAATTAGGACACGTCTTGGAAAATGAGGACAGTTGGCAGCCTTATATATATGTGTGTGTGTGTGTGTATTTGTCTTTTTTATTATTCTTTCTGCTGACAAAATGACAAAATCATAATTTGCATTTAATGACATCTACTTACTGACTCTTTTGTCTTATTTTCATCATACACAATTTAGTAAGCAAGTGTTGTTTTTAATAATGGCTTGATAGAACTACATAACATAGGCATGACATGACAGCGAACACATTCCTAAAATTGCTTTACAAACAGAAACATGACAGTACCTTTCACATGCGACTCCATTTTCCACTTTTAAAAGTACTTTGATATTCTTCCTAAGGCTGAGGGCCTTTTTTGTGACAATATCCTTTATAATTATTTAAATTTCTTCTTTAAAGTTTATTAAGGAAAAGTATTTTCTGCAGCTATTAGCTGGAAGCCTTCAAAGTTTTACTTTTATTATTATTATTATTATTATTACAACTATGGAGATGTCAATGATGTTTTATGCCTAATGTTTCAAAAGAACTTCTATTAACATTCGCAGTAAAGAATGCAAAAAAATGTACTAGAACTGTTTTCTTGCTATATAAAATGTCTTTGTTCCACTGAGGTCACTTTGCAGGCACCACAGAGACAATGACAATTATAGTACAGGCATCTGAGGCTTGTCTTGTTGTTGCCATGCTCACAAACTGCATTTTGTCAACTTTCTAATTACCACACACCGGAGTACAGCAGCTATTGTAGGTTTTGCCATCATTTACTTTGTGTATCATATTCAATACTAGCTGTCTTCCGCAGATCTGTTCATGTAGTAATGAAACAGAACAAACTTAAAAAATCAATTTAAAAAAGAAAAAATGTAATTCTGGCCAAGAGGAAGGTAGGTACGCTCCAACGTCAAACATTGGCACTGTATCTGATCGTGTTCAGCTCTGATGGGAGAGCGTCCCCTGCGGGGGGAGAAAAGCACATAGCCATGATATCTCTGCCAATCAGCAGCAACCCTCTAAAACACACGTAACTCTGATCTGTCTCTCATAAACGTCAAACGTTACTTCTTGACAATCTGTCGATGATAATGTCTGTTGAACAAATAGGGACCGCTATCTAAGTGGAGCCAAGGTACGCTCCAACACATGTTGAAAGGTAGACCGACTTGAATGGAGGCTGGCGCATGAATGAGGATGGCCCACCCGCTCCCCTTGGCCTGCAGGCAAGCGAACCATGATACTTAGCTCGATGGAAAAGAACCCAATCTAATCCTCTGGTAAAAATGGACAGACATACAGACAGACAGACATTGGATTATATATATATATATATATATATATATATATATATCCTTTGTGTATATGTGTATATGTGTATATATATGTATATACGAGTATATATATAAAACAACTTGAAATACAATATTTTCAATCAGCTCAGTCAAACTTACATTATAATATTATTATAATATATAAATGGTTAACACTAATATGCAGGAAATAACATAGCAGTGAAAGAAGGGTGCTAGTGCTTGGTTCAGCTTTAAAATACCAACATAATGACACGTTGATGCTGAACACTTGGCTGGATATCTTAATGTAGTTAATGTAGAGAAGGACGTCAGAAACTGACAATAGTTATACAGAAGTCTCCCAGAACAGCAAGTAGTAGCTGAAAAGCCCATTATATTACACTGAATATGGTACCTTGATGCCCATGACAGAGGATAACTTGCATGTAGTCCACTGGGGCCAAGATTGCAGGGACACCAGCAAACCTTTCTGAAAAAATGTTTTTAGTTTGTCATTTTATCCATTGTGGCCTGCAGGGGGTGCTCAGCTCCCCAAACCCAACACAGACAGACGCAAACGACATGTCCAGCAACACACATGGGCTTTATTTCAGTTGGAAACTCTTTTCAAATGTTTCTCACCTGCACAACACAGTACAAAGCACAATAAGCACCTTTATAAAGTACAAAGCAATTATTTTTCTTCTTGTCTCATTCTTACTCTCTCTTTTCTCACTCTCTTTTCTTCCACCTCCACTCCTCCTCCAGCAAGCTTCATCTTCTCCCTCTCTGCACAGACTCTCTGACTGGAGTGATGCAGTCCTTTTTATGCTGCACCTGAGGGAACTCCAGGTGGCCCATCAGCATGATCCAAAAGTACTTTGGAGTGTGACAGAAGCCAGGCATAGTAGGGCTCTGCAGCAACCCCTGGCGGCACCCATAGAACCCAACAGGACTGTAGCAAACTCCAACTCCCATGAAGCTCCATTGAAATCCAAGGTACCGCTACAGCCCAGGGGAGCTTCCATCTAGCGCTCAGAGGAAATAATGCCCTGTGCATTTTCTCTCCCTGGTCTTTCCTTTATGAAGGTGTCCCAGCCAGGTAATAATTATCTATCTATCTATCTATCTATCTATCTATCTATCTATCTATCTATCTATCTATCTATCTATTGTCATAGAAGACACAGGTTGACTGACACAGGTTGAGCCTTGGTGGATGGTTCCATGACCAGCTGGGAAGCCATGATAAAAGAAAGACTTGGATGGAGAGGCACCCTGAGCAGATTGGTTAGTGGTATCTTTCCAGGCTGAGAGGCCATTATCAGGGAAGGAAAACTGCCTCCTGAGGCTTTGTGTTCCCCAGTACAACAGGTGGCAGTGTCCATCTGGTATGGCTCCCATTTGGACACACACAGGGCTGCATGGGAGTTTTAGATTTGCTGGGCAGCTCTGTTGGGATTCTCGGGTGCCACTTAGGGTGAGTTGCTGGGAGCAGGCTCCACTATTAAGGGGAGGTTCCACTGGACCCGAAGTGCACTTGGAAGTACTCTGGGGTTTGTGTTGAAAAGAGGCTGCTCCAGCTCATCCAGTCATCAGTGTCAGGAGGAGGTGGAATCCTGAATCCTGATCATCATTAAACCTCATATGTTCTGTCTTCTTCGTCCTATTTATCTTCAACCCTCTATCTTCCAAAGTGTTTCTCCATTCTCCCAAATTCCTCTCCACTTAATTTTTTTCTGGTGCTACACAACACAATATCATTGGCAAAAAGCCTATACCTGAGGGACTGGTCTTTAATTCCAAGACTCGACACATCCATAACCAAGTCAAAGAGTTAAGGACTTCAAGAATATCCCTTGTGCAGATCTCTCTCATACACATCCAGGACAACCTTCACAGACTTCTCTGGTTCTTATTGCACCTCCTGCACCTCCAGACTTCTAGACATGGCTTTCTCAGCCTTCTCCAAGTCAGTACACACTATATGCAATCCTTTCCATTTTTCTCAATGCTTCTCTTTCAGCTATGTCAATGCAGAGACTGTATCAGTTGTTCTTCTCCTTGGCATATAACTAAGAGATATAACATTTTAAATTCATGGTACCAAAAGTCACAGGGTGTTCTATGGCAGGATTACAGGAGGAAGAGAGAAAGTCCGGTTTGTTATACTGAAGATCTAGTTAGCCATCAAATATCTGACCATATTTTTTCATTAGTGGGTTGTATGTAATCAACCAGAGCATACATACACATATCCACATTCAATCAAAATTGGCCTCAGGTAAACACATGTTGGAGGAAACTGGATTACATGGAGAAAATCCATGTGGATATTGGTAGTGTGTGTAATCTCATATGGATAATAATCCAGTCTATCACCGGGTGCATAACCTGGTCAATATAGAGACTCTAATAAATTTGACTTACAACATCACACACAATGACCACACTGTGATTTGATCTCAGAACTGTGACATACCAGCACTAATCACCAGAGACAAAAGATTGGCTTGACTAGAGATGCCATGATAGTCAATTATCTTTGCTAGTATTAAACTGAAGCAGACAACAAGATTAACTATTGGACGTCCATCCAGGCATCTCTGTGAAATTTTGAGTTAATTGTCACTGCATGTTAGTGCAAAATTGTTTTCAATTGGGACTGGGAAGGTTGATGTTCTTAAAAAAATCAATTCCTGTTTTGAAGGTTGACTTTAAATTGCATCACAGAGTTTTTCAGTAAATATACAGTGTGAAGGACTGGAGTCGACACAAAACAAAGATTTGGGGATTTGCCCTGTATATTGAAGTTGAGTAGTCAATAGCGACTGATACTGGTCTTTCTGCAAAATAACAAAGACAAGCGAATATAGCAAACAGGTTGGCTTTATACAAAAATGGCAGGAAATTAAAATGATGGTGTCAGTATGAGGATGAAGTGATGTCATCAGGACAGGACAGAAGTGAGGTCTTCAGGACGGGACGGAAATGATGTCATCAGGACAAGACGGAGATGAGATCATCTGCAAAGGAAGGGAAGTGAAGAGTTTTGGCTTAGTCTTCCATGGTTCTGAAAGAGGAAAGAGAAAATGCATTAATGCTTGTTACTAACCCTTTTCCTGATGTCTTTTATGCCCCGTGTTGGACCCTTTGGCTTTCGCCTAAGTGCACATGTTTGACAACAGGTAATTCAAAATGTTCTTCAGTTGCTTCAAGAAAGTAGTCCTTTATCGATGTACACTATATGAGCAAAAGTATGTGGGCACCCTTCCAAATCATTGATTTGAGGTGTTAGATAGATAGATAACAAGCACTGTTCCCTTGGGGCATCTTTAAATGCATTTCTGTGGATATATAAAAATTATGCAAAAAAAAAAAGTCTCCCCCAAAAAACACACTTCTGACTTGGATAACAGAGAGCTGTTGCTGTCAATATCAGCCTTGTAGGTGACAGTAACATGTGGTCAGACCTGCTCAGATTGTACCACAAGTTTATATTTAAAGTTGTTAACATTTATTACAGCAGATCCAGCTAGTAGGAACATGCTGATGGATGTTTGTTTTCTTGCTTGAAGTCACCAGTACTCAGAATGATTCATCATTAAGATATTATTAACATAGTGAATCATTTTTGTTGCTGAGTTAGCCAGAATGATGTAACTTATCACCCTGAGCAATAATGTGGATGACTTCAGTTCACATTTCATAGTCTTTACCACAGATATAGTTTTAATTGTACTGTACTTCCTTTGTCCCTATTGCTCATTCACGTAAATCTCCAGGTTTGATGAAACTCGCCAAAGAAATAAAATAGCATCTGAAATAAGAGGGGTAAGCTAGTTCTCTAAAGTACCCATAAAGTCACAGTACCTGAAATCACCATGACCGCCATGAGATGGAACAGTTCATACAACTTATATAAGAGTAATCAAACATTTATCATTTCATAGAGTCAGGCCAGGTCTGAATCCTTTCCACCTTATTATAAGCCTTATAAGCTATCCTCACTCTGAATATTTTCCATTTTGCCATCTTCATCTTCCGATGAGCAATTCCTCCAATAACAAAAACATGAAACTGATCTCTTTAGGCTGCAATTATCACAAAGCTACCAGGTAAAGACAGGGAAAATTTTAAACCAATTCTACTTCAGCACTCATACATAAAAAAGGTTTTTAAGACTCCAGCAACATATAAAAAGGGATTTAATAAAGATGCCTTTGGAGAACAATTTGCTTTGTCAGTGATTAGGGTTGTGTTGACAATCCTTTGTTCGACAAACACTTTATAGTATATTTTATTTTAGCATATAGCTTATAACATGTTAATCTAATTTAAATAGGTCCATATATGGGACATTAGATCATCCGGTATTAGGTTACATAGAGAGTTACATGATACTTCATTCCAAGCCAGTTGAAACCTTGAGGGACCACAAACTAGAATGAACTCATCCTACTTAAAGCATTTAGACAAAAGGCAATATAACTGAAAAGCTTAACAGACTAAAGTGTTATGTAAAAGTTTTCTGCTATAGAGAATACAGTAATATTTAATATATTCCACTTTATGTTCCTCAGAGTCTCTTACAGTCTTAGATGCTCACCCTGTGACATTTCTTAAGTTCACATGCCAGATCTTAGTATTATTAATTAATAAGTTTAAAATAATAATTAAAAAAAAAGAAAGAAAGAGAGCTTCCGCAAAGAATGATGGACCATTCTGTGTTTGGTGGACGTCAGGAGAATGCTACCTTGTGCAATGCATTGTGGTCAGGTGTTACGTGTGTGTCTTGGTCTGGTCCAGCCATTTGGATCCTCAACAATGAGATCGTTGTGAGCTGGATCACCCTCAGGGAATGGTGCCACATGGCTGTAGTTTCATAACTGATGCTCCCTCACAATGCAGGTAATGTGCCTTATTTGAGACTCCATGTGCAACCGTTCATTTGACACAAAGTCAAACCAGAAGTACCCAAGGATTCTCTGAAGAGACACAGTACCGAAGGAGTCCAGTCTTCATCTCAGGTCACCATATAACAACAGGAAGCACCAGGACTCTAAACACTTGGACCTTCATCCTTTTGCATAGATATTGGTAGTGCTTTTACCTGAAATGAAGGCTATTAGGACTCAGGATAGGCAAACAGAGTTTATAGCTTTATTGCAATAAAACAATAACACAGCCTCAACCCAATTCGGCCAAATCGGACTGAGCCCTGAACAGTTCAGAACTCAAAACTTTTACTCAAAAGTAATTTCTTATCACTCCGACCTCGCTCAAATTAGCTCATTTGCTTTTTTCTCTGACTACCCTCTGCACCTGTCCAGCCAGTAGCCCAAGTTCTCATGGGAACCATTATTATCTCCTGACTTACCCCTGCAGCTGGCCTCCAGTATTTTTTACTGTCTATTGTTCATCCCTATTTTCTGTTTTGCTTATTTTTATTGGCTTCGGCCGGGCAGATGTTCCTCCTTCCGTATTTGGGCATTCTCTTATCATTTCCCCTTCTTTGGCCCTTAAGCTAGTTTATATTTGGCAGCTGAAGCTAAGCTTTAATTAAAAAGAAATATGGCATGTACCTTTATTTAATTCTTTGTGTGGCATGCCTGACTTGCATTAATTTCTGCACTAAGGTTAATGCTTATATATTTTTCTATATTTATTTATACTAGCACATGAATATACTAATTTTATTTTTCATACATTACATCATCTTGACCTTGTTTGTAGCAATGCCCTTGCTGTTTCTGCTGACTCACTATTCCAGCTGGCTTCTCACGTGCCTACCATGACCATTTTTCTGTATTATGTCATTGGTATCGTTCCTTGCTTTCTAATCTTCGAACAACAGGTGCTCCTTCTTCTGTTCTTGATAGTTTCTGTGCATCATTCTCTTTCTATTCTGTCCTTCCTTTCCCAATATTGGTAATTTTTGCTTCAAGCCTAAAAATAATACAATGTGACTAATATTTGTTATTTAAGTATTTGCTTGACACATCTTATTTGCTTGACATTCTAATTTATGCTAAATCTGATGCTTAAGAAGCTGTTAATTACTTTTATGGCTATTTAGGCTAATATATGCTATTTATGCTAATATAAAAATTTTTATCTTCAATAACATGTGATATGAAAAAGTGTTGCGTAATCACAGAAGCAAAAGGGTAGGACATTAGTATGACAAAAATCGAGTTCAGTCGCAGAGATTACAAAGGACAGTTGTGTACACAATGTGAACATAACCAAGCAAACAACAACAATCTGAACATTTTTTTTAGTTATGAGTGAGGGGTATCTTAGTGGAAACATTACTGCCATATACCGGTCCAAACCCATAAAACACAAAAGGAGGGCTTCTAGTTGTTGGAGATTCAATGTGATATACATCTGTAACAAACAGGCTCTGTAGGAGATAACTGCATCATACTTCTGAAGATCTGTCACCAGTTTTGGAATGAATATGGTGCTGTTATCTAAATCTATTACTGCTAAGACACTAATGCTGATATACATTGCAGTTTGAAGTTGTTGATTTGCTTGTATGACAAAAATTACCAGTAAGTTGCCAATGAATGATGTCATATAAATAATGACAAGCAGTGCAACGGTGACGTCTGTCTGATCAGGGAGAATTGCACAGTGAAGCACAAACTCATGTACAGAGTGCGAAGCGTTGACCATGGTGGCAGGTATTCCGGTGCAGCTATTAAAGGAAAAAGAATATAAAGTATGACGTTAGTTACTAAGTAGTACAAAAAGCAACAGGCTTGGTCACTACGGTAAATGCAGTCACTAACATATTGTCACGTCAAGTCAAACTTTATTTACAAACAGCCCAAACAGAACCAAAGTGCTATACAAGATTAAAGATATACTCAAAATACTCCCACACACACATACATACACACAATCAAGAACGTGCATGATTATTGGATCTCTGAAAAAGAGTCAAAGAACTTTGAAGTCTCACTTTATTGGTAAATTTGAGATGATTTAAAATAAGACCTTTATCAGAATCTATGGGCATTTTCACACCTAGGTGAGCCATTTTTTCAAACTCTGGAGTGATTTCCTTCATAGTCCACTTTGTTTAGGTAGACTTGAACACACCATCTCACCGTATTGTGAGCCAAAAGAAATGGACAGAGGCCCTTTAGAAACAGTGGGCTCAGTAGAGCGGCTCACATGAGGTATGAATGTGATGAGACACAGGACCGATCTAAATGGAGGAAATGCTGAGTATAATGGGAATTGTCACTGTCACACTACACCATTTCTGCTGCTGGTATTGAAACAATCTCAACATATAAATTAATCCACACATGCATACAAGTTCAATGAGAGAAAATAAGGTATTTTTAAATTATATGGCACACAAGTGTAACACCTGTTAGGAGAGCAATGTGATTTACAGAAAGTTAATTGTTTTCTTAGCATGTGTTACACTTGTGCGCTGTTAATACTCGAAACGTTTACTAATTAACTAATAACAAGTAGCCGGTAAAAGTTAATGAGAAGCCATTCACACATTTATACACATTCAGAATGCTAGGACTATAAAAATTGCAAGACTTAGTGTTAGTAAATGAAATCGCCAAATGTTAACAACAATAACATTCATAAAAGAACTGCTACATCAATAAAGCAAAGTTTGCAAAGCTTATATTTTTACCTGAAAATTGCGGCTCACTTTTTCTGCAGTCATGTCCTCCTCCCGGAGTGTCACTCTTTTACTGTTCCGAAAAACAACATAATGATCCATTCTCTGCTGATGCCAGTGTAACTTCAAGGCTGTCGATCGATGTGTTGTGAGGAGGACTGTATGCACATGTTATCAAAAATCGCACAGAAGTATCTCCGGTTTCAGACAACGGAAATGCGTCTGTTTTATTGTTTTTGAGCTATTACACTTTCATTATTTGAATCACAAATAAATCCAGAAAGTATGTGTAATATTAAGTTTATGACTGCTATTTGTTACCATAGAATTAAAAAATACCTTATTTTCCCTCATTTTATTCTTTAATCAAAAATCAAAATCTGAAAATTCCTTTAATTTTCATTTTTTCATTTTTGCTTCTAAACTGAAATTTCAAGTACCAAAAAGTGCATGGACCCTCAAGATCATTAGTTCTTTTTGTTTTTGTTTGCTTGTTTTTTAATTCATTCTAAAAACATGCTATATGATGTGAGCCTCCATCTTTAATTTGATCGGGTTTGTGACTTCAATTGTAGCATTAATTTCCTGTCAGTAAAGCGTCCCATGTTATCACAAGAATTTCAACTGTAAGACATTACACTACTTTGTTGCTGGGAAATGCAGTTTGATTATGGGTTACGCATTATTTTCTGCTTTGTAGTTTGTAATGAGCACAAAAAAGCTGAGAGATGGAGACAGCCCAACAAATGAATTTTTCTGCCCTTAAAAGAGCACATATTTATTGTTATACAAAATAGGGCAGGGATCCTTAAACTTTTTAATATGGGAACTCATATTAGAAAATCAGTACCATACAGGGACACAACAAGAGGATTATTATCATATTGACAATGGAGTCATAAAGAGACACATATAATAAAGTTAATATATTTGTTTCCTTTTAAGCATATTTATCATGAGTATTACTACAAGAGAAAATTGGGAAACAAAGGTATTATAAAAACAATACGCCATTATCCATTTTGCAGATCTGTTTGCCTTGACCAGAGTTGTGGGTCAGCTAAAGTCTATCCCAGAAAGCACAGGGTGCAAGACAATAACAACCTCAAGACAGGGCAGCAACCCATGGCAAGGTGAACACACACACGCACACACACATATTGGGGTCAGTTTACATCACCAGTCTACCAAACCTGCATGTCTTTGAACTGTGGGGGGAAATTGGAGGACGTGGAGGAAGCACACATGCATTCAGGGAGAACATTTACTTATTTTGCTGCCGCCTTTATCCAAGGTGATTTGCAACAGCTGAGATACAATTAGTTACCTTCCTTTTGTTTTTCCAGTTGGAGCAGTTGAAGTGACTTGCACCTGGTCAAACAGGGTCAAGTAGTGGGATTTGAACCCACAGTCTTAGGCTTAAACCTTAAATAATTATTATCAATCGATACCTGAGGCTTATCAATTAAATGGAATTAAGTGGATAGGGCTGGTGAGCTTTGCTGGGCTTAATGGCCTGTTCTCGTCTAAATCTTTTTTAATGTTCTAATGTGTATCACTGCCAGTGGCAAAGCTTAGTGTAAGATTTAGTATATCTGAGAAAAAAAAAAACTCTTGGGGTTCAGTGTGAAGATGGATGGTTTTTGAAAGGAGAGTATGAATGGTCCCTTAACTTAGTCACTTGATTAATGGTGCCAAATAACGAATGATGAAGTTCAAAAATTATATTTACATTGTCTTAAGTTACATTTTTCAAAGAAGTTCCACCATTAACAATACATTTTTCAAAATGAGTTTGCAAATAGCTCACAATTCAGTTAACTGAGTTTTTTTTTTAAAAAAGTACAATTTTCCAAAACGTATGCGCTGTTTCAATTTTATACAGGTGATTGGACAAATCAAACAGTCTGGTTTGAAATGTTTAACTCTACCAACTGGCATCAAACTGAATGCCTTCAACTTGTCCTATCCTTATAATTGCTGATGTTCTTATGGTTCTCAGTGTTCTAACAAACGCATGCTTCACACTAGTAGTTGATGGACATTTATCGAACCACTTTAAAAAGATAATGTCAGGAAGGAATTCTTTGCAGAGGCACATTAAACTTAATTAGGAAAAATCTTTACACCTCTTTTCGTGATTTACTGTTGATTTCCAAAACAGCAAACAATGAGGCTTTGACTACTTGTATATGACCACTGAAACTCCTTTCATTATACAGCATACTATGGCACTTGTCAAAGTTAAATCACAAAGCCAGTTCAGGATGCGAAGAACACCCTATTGACTCCAAGTGTACTGTAGAGTGGAGTCTCTCTACACTTGGAAGGAGATGACTTACTTACTGAACCTGGTTACACTTCTTAATTACACTTTGCCAATTACAGAAGTACGTGATTAGTTTCACATCGTATGTCCTTACGTGTTATTTATTGACTAGCAAAATACCCGCGCTTCGCAGCGGCGAAGTACTGCCTTAAAATTTTTATTAAGAACACAATTAAACCTTTTTAAAACTGAGGGAAAATATACCAATAATTATTTGTTAAGGATCTCTTTGTATGCCACGTTGTCAGTTCGGCCCTCCAGTTGTAATATGATCAAGCTGTAGCTGTGCGCTGAGCTTACTCTTGAGCATGCAACGTACAGTTGGCCATGTGAACAGTAATCTTGTTTCAAATCTCACAGCTTGGATTGCTGCTGTCATAATCGGTTTGAGTTTCATGGTTTGTTTCAGTTACGACAGTATTTGTAGGACTTGTGTTGAAGAGACATTCGGCATCTGTCAAGCGTTGTAAGTATACAACCAGTTTCATTGATAACTTCACATCCAGCTTTTGAGAGTTTAAACATTTCTAAACATCAAAGTGTCCACTACTGAAATCGTCACCTGTGAATCTAAGATGTTTAAGAGGCATTAGCGGTTGTCCAAAGGTGTAAAATATTTGGTCATTTCGGTACACTTAAGCATTTCACTCTTATAGTGCTCCTGTGTAGTATAATTATCTCCTGTACCGTCATCAGTCCACACCTTGAACCTGTCCCAGTCATTCAATACATAAGACACAATGTTCCTCCGGATATCAAGAGTGAGCCTGATATGGCCGTGCAATATGTAACAAAGAGAATGGAAAAGGCAGGTGCCATCTCCGGGCATGGAAACCACTTGGTAAGTGACAGTTCTTTGATCGATGGTGATCAGCTCGATAGACATGTTAATGGGGGTACAGTTGGAATGATAAAGGAAATGGGTACCTGAACAATGTAAAGTAAGTCTAAAATACCTACACAATAACTATAATCGTAATAAATGAACAATAAAACAGCGGAGAAACCGTGGATTAAATAAAAAGGCTGTAGTTATCAGCAGGGAGACGTGAATACCATGGCGAAGCAAGGAAGGGAATGTAGAGACTGGAGCGACAGACGGCCTTATATAGGCAGTCAGCCAACAACGTGGGAGGCGTTGGGATGGGGGACCCAACGCCACCTCACACGGTGACCAAGCTGCAGGCTATGGACGTATATATGTACGTAAGTAGGATTCAGTTAGCGTTGGGAACCCGCGTACCAAATTTCTTGAAGATGGGCCCATAAGTATCAAAGACCGTTGAAAAGTTCAATATGACGGCCGACAGTGGCATCATATCACCGAAATAAGTACCAAATTTCAGCCTTCTACCTACACGGGAAGTTGGAGAATTAGTGACGTTGGAAAGTTCAATATGGCAGCTGACAGTGGCGTCACACCACCGAAATAAGTACGTACATTGGTTTCGGTTAGCGCAGGGAGGCCGCCTACCAAATTTCATGAAGATGGAGCCATGAATAAGAAAGTTGAACATGTTGGACGTTGTCGACCGTTATCGACCGTTATGACCGTTACGTGTAGAATTTCGAAATGAAACCAGCCTAACTTTTGTAAGTAAGCTGTAAGGAATGAGCCTGCCAAATTTCAGCCTTCTACCTACATGGGAAGTTGGAGAATTAGTGATGTTTGGAAAATTCAACATGGCGGCCGACAGTGGCGTCA
This sequence comes from Polypterus bichir lapradei, assembly GCA_026402145.1. NCBI lineage: Eukaryota > Metazoa > Chordata > Cladistia > Polypteriformes > Polypteridae > Polypterus > Polypterus bichir. The sequence goes on from JANRMT010028174.1 coordinate 26,558,070, forward strand.
TACCACCGAAATAAGTATCTACATTGGTTTCCGTTAGCGCAGGGGAGCCGCCTACCAAATTTCGTGAAGATGGGGCCATGAATAAGAAAGTTCAACATGGCGGACATTGTGAAAATTAGTGACGTTGGAAAGTTCAATATGGCGGCCGACAGTGGCATCATACCATCGAAATAAGTACATACTTCGGTTTTGGTTAGCGCAGGGAATCCGCCTACCAAATTTCGTGAAGATGGAGCCATAAATAAGAAAGTTCAACATGGCGGACGTTGTCGACCGTTATGACCGTTACATGTAGAATTTCAAAATGAAACCTGCTTAACTTTTGTAAGTAAGCTGTAAGGAATGAGCCTGCCAAATTTCAGCCTTCTACCTAGACGGGAAGTTGGAGAATTAGTGACATTGGAAAGTTCAATATGGCGGCTGACAGTGGCGTCATACCACCGAAATAAGTATGTACATTGGTTTCGGTTAGCGCAGGGAAGCTGCCTACCAAATTTCGTGAAGATGGGGCCATGAATAAGAAAGTTCAACATGGCGGACATTGTTGACCATTACGTGTAGAATTTCGAAATGAAACCTGCTTAACTTTTGTAAGTAAGCTGTAAGGAATGGGCCTGCCAAATTTCAGCCTTCTACCTACACGGGAAGTTGGAGAATTAGTGATGTTTGGAAAATTCAATATGGTGGCCGACAGTGGCGTCATACCACCGAAATAAGTATGTACATCGGTTTTGGTTAGCGCAGGGAAGCCACCTACCAAATTTCGTGAAGATGGGGTCAGCCTTCTACCTACACGGGAAGTTGGAAAATTAGTGACGTTGGAAAGTTCAATATGGCGGCCGACAGTGTCGTCATACCATCGAAATAAGTACATACATCAGTTTTGGTTAGCGCAGGGAAGCCGCCTACCAAATTTCGTGAAGATGGTGCCATAAATAAGAAAATTCAACATGGTGGACGTTGTCGACCGTTATGACCATTACGTGTAGAATTTCGAAATGAAACCTGCTTAACTTTTGTAAGTGAGCTGTAAGGAATAAGCCTACCAAATTTCAGCCTTCTACCTACACGGGAAGTTGGAGAATTAGTGATGAGTGAGTCATTGAGTGAGTCAGTCAGTCAGTGAGGGCTTTGCCTTTTATCTATACTAATAAAAGGCAAAGCCCTCACTGACTCACTTACTTACTCACTGACTCATCACTAATTCTCCAACTTCCCGTGTGGGTAGAAGGCTGAAATTTGGCAGGCTCATTCCTTACAGCTTACTTACAAAAGTTGGACAAGTTTCATTTCGAAATTCTACGCATAATGGTCATAACTAGAAGCTATTTTTCTCCATTTGGAGTTCAGCTCGAGGGGCGGAGTTTCGTGTGACATCATCACGCCTCTCACGTAATCACGCATTACGTAGAAAACCAGGAAGAGCTACAAAACGCGCTGAAGAAAACATGCATTATATAATTAAGAAGGCAGCGAAACAATTAGAAGCGAGCGAGTGACATATAAAACCATATTCAGCGGCTCACGTGAACTGACGCAGTGCGCAGACAAAAAGCAACAGTTTCAAAGAGTGCTGAACAAAAACTGAATTACACTGCTACGCTCAAATAGACAAATCACACGCCGTGGCACAATAGTAGAGCATTCGCCTGTACCGCCCACGTCCGAGGTTCAACTCCCGAGAGGGGATGAGCTAAGTATGTACGCGCGCTTCTCGATTCATTTTAACCTCGCATCCCCTTAGTTTGAGACGTATGAAAACGCATGCGGTTAACGCAGAAAGACAGATCACCTATTGAAGCTTCATGAATAATGGATACTTTATTCGCGATCAATGATTGTTTTGGTAAAGCCATACTCAGTGTATTCATTAGATGAACGGTAAAAAAGTAAGAGCGAGGGGACGGTAACTTACTGAAGCACACAAGCAAAACCACAATAGCACACGGGCTCGATGTACTGTAGTGCGCGTCAACTAGATCTGACTTGCGCGATCACATTCCAAAAAATATTTCTTTTCAAGTTCTATTTAGTCCATATGAGTCAAACTCAAGGCCTACGGGCCACATCCGGCCCGCAAGATCATTTTATATACTGTATTATTGTTATTAATGGCCCGGGGATATGAAGCGCTGGTAAAACAATAAACTACAGATCCCATAATCCAGCGATTCAGCTGCCTTGCCGAACACTTACCACGTTAATCAAGTCTAGCTTATGATGCTACAAGTTATTGCCAAGCTAGCCCACACGATGCCAAAGAGAAAAGGTGATTCTGAACATAGAGCCTTTAAAAACCGATGGGAGGCTGAGTATATGTTTACTGACATTGCCGGTAAACCCGTGTGTCTCATTTGTGGAACGTGTGTACAAAAACTGGGGTCTCCTGCCCAGCAAAAGTCGAGCAGCCGGCGCGCGCGCATAGCTGTGCCGGGATTTGAGACGCTGACTGCGCTTCTACCTTAAGTCAAAGTGAGCACTTTTAATTTTTTTCATCCTCCCCCTGAGCTATAGCCCAGACAAGTGCAAACACAGGACCCCTTTTCTACACCACGGCAAAATAATATTAAGGCGATTCACACTTTCTTTTGCACGTATACGATTATGAGGTCCTCAGCTCGGATTATGAAGACACGCACACGAGTGGAGGACTGACAGTACCATCACAGCCAATTAATGGCAGAGACGTCTCACCAGTCTACACAAGACCCACCGCGACTGTCCCCAAAAGGCGATCATAACGTCACCGAACACATCTCT
>JANRMT010028174.1:26564300-26643214 GCA_026402145.1 Polypterus bichir lapradei
TATATATATATATATATATATATATATATATATATATATATATATATGTAGACTCAAACCCATTATGACAGCAGCAATCCAAGCTGTGAGAAAACAGTAAAAAGGAGGCGTGTCAGATGTCGTGGTACATTTTCTACTGCAGCTAGACGAAAACAACTTTGTGACGCTGCCGCCAAATACACAAAACAATTACTTTCACAATCATGTTACATTATTTTTCAAATGTTTCCTTTTCTTTTTCATAACTTCTTTAACACACGACATCGCTGAGAAGTGCAGTTATTTTGCTATATATATATATATATATCACAGCGACACTCATAACAGTGACAAAACAATTACATTGACAATCATGTAACGTTATTTTCAAAATGTTTCCTTTTGTTTCTCTTTCCTTCTGTAACACACTACTTCTCCGCTGCCAAGCGCAGTTATTTTGCTATATATATATATACAGGTATATATAGAGATATATATATATAGATATAGATATGGGAACAACACTCATATCAATGACAAAACAATTACATTAACAATCATGTTAGGTTATTTTTAAAATTTTTCCTTTTCTTTTTCATACCTTCTTTAACACACTACTTCTCCGCTGCGAAGCGCGGGTATTCTGCTAGTTAGTATAGATAAACAGGACCCTTGGAGTCAGGATTTTGCTAGACTTGAATAGACTGGTTCTCTTATCAAAATTTAACCCTGTGCTAAAGCAGAAGTGGGACTGGGTCACAAATCAAGAGGCTTTAATTAAAATACTTCCTAAGTATGTGAAAGGCAAAAGCAAACAGTTAAGGAGGGCAGAAATCATTCAAAATAATTAATTATAATCTAATACTGGAAATCATATTTATCAGTTTAAATCAGCTCTCACACACTACATGTATTCTCCCATCCAATTCACTCACCCTTCATAACACCCTAAAAATCATACTCTTCTTGTCTTGTTATTTTTACATTTCAAACTAGAGCCATGGTCTCCTCACTTCACATGTCTGTCTCCAATCCAATCCAATCCAATTTTATTTATAAAGCACTTTAAAACAACCAGCACAGGATCAAAGTGCTGTACAATAAATAGTTGATAAGTAAAACAACACAACATTCTTGCACATAAATAAGAATAAAATAAAAATGGCATAATGCATAAATAAAACAGCCCTGCAATAAAACAATATAAAATGGGATAAAATCAGCTAAAAACAACAAAAGTAAAATGAGCTAAAACGAACTTCTCACAAGGTGTCAAAGGCCAGGGTAAAGAGATGGGTTTTTAAAGCCTTGTTCACATGGGCGTTAAAATCGAGCGTTTTTTTGCGTTCGTAGCGTCCGGTGAGCGCGGATCAAGCGCCGAGTGTTTTCTACACGTAGGAGTCAATGAGAGTGTTCACACGGGCTTTGGTGACGTGCGTTTTTCCGGCTGCGCATTTATACGGCATCAAAAAAACGTTGCATGCAGCTTTTTCTTGGTGTTCAAAACCCAACGAACGCAAGGAAACCGCTTCTAGTTCGTTTTCTGCGCGTTTATTTTACGCTTCGGAGGACCGGATATATCCCATGATCCTACATGCTATACATAGGGAAATGCGGGAAAAAAGAAAAATAAAATGTCGAAGGAGGTTGATCCAGCCCAGCTCGTGCAGGAAGTGGAGCAGAGACCGCTGATATGGGGCATCTCTTTACCAGACTACAGTGATTGTTATAAGAAGGCCAAGGCGTGGGAGTCTATTGCTGAGCAGCTTATACAAGAATGGGAAAATAAATCTGTCAGAGAAAAAAACGAAGAAGGTGAGTGGAAATAAATGGGTATTATTGTACTGTGGTAAAGTCCGTTTGATGTTAGATGTTCGTTTGATATTCAGCTTTTGCCGCCTCTCTACATGCAACAGGAAGGTTTGGAACGAATATTGGGTCTTGTGATATGTTCACCTATTCGCATTGTATGTATTTCAAGTAGGAACTGTCATGGTTCGATGTGTTTGAAGTTGATATAAACAAAAATATGTATTCGGGGAGGTGCATAACCCTGTTAAAAGCGGAGCTGCGCTGTGTGCGGCTTAGGGACCGGGTAAAAATTACATGCACTTTGTAAAAACTTAGAAAACTGCAAGTACAGTAAATCATTAAGGGATATTGCCAGATGTCACTTACACAGCTGTACTGCAGCTGAAGTATATGCATAATATTTTTTTACAATAATCAATTAAAGAAGAAATCCATTCCACTTTTCCCCATAATTCCTGTTGTGATATGCCTCACTCTATCCCATCTGCATGTCACATGAGCTTTTTCCTCAGTTAAACCCCCTATTTACAGTTATATTCATTTATTGTCATTGCATAATGACATAAATAGGGGGGTTTAACTGGGAAAAAAGCTCTTGTGACATGCAGCTGGGATAGAGTGAGACATATCACAACAGGAATTATGGGGAAAAGTGGAATGGATTTGTTCTTTAATTGATCATTGTATTATGCAGCACAGCTGTGTAAGTGACAGCTGCCAATATCCCCTTATGACTGACTGTACTTGCAGTTTTCTACGTTTTTTCAGAGCACATGTAATTTTTACCCGGTCCCTAAGCACACAGAGCAGCTCCGCCGTTAATGGGGTATGCACCTCCCCGAATACATATTTTTGTTTATATCAACTTGAAAATGTTGAAACATGACAGTTCCTTTTGGAAGCACATTTAATGCAAATAGGTGAACATATCACAAGACTGAATATTAGTTCCAAACCTTTCTGTTGCATGTAGAGAGGCAGAAAAGCTGAATATCAAACAAAGATCTAACATCAAACTGACTTTACCGCAGTTATGATTGTTGTGATTTTATTTGTATGAAAAATGTTTGATAGTTTTCCTGTCTTTACAGTAAAAAAACTGAAAAAAAAGGTGGTAGTCACTCAGAGATAGATTCACAAGGGATATGAGAAACATGAATGAAGAAAGGAGTGGAATGGGTTCAACAAAGAGAAAGAAATCACATCCATTATTTGAGGAAATGCTGTTTTTAAAGTCTTCCACAGAAAAGAGACAGTAAGTACTTATGTTTTCTTATTCCTTTTTATTTTTGCAATTTACTTTATTTTTGAAATATATGCATGTTTTCTATTTGTTGCAGTTACATTGGTTATATTAATGTTAATCATTCTGTAAAACACCTTTTCATACTGTCAAGTAAAAAAAATCATAACTATTTTGTCCAGGACTAGTGGAAATGTATACGACAGTGACATATCCGATGATAGTACGTCAATAACAGGAAGTGAAGTCACCTATGTGGATGACAGAGAAACCAGCAATCCAGAAGAAGTGCAAAGGCATAGCACTCCACTCCTACGCACTCCACGGAAAACAAAGGTTAAGCCACGCCGTGCAGAGAAGAAGGGACCTGATCTGGACTTCATGATGGTAACTGACCAGATGAAAGACAGTATCGACAAATGCCGTGAGTCTTCAAAGATGGATAATGTGTCTGCATTTTTAAAATCTCTTGAGGGAGACTTGCGGCAACTACCAGAGGACAAATTAATAACAGCTAAAATGGAAATAATGCAATGTGTTTACAGAGCACTTTACACATCTCGTCAAAGTTGTAAACAACCCACAACATCCATGCAACACACAACACCACCCTTGCAATCCGGAATCAGCACTTCTTCTCATGCCGTTAACAATCCCCTACACACCTGTCCCACCACCATCTCTGAGCAATTGGCTTCAGCAACGAATGCTGTTCACTCAGGAGCATCTGAGCCGTACTATCATGCTCTGTAAATGTTTAGTACAGTAAATGTTAGCACAATGTGCTGTTTGTTCAAGTGTTATTGTTTACAAACTGTTAATGGTAAACAGTATTCTTTAAGTACTGATTCTTTATGTGATTGTTTACAAATCCGTTTAGGTTATTATTTATTTTATTATTATCATTATACAGTATTCCGTAAAACATGTTATTTCTGTCTGTAGCATATGACTTATTTGACTTAAATGTCACTGTACAGGATGCTGCTTCATATTTTTATTCTCTCTCTCACTCACTCACACACACACACACAGTATATACATATAATTATGTGTGTGTTTGCTATTTACACATATACACAAATTTTCTATATACAGTTATAATAAAAGGGTTCTCAAAAACAGTGTGATTAAATATTTTTGAAAAATGGTTCTTGTCAAACCAAATAGATTATTCATGCACATATCAAATTTTTGAATACTGCCATGCGAGCTCTCCTGCAGGGGACATAAAGTATTCAGCAAATCTGGTCCTGACCACACTTGCCCCATGTGTGCTGCGAACAGTTTGAACACTGAAGTCCTTCAGAAAGTCTGCAGACATGTCATCCACATTGTAGCCTTCCCTCTGACGTACAAAATTGTGGAGGACACATGTGGCCTTTATAATCCCATCAGCATTTCCTGGTTTCACCTGCATGGCTGTTCGAAGGACTCTCCATTTGTTTGACAGGATGCCAAATGTGCATTCTACATACCGCCGTGCCCTTGTCAGGCAGTAATTAAACACTCTGTTTTGAGTTGTAAGTGCACGCTTGGGAAACGGCTTCATCATGTTTTCATGAAGTCCAAAAGCTTCATCTGCAACTAAAATATGTGGCATTGGTGATCCCCCTTCAACAATAGGTCTGGGTGCAGGAAAATGTAATGACTCTTTATAAAATTTACGTCCCATGGCCGAAGAACGAAAGATGCTTGAATCGGAAGAGCTTCCATATGCTCCGACATCTACAGCCACAAAGTTGTAAGAGCTGTCTGCAATGGCCATCAGCACAACAGAAAAAAACTTTTTGTAATTATAGAATCTTGTTCCACTTTTAGGGGGCATCTGAACACGGATGTGCTTCCCATCCAGGGCTCCAACACAATTGGGGAACTGGGATCTCTTGTAGAATCCTTCAGCGATATCAGTCCATAGCTGTTCTGTTGGCTCTGGCATAACAAGAGGCTGGAGACATTGCCATAGTACACAACATGTTTCATGCACTATCCTTGAAATGGTGAACTTTCCCAATAGGTACTGGAAATGTAAGGAAGAAAAGGATTCCCCAGCTGCCAAAAACCTTAGTTAAAAAAATAATAATAATTTGATTAGAAATAAGGAATATAGATTTAGATATATAGATAGATTGATAGATAATTCTGCTGGGAGTATATATATATTTGTGTGTGTGTGTGTGTGTGTGTGTGTATATCATCATGTTATGCGCTAAAATGCCCCCCTGCCATGGATTGCCCCCCCACATAATAGCTATCAAATATTATATTAGAACATAAATTCATAGATTTATTATTATCAAATATGATATTGCAATTATAATGAAGCCTAGGCACGTGACAGCCGTCAAGACCATTAATGCAAATTCTTGTATAATGTTTATTTTGTGGGACATTTATTTTTCGGGGTTTTGTCATGAATATGCAAATAAATATTTATATATAATAAAAATAAATATTGTTTATGATGAAAAATTCGACGAAAGTAATTTTATTATAAAATAAACAATATAAAAGTTTACATGTTGTATATGAAAAAATATTAATATTTTTATGTTTTCATATACAACATATATATTTTCATATTGCTTATTTTATTTTATTGTCTCATGTAATTTGTAAACCATGAACCTATTAATTTATGTTCTAATATAATATTTGATAACGATTATGTAGGGGGGGCAATCCATGGGGTGGGGCATTTCAGTGCATAACACCGGTGTAAGCGCACACTCGACTACTGTTTCCTTACCTCAAAGTGACAAGTAGTCTCTCTTCGGGGCTAACACCAAGTCGCATATTGGTTGATCGTCGTACAATGTGGCATTTCACCAGCTGCAGCAGACAATCAAAAGTGGAAACCGACATCCGACAGTAATTAAAAAACTTGCGCGGAAATTTTCGCATTTCTTCATAAAGCACAAAAAAACTTCCTTTAACCCGACGTTGTGCAGTCAGAGGATGAACCCAGTAGCGGCGGTGATTTTTTCTCTCCCTACGTCGCCGTATTACGAGTATTTTTAAAACAAGAACATTAATATCTAACATAGCAAAATGGTCCATATTGAAAGGAAGCACCTCAAATAAAACGACAAGGGCTTTCATATCCAGTTCCCGACACTGCCTCCACAGGTTAACACACAAACTACAATTTGGGCTGCAGGCTGGCGTTAGACAGAGACAAACGAACGCCGGTGTAGAAGTCAATCGATCGCCACCACAAAATGCAACATAAACGTCTAGGACGTTCAGAGCAAGTTCGTTTATCCAAAAACTTAACGCCCGTGTGAACAAGGCCTAAAACAGATTTAAAAACAGACAGAGAAGAGGCCTGTCTAATCTCTAGAGGCAAATCATCCCATAGCTTGGGAGCTGCTACAGCAAAAGCACGGTCTCCTCTAAGTTTATGCTTAATCCTTGGAACATTCAGGAGCAGCTAATCAGCTGACCTGAGAGAGCGAGTCGGTGAATAAGGCTGTAGGAGCTCAGAGAGATAGGGTGGGGCAAGGCCATGAAGAGCTTTAAAAGCAAATAAAAGAATTTTAAAATGGATCCTAAAAGAAACGGGCAACCAGTGAAGTGTAACTAAAACAGGGGAAATGTGCTCAAATTTCCGAGTGCCAGTTAAAAGACGAGCAGCAGCATTTTGGACCCTCTGGAGATGAGTAATCGATGAGGCACTGACTCCTACATAAAGTGCATTACAGTAGTCCAGCCGAGTAGTAACAAAGGCATGGATTACTGTTTCAAAATGGTGCCGGGAAAGAATTGGCTTTGTTTTAGCCAACTACCTCAACTGGAAAAAGCTTGATTTAATGACCGACTTAATCTGGCTATCAAACTTAAGATCAGCATCCACCTTGACCCCAAGATTTGTGACAATTGGCTTATTGTACTGGGCCAAGGAACTTAAATACACTTTAGGGGTCTCAGTGGGGCCACCAAAAACGATCATCTCAGTCTTTTTTTCATTGAATTTTAAGAAATTAAAAGCCATCCAGGCTTTAACATCATCAAGGCACTGAAGTAATGGCTGTACAGAAAACATGCCTTTTCTCTTTAGAGGAACATAGATCTGACAGTCATCCGCATAAAAGTGGAACCCAACACCATGTTTTCTAAGTATAAAACCAAGAGGGAGCAAATACAAAGAAAAAAGGAGGGGGCCTAAAACTGAGCCTTGTGGGACACCACACAAGAGAGGAGTGGAAGAGGACACATAGTCACCAAGACTGACACAAAAGGTTTGCTCAGCCAAGTAGGACCTGAACCACTCTAGTGCTATACCCTGGATGCCCATCCACTGCTCCAAACGAGAGAGTAAAATGGCATGGTCCACTGTATCAAACACAGCTGTCAAATCTAAAAGCACAAGAACAACACAGTCGCCAGAGTCAGTAGCTAAAAATATATCATTAAAAACTTTTAAAAGGGCTGATTCTGTGCTATGTAAGTGTTTAAAACCAGATTGGAAAACCTCTAAAATATTTTGTTTTTCCAGAAAGGCCATCAATTGGTTGTGAACTATCTTTTCAAGGATTTTAGAAAGAAAAGGTAGTTTGGAGATAGGCCTATAACTTGCAAGAGCTAAAGGATCTAGAGCCAGTTTTTTAATCAGAGGTTGAACCACTGCATGTTTAAAATCCTTAGGGACCACACCTGATGACAAACTATGATTTACCAGTTCAAGAACCAGCGGTCCAATTGTGGATAAAACCTCTTTAAAGAGTCGAGGCGGGACACCATCGTTTGGGGACCCTGCAGGTTTTAAATGACCAACAATCTCCTGTAAAAATGACAATGTCACAGGCTCAAACCTGTCAAAGACAGCAGAGCAGGGGACATGAACTAAGAGGTCATGAGCAAGAGGAGAGATTTGAGCCCTAGTAGAGGGAACCTTCTCAGTAAAAAAGTGTAGAAAATTTTCACAGGCAGTAAGAGAGGGCTCGATACAGTCAGTCTGTGGTACATTAAGAACAGAGTCAATGGTCTTAAACAAAACACGGGGATTGTGACAATTTGACACAATAATGTCAGAGAAGTGTTTTCTTTTTGCATCTTTTACAGTTGTTTGATAATGACGCCAACAGTCCTTTAACATCTAAAGTGACACTTGCAGTCTGTCTTTTTTCTACTTGCGCTCAGCTCGACGGCACTCGCGTCTAGCAGCACGAGTCACCTCATTTAACCAGGGCTCAGATTTAGTTTTAGGTTGCCTGGTTTTCAATGGAGCAACAATGTCCAATGCAGTCCGACAGGTTGAATAAAACCATGAGCTGAGCTCCTCAGTCTGGCAGCATGAAATCTCTGGAATGATACAGTTCTGCTTAAAAGCTGTTAAAAAACTGCTCAGCAGTGGAAGAATTAAAAACACGACAGCGCCGAGCAGCAGCGCAAGGTTTAACTGTGGTCCAGGCAAGAGAAACTTCAAATATCACAGGCATATGGTCAGAAAACACAGCGTCACAAATCTCTAAGTTAAAAACAGGCAAACCATGTGATAAGACAAGGTCAAGTGTGTGTCCAGGTTCATGTGTGGGACCAGCCACATATTGCACAAGATTAAAAGAATCGATAAGGTTTAAAAAGCCCTTTACCATCAGCATATCAGGGCAACAGACATGAATATTAAAATCTCCAACAATATGAACACGATCATATTTTGGTAAATATTCAGCCAAGAAGTCAGCAAAGTCGTTCACAAAGTCCTTGTTGTATTTTGGGGGGCGATAAAGCACCGCACACAACACAGTGTGAGAGCAGCCCAACTCAAACACACTCACTTCAAAACTGGTGAATAACGACGATGGTGACAGTTGCTTACATTTAAAGTGACTTCGTCGCTGTCCCTCCTCCTTGGCCCGACGTCCGCGGGGAATTAAAATAATAGCAATCATCCGGTAGCAGTTCTGAAAAGATGCTGGACTCACCATCGCTCAGCCACGTCTCACACACACAGAGAAAATCCAGTCCTCGGGACGAGAAAAAATCCTTCAGGACAAAAGTTTTATTTGCCAAGGATCGAGCATTAACCAGGCCAATCCTGGCAGGAAGCGGAGCATCCACGTCGTTAGGCGTCCTGGAAGCCCGACACAGAGGCCGCAGGTTCCGCAGATTCACCCCACGCCAGAGGGGACGAGGAGAGTAGGGCCTGCGGGGCTGGAACGTCCCATCCAGACCGATGACAGGTACCAGCCAGGCGTCGACAGGATCCAGCGAACGCCGAGAGACAAGGAAACGGGACACCACTCCACACTCCCTGGATAAAGGTGTAGAAGGACACCCCAAAGAAGCTTTCAGCTTCACTAGCCAACCACTGCAGTGCCCCCGACGATGGCCACGCCTACGCCGGCGAGGTGAAGACGGAACACGCCACAGGTGGTACGGAATCTCCGACAGGAACGTGAGAAAGGTTTCATGATCAGCATAGTTCCAATTTGCCAAAATTTTGGCAGAAAGTCGGAGATCCAATAGAGTTTGGTGATCATACACTAAGAGAGCGTTTACATTTATCATAACACTCAATAAAATCAACACAAACAAGCACAACACTGGCAGGGACAGACGGCAAGCCACACACACCGGCGCCATCTTGTTATGATGTCTGTCATCTCCTCCTCTTGTATTTTTGTTGTCAGTCTTCTCAGACTGATTGTTTAATAGATTGTGAGATAGAAGTTGGGGATTATTTATTATATTATATTTTCATGAAACAGAAATTAAAGCTCTTCATGATGCATCAACAGTCCTTTTCGTAATATCCAATGCATTATTTCAAACTACATTATAATGTCATTGAGCTTCTAAAGCGTGTAAAAAAATTGATTCCTATGAAAGGAACCATATCAAATTATTGAGAGTTTAGACTTAATAAGTACTTCTTTCTTTGGAAATATGCTTACAATGATACACACATAACAAATCAAGCTTTACCTTTAATATCTGAATAATCTTTCAAGGGTGGCTTTAGTGATTCTCCTTCTTTTTAATTATTGTCTTCCTGATCAGCAGCTTCTGTTATTTCTAATTTAGTTTTCTCTAATTACAATGAAAGACAAAACTAGCTTTTGTTGTTCCAAATTTTTACACAGTCTTTGCATTACCAAAATAATTTTTGAAGAATTCAAGAAGAAAGGATAAGGTTAAAGAGCCAAAAGTTGGTTCGGCCAAACAGGGTCCATGTCTGCTTAGTTGTGCTCTTCACAGAAGTTTCTTGTGCCTTTAATAATCTACTGAAGTGACAACAGAAGTACCACCGGAACAGTGACCCTGGTTAGCAATTAGACCTGAGGCATCCCAGAGTGCTCTGTTGTTGTCAGACTTAAGACAGTTCATTGTAATTATGTCAGTAACTCAGAATAGTTACTGCTGTACACATCAAAAGGCATTAGTCTCCTTAACAGTGTTGTCAGACCAGTCCAATGTGTTGTAGACCTTCAGGTCCTTGGAGGTCTGTACCACCTCCTCGTCCTCCCCTTGAATGGTGACGGGTCTCAGAGGCTCCTTGACATGCTGGTAGTCCAGCACCAGCTCTTTTATCTGGTGATGTTGAGCTGAAAGTTGTTGTCCCTGCACAGCAAGACAAAATCCTCCACAACCTTCCTGTGCTCTGACTTGTCTCCATTTTATTACCTCATTCAAAACTTTGGCAGCAGATTCTGGTTGGGATGGTGCCACTTGTTTAACAGTGGTATTAAGGATGAATTAGAAAAAGACAATTTAGAAAAAACTAATTGGACAAGACAGTTGGTATGGCACAAAGATTGGGAAGTAAGAGTACTTCGTTTCAGTGTTTAGTGTGCATGTGTGTGCTAGTTTTACTACTTGTTTTACCTACATCTTGTCAAGCTGACAACAGCTATAGCCGACAGGAACTTCTGAAGATTGGAGTGTGCAGCGAGGGGAGTGTTTTATCAGAGTTTCTCTGCTCCCACGACATTCTGGCAGACATAGCAAGGAGTCCCGGCTCTCCGTGGATTATCATCCCCACGGGCAGGTGACAGAGGAAGCATAGAGAGAGAAAACAAAAGAAAGGCTGCAGGTCCGGCACATTAGCGAGGTTACGTAGGCAGCCTATTAAACCACCGCTCCCCAGTGTTTTCCTCACCAATGCCAGATCTCTCGTCAAGAAAGTCGGTGAACTGAGGCTGCAGGTGACAACAAATAACATCGTAAAGAACAATTGCGTTCTGTTGCTACACTGCACAGCGCCATGATAGGACCAGTGACTCTGGTAATAGCAGAGGAGGGGGACTGTGTGTGTATGTAAATAATAACTGGTGTACAAATACAGTGACTGTAGACAGTCACTGTTCCCCGAACCTGGAGTATGTGACTGTTAGTTGCAGACCCATATATCGCCCTAGAGAGTTTACTGTGGTCTTGATTACCACTGTTTACATAGCACCAGACGCTAATGCAAACTTGGCTATTGAACTTTTACACCACAGTATTAGCAGTCAGCTGACCAAGCACCCTGATGCTGTGTATATCGTTGCTGGGGACTTTAACAATGTGCATTTAAAACCCGTGCTCCCTAAATTCCATCAGCATGTCAAGTGTGCCACCAGAGAAGCTAACACATTGGATAAAGTCTACACAAACATTAAACAGGGCTACAGGACTACACCGCTACCACTCTGACCACAAGTCACTGTTTTTAATTCCGGCCTACACTCCACTTAGGAAAACTGCTCCTATCAGCACAAGGACAGTTAAAACTTGGCAAGATGGCGCTTCTCAGCAGCAGCAGGACTATTTCAGTAGGACCAAGTGGAACATCTTTGAACACCCAGACCTTGAAGTGTTTAGTGACAGCGTACTGTGCTATATTAAGAACTGCACAGACATTGTCACAGTGGATAAACGTATCCGGGTCTACCCCAATCAGAAGCACTGGATGACCAGGGAAGTCCAGAGGCTGTTGAAAGAAAGGAACACTGCCTTCAGGTCTGGTGACAAGGTCCTCTAGGTTGGCACAGGCTATGCTGTAAAGAGGGGCATTCGAAAGGCCAAGTCAGACTATAAAAGGAAGATCGAGGAACATCTGGATAGCAACAACGGCAGGCAAGTGTAGATGGTTGTCCAGCATATGACCAACTACAGGACCAGATTTATCACTGGCTGAGGAAATGAACCACTACTTTGCTTGGTTTGAAGTGGATCCACTAGAGACAGCTAGACCCCATCCAGTTATAACAACAATCCCATCTTCACAGTTGGGGAGCATGAGGTGAGATGCACGCTGCGGGCTGTCAACCCACGGAAGGCAGCTGGACCTGACGGCACCTCAGGACGTGTGCTTAAAGACTGTGCAAACCAAGTGGCTGGGGTCTTCACCAGGATATTCAACCAGTTTCTGTCTCAGTCCACTGTGCCATCCTGCCTGAAATCCTCTGTCATAGTGCCAGTGGCCAAGAAACAGACCATCACCAGTCTTAATGACTACAGGCCAGTTGCACTGACCCCTGTGGTTATGAAGTGCTTCGAGAAGCTCATTAGGAACCACATCATGTCATTCATTTCCTCCCATACTTGATCCGCACCAGTTTGCCTACAGAGCAAACAGGTCTACGGAGGACGCTGTTCTCTATGCTGTTCTGTCCCATCTGGAGCAGCAGGGGAGCTACACACAGCTGCTCTTCATAGACTTCAGCTCTGCCTTTAATACAAGAATTACCAGAGCCTACGAGAAAACTCGTAAATCCGTCCCACCTTAAATCCGTTCACACCTCTCCGTCAGGGTCTTTTGTCTTATAAATGTGCCGATTAAGACAAGGAGCAAGCAGCCTGCTATTCCATCCCCCCACTGACTTAGAACGTGCACAAACTTCTCCCAGCTCATGCCTTGTTTGATTATCTGGGAGTGAACTGCTGGAGTTTTAGAGTGGAAATAATACATCGTTATTTGGAACACATGCATTTCATTTCCATTTCCATTTCTACTGTAATCTGTGTAAACACATTGTTAAAACAGAAGGTTTTTCATATTTTAGTAATAAATGTTACAAAATGTAGGCATAAACTATAGAAGGTGTGAAGCCTGAAGTCCAAAGATCAAATAAACACTTTCACAAAAGGTTAAAGGATGCTACAACAGCTTCTGTGGTGTAGCGGTAAGATTTGCTGACTTGTGATCAAGAGGCCACTCGTTCGATCACCAGTGCCTGCTATATTTGCTGTTTTCAGTAGTGAGCTGCTCTTATTGTTAATATTATACAGTACACACATACATTTGGTTTGCGTCTGTAACAGACCGTGTACATTTATAGTACTGTACTTGTAAAAATTACATTTTTTTTCACTATTTTATTGCTGACAACATGGTGTAGGAATAACAACTTGCTCCTAAATACAGCCAAGACCAAGGAGCTCATCATGGAATTCAGGAAGAAGGCAGACAACATCCAGCCACTCATCATCAATGGGGACTGTGTAGAGAGGGTCTCAGACTTCCGCTTCTTGGGAGTCAACATTAGGGAGGACTTGACCTGGGGAACACACACTGCTGAGGTAGTGAAGAAGGGCCAAAAGAGACTCTACTTCCTGAGGGTGCTTAGGAAGAACAACATCCCTGAGAAACTGCTGGTGTCCTTTTACCGCTGCACAGCAGAGAACATCCTGGTCTACTGTCTCTCTGCGTGGTTCTCCAGCTGCACAGTAGAACAGAAGAGCTCCATAGGGTCATTAAGGTCGCCCAGCGGATAGTCGGCTGTCCTTTCCCCTCACTAGAAGAACTACATAGTTCCTGTTGCCTCAGGAACATCAAGAAAATTCTTCAGAACCCATCACACCCAGGATATGCATTGTTTGAACGCCTACCTTCAGGCAGACGTTTCAGATCCATAAAGACTAAGACAAATAGACTGAGAAACCATGCTGAATGCTGCTAAGTGGTCAATCTGACCAAGTGCACCTTTATGTTTACAATACATTCTCATGTTTACAATACAGCTCTAAGTTAACATTGGCTAAGGGACAAGTGCAATATGACGTATGCATGAGTGGAAAACATTGTTCTGCTGTTATGGACTATTTTTGGATGTATTTTATTCCCTTTTAATTTTAGTTTTAACTTGAGTAATTGTGTTTTTGTTTTGTTTTTTTCTTTTGCACTGGAAAATTGCACCTAAAAATTTCATTGTACAATGTACAACAGATTTTGATTGATTGATTTGATTGATTGATTGATTGACTTCCCGACAGTATTCAGAAGCCATTAAGAAGGCTAACAGAATGTCAGGTTATATAGCGCCTTGATGTGTGGCGTACAAGTCACAGGAGGTTCTGCTCAAGCTTTATAACACACTGGTGAGGCCTTATCTGGAGTACTGGGTGCAGTTTTGGTGTCCAGAATACAAAAAGGACATAGCAGTGCTAGAAAAAGTCCAGGTAAGAGCAACTAGGCTGATTCAGGGCTACAGGGGATGAATTATGAGGAAAGATGAAAAGAGCTTTTACAGTTTATGCAAAAGTAGATTATGAGGTGTGTGGAGGATGGCCGGCCGTTTATCCCAGCCAATACCCCCAAGCCGCCAGGTGGATCCCTCCTTGCAGCATGGAGGTCCCCAGAAGACCAGCAGGGCATCATGGACAATGTGGTTTTTATGCACAGCCCTGCTGGATGCCATGAGGGCCACAAGAGGAAGCTGCAGGGAGGACCGAGGACTTCTTCGTGCCCTATGACCCGGAAGTTCGTCATAGGAAGAGCGACGGGCTTCCGGGTTGAAGAGAAGTGCTTTTACCTGACCCGGAAGTGATTGAGAATCACATGGACTGGGGATTGGGAACACTTCCGGGTCAGGAGATATAAAAGGACTGTGGGAGCTCCCAGACAACGAGCTGAGCTGGGTGGAAGGGTGGCAACGCGTCTGGGAGCTGGAGGATTGTATTTGTGATTAGTATATGAGTATTGTGGTGGAGAGTGTGCTTTGTGCACTGTGGCGGTTAAATAAAGTCAACTATTGGACTTTTACCTGGTGTCTGGAGTCGTGGACAGGGGTTCAAGGGAGCGAGAGCGCCCCCTATCTACCACAGGTGACATGATTGAAGTGTTTAAAATTATGAAGGGAATTAGTCAAGTGGATCGAGACTGATATTTTAAAAAGATTTCAACGAGAACGAGGGGGTTGGGTTTCGGGGGGGGTTAAGGATAAGGGTGAATTTCGTACAAACATTAGAAAGATAGACACTTGGAATAAGCTACCAAGTAGTGTGCTAGACAGTAAGATGTTAGGGACTTTCAAAACTTGACCTGATGTTTTCTTGGAAGAAATAAGTGCAAGATTGCTTTTCTCCTGGACAACTATACGTTGCTTTCTCAAGAGTAAGCGCGCACAGCTTGGTCATATTACAACCGAAGTACTGAACTGACAACGTGGTATACAAAGAGATCCTTAACAAATAGTTATTGGTATTTTTTCCCTCAGTTTAAAAAGGTTTTCTTTTCTTCTTAATAAAAATTTAAAAGCTGTACTTCGTCGCTGCAAAGCGCGAGGATTTTGCTATATACAGTATATATATGTAGATATGTATATATATGTGTGTAAATATATGTAGATATATAGATGGCAAGATGGCGGAGGAAGGGCGGAAGTACCGTACTGCGGTCAAAGTCGGCTTATGGCGGCGGAGCGTCTTTTTTCCTGTAAGAAACAAGAGGGAGAGAATTAGTACCCCACCATTCCCTGCCGGCGAATACCTTTTCAGGTGTGTTCAGATGCGTCCGCGGTCTCCTACTCGCGCGTGCGTGACAATACCCCCCCCTTAGCCCGGAACCGTTAGGTCGGGTGGACCTAACCGAGAGGTCGTGGATACGAGAGAGGGCATCGGCATTGGCCTGAAGGGTGCCCCGGCGATAAGTGACGGTGAACTTATAAGGTTGTAACTCCAGAAACCACCTGGTGACCTGCGGATTCGACTCTTTATGTAGGGACATCCACTGAAGTGCAGCGTGATCGGTCACCAGAGTGAACTCGCGACCCAACAGGTAATAACGAAGATGGGTCACCGCCCACTTAATGACCAAGGCCTCCCTCTCCACTGTCGCATACCGGGTCTCCCAGTCCAACAGTTTCCGGCTTAGATACATCACGGGGTGCTCGACACCATCGACGCTTTGGCTCAACACGGCTCCCAGGCCTGTGTCCGAAGCGTCGGTCTGGAGGATAAATGGGAGCCCAAAATTGGGCGTCCTCAGTATAGGTGCCGTTGTAAGGGCCTTTTTTAAGTCACTGAATGCGTATTCGGCCTTGTCATTCCACACCACATATAAGGGAGCACCCTTTTTTGTTAAACTAGTCAAGGGTGCGGCCCTCTCGGAGAAACGGGGCACAAACCGACGGTAGTACCCCGCTAACCCCAAGAAAGCTTGCACCTGCCTCTTGGTATTCGGACGGGGCCATTCCAAGATGTCTTTAACTTTAGAACACTGTGGTCTTATCTGTCCCCGACCCACCAGGTAGCCTAAATACTTGGCCTCCTTCAAGCCAAAGAAACATTTTCGGGGGTTTATGCGGAGGCCGGCTTTAGCTAGTGTCGTGAGAACAGCTGAGACCTGCAATAGATGTTCCTTCCAGGTGCCGGAATAGATGACGACGTCATCCAGGTAGGCGGCACTATAGGACTGGTGGGGTTTTAGCACTCTATCCACCAGACGCTGGAAGGTTGCGGGAGCCCCGTGCAGCCCAAATGGAAGGACCTTGTATTGCCAGTGTCCACTAGGGGTGCTAAAGGCCGTTTTTTCTTTTGCGGATTCCGTTAAGGGAATTTGCCAATACCCTTTTGTCATGTCAAGAGTAGTCAAGTATTGAGCCGTACCCAGGCGCTCAATGAGGTCATCGATGCGGGGCATCGGGTAGGCATCAAATTTAGACACCTGGTTCAGACGTCTAAAGTCGTTACAAAATCTCCAGGAGCCGTCAGGCTTGGAAACGAGAACGATCGGGCTGGACCAGGGGCTATGGCTTTCTTCAATAATGCCCATATCCAACATTCGTTGTACCTCTAATTCCACTTCGGCACATTTTGCCTCCGGGAGTCTATAAGGTCTCTCCCGGACGACAACTCCGGGGTTTGTAATGATATCATGGGCAATCAGCGAGGTCCAGCCAGGCGACTCGCTCACTACTTCGGGAATGGCTTGAATCACATGCGTTAACTCTTGCCGCTGTTTGGGACTTAGCTCATCACCGAGGTTAAGGGCAGTCGTGCCAGCGAAGAGGGAGAGGGACCTGTGGGAGTCAGGAAGCTCCTCCCGATCTTTCCAGGGTTTCAGTAAGTTTATATGATAGATCCGCTCGGTTGGTCGACGATTGGGCTGTTTCACCAAATAGTCGACCAGTCCCTTCCTCTCCTTAATCTCGTATGGCCCTTGCCAGTGAGCGAGCAACTTAGAGTGGGAGGTAGGAACGAGCACCATAACTCGGTCTCCCGGGCGGAACTCCCGAAGGACCGAGTTGCGGTTGTAGCACCGGGCCTGCGCTACCTGTGCACGAGTCAGGTGATCCTTTAGGAGGGGCCTGATTTTTGCGAGACGGTCACGCATTTGCGCGACATACTCCAATACGTTAGAGGAGGGAAGGGCCTCGGCTTCCCAGCCCTCTTTTAGTATATCCAAAATGCCTCAGGGTTGCCGTCCATACAACAACTCGAAAGGGGAGAAGCCCGTAGAGGCCTGAGGTACCTCCCGGTAAGCAAAAAGCACAAGTGGAAGAAGTTGATCCCAGTCCCTACCGTCCGCGCTGACTACTTTGCGGAGCATCTGTTTGAGCGTCTGGTTAAATCTTTCTACCAGCCCGTCTGTCTGAGGGTGATAGACCGACGCTTTCAGGTGCTTTATTCTGAGTAATTTGGCTACTTCCCTGAACGTATCCGAGGTAAAGGGCATACCCTGTTCCGTGAGGACTTCTTTGGGTATACCCACTCTGGAAAATAAATGAACCAATTCCCGTGCGATGCTTTTTGTATTAGCGGAGCGCAGGGGAACCGCCTCTGGGTATCGGGTGGCATAATCTACCATAACCAATATGTATTTATAGCCACGGTTTGAGGGCTCCAAGGGTCCTACCAAGTCGACCCCTATTCTGTTGAAGGGAATATCAATTAAGGGAATAGGGACTAGGGGAGCACGGTCCCGCCTGGGAATCTGGCGGGTCTGACACTCCGGGCAGGATTGACAGAAACGCCGGACCTCCTCGTTAATCCCAGGCCAGTAAAAACGGAGCTTGATCCTCTCCAAGGTCTTTTCGGCCCCTAGATGGGCGCCAAGGAGGTGAGCATGGGCTAATTCGCATACCTCCCGCCGGAACTAGCAACAATTTCCGCACCTCGCCCTCGTGGGTCGCCACCCGATACAACAGATCATTTTCTAACACAAAGAAGGGCTCGCATGGTGTGGAATCTTCGGCTTGTGAGCTGTTGGGCCAAACTACCGCATTCCGGGCAAACCGCAGGGAATCATCGTTCCACTGCTCCCTCTTAAATGAGGCTGGTGTGGATCTGAATTGGTGATCCAAACTATCTAGAGGGTCTTGTGGCCTGGCCACCGGGTGAGTTCCCTGGCTTGTCCCTTCTCCGGCGGATTCTTCCGTGTCCGGGTCCAATGCCGTGGAAACACTCCCCGAGGCGCCAGCGCCAGAGAGGTCTGCCTCAGTGCACGGCGTGGAGACCGCGGGAGGGGCGCCTTTCCCCCTCATAACCAGATCCAACG
Organism: Polypterus bichir lapradei; assembly: GCA_026402145.1. Taxonomy (NCBI): domain Eukaryota; kingdom Metazoa; phylum Chordata; class Cladistia; order Polypteriformes; family Polypteridae; genus Polypterus; species Polypterus bichir. Next base: position 26,583,041 of record JANRMT010028174.1, read on the forward strand.
AGGCCCCGGGAGTGGTGTTTGTTTTACCGCAGTTTCTCTTTGACCAGTCTTGTCCCAAAATCACCGGATAGGGGGGATCGGGTAACACAGCGACCATCAAGTTGGTTAATTCCCCCTTCCAGGCGATATAACATTGTGCGGAACGGTATGACTTGGTCCCTCCATGTACACAAGTGACTTGCAGGTATTGTTTCAGCCATTGTTGCGGTAACACATAACGGCGAGCTACAATGGTAATGTTGCTGCCGGAATCAAACAAAGCCACCACCGCGTGCCCATTTAATAACACCACTCCCTTATTTGGACTCGCCAAGGGATGCAACGGGGTACAGTACCTCTCCGTAGTTGCCTAGGTGCAGTCCATCGGCTCCGCCGCCACATTCAGGGGGCAGGTTGGTAGTAGATGGCCGACCTCTCCGCACTTGTAACAGCGCGGAGAGAGCGGCTTTTCTTTAGGCCTCACCGGCGCTTCCGCAGCTCGTCGAGGGGGCTCGGGTGTGGCCACCCGTCCCTGTCGGTTCCCGCGAGCAGACTTTTCTGACCCCCCGACTCAAAGAACCGTGAGCTGACGCTCAAGGACTTCTAGGAGACCCGGCATGTCTTTCTAAGGATGTCTCCGGACCTGCTGGGCGAGGGAACTTGGCATAGCGTTAACTAGGCCCTCACAGGCCACCTGCTCCACTACCTTGCGGGCTTGGGGTCCTTCTGGCCGTAACCAGCGCCCCATCTTGCCCCAGAAATCGAAGGCCTGAGCACGGGCAGGTTTTTCGGGGTTAAACTGCCAATTCCTCCATTCTGCCGCCTGCCGTAGCGGGCCAGGATCTCTGCCTTGAGGAGGTCATAATCCGTGGCCTCCTCCTCGGGAAGGTCATAATAAGCCCGCTGCGCGGGTCCCTTCAGGTAGGGTGCCAAGATGGACACCCACTCGGACCGCTGCCACTCGTTCCGGGTGGCCGTCCATTCAAATATCCCCAGGTATGATTTGACGTCATCGGCGTCAGACATGGGTACCAGGGGGGGTGGTTTGGGCCTCGGAGGACTTACTCTAGCCCTTTCGGCCTTGGCCAATTTGTTCTTCGTGGCCTCCAACTCTTGATTGGTGGCTTCTTGTGCTTGCTGCAGGGCGTGGAGCTGGGCGTTCATGCCCTGTAGCACGGTGTTCAGGTCTTGTCTTTCTGTCATTTTCGGACTTTTATCCTGCCGACTACGCCACTGTAAAAGATTCAACAACAGGCAACATAAAGGTTTGGGGTTTTCCGGCCCCGTATATTGTAGATGCTCCACAATAAAGAAAAAAATGGTCAAAATATATAAACAAAATCACAGTTCATACACGCGACGCCAAACATGGCGTCGGCGGCCATTTTATTAGGGAGGAGCCGGAAGTGGAGGAATGCTGGGAAGGAGCCGTGAGGGAGGATGGGAGTGATGACGTCAGGGCAAGATGGCGGAGGAAGGGCAGAAGAACCGTACTGCGGTCAAAGTCGGCTTATGGCGTCGGAGCGTCTTTTTTCCTGTAAGAAACAAGAGGGAGAGAATTAGTACCCTGCCATTCCCTGCCGGCGAATACCTTTTCAGGTGTGTTCAGATCCGTCCGCGGTCTCCTACTCGCGCGTGCGTGACAATGTGTATATATAAATGTGTATATATATGTGGATGTGTATATGTTGTCACACACGTGCGCATGGGAGGCAGCTAAAGGGCTTGAGTGAAGGAAGTTCAGAGGCATGCCGGGGTGTGGCAGAGTGCACTGACTCTTTTTCTCCCTTGCCTGTAGACCATTCCCGGGGGATTCCACCTGGCTCTCCTGACATCACTTCCGGGACCGAGCCAATGGAAGTCGGCCACACCAGCTCCAGTCCCCCTGATGTCATGTCCGGCTATGATCCAATGGTGGAAGACCACGTGCTTGATCCATATGACCTCACTTCCTGTCTCCCCCTTTAAAACCTGCCCCTTTTCCCTTTTTCCTCAGTCTTGTTTTGGACTCAGTTGTATGCACTTCAGTGTTGTATATTTTGCTCAAATGACTTTTGCAGCCAGGATACCACATTACACGGGTGGCTGCCCCAAACCTTTATCTGTCCATGTCTCGTTCTTGTGACAATGTATATATATGTATATATATGTATATATATGTATATATATGTATATATGTGTATATGTAGATATGTATATATATATATATATATCTTTATATGTGTGTGTGTGTGTATATATATATATATATATATATATATATATATATATATATATATATGACAGCAACACTCATAACAGTGACAAAACAATTACATTGACAATCACGTTACATTATTTTTAAAATGTTTCCTTTTCTTTTTCATAACTTCTTTAACACACTACTTCTCCGCTGCGAAGCGCAGGTATTTTGCTAGTAATATATAAAATCCAATGTCTATTTGTCTGTATGTCTGTCTGCGTTTCACGAGAGAACTACTTCGGATGATACCTGTATGCTAAAAGGATGGAAGTGAAACCTCCAACCCCACTAACTTTAAGGTTAGTATTTGTAGTTGGAGTAGGCCAGACTTTGTGTCATGATAATAGATTTGCGACATTGATAAAAAGAACGATGACATAATGCAGGATTAATGCAGTATTAACTATTGGCGTTTTCAAAAAATGTTTTACCATTTTGCATCAACCAAAGAAAACGCTATTGTTGGGATCCGTGGGGGAGGTTTCACTGCCGTCCATTTTTTTATAATTTGCTTGAACGTTCCAGTTGATTTTGCAACTTCTCTCATTTCACTAAGTATCATACTTCGCTTGTGGTACCAATTTATTTGTGCAAATCTGAGAAACATACAGCATGCCGAGGTGTGTGTGTGGGGGGGGGTGGGTTGGCGATGTTCTCCTCATTCACTCGCCAGCTTCGGGGGCATGTACCTTAACTCCACTTAGCTAGCAAACAAAAGAAAAATTGAATTCAACTTTGTTTGATTATTAAAATAAAGTGTGACTTCTTGAGGTCTTGAGTTTCAGTCTGGATATTCTCTTAAGTGTATGCCACATTGAAAAGATAGATTACAATTCAGATTGTGGATTGTGATTTTGAGTTGAAAGGATTGTGATATGATTTTTTGGAAAGATTGCCAACCCTAATTTGACTAAGCAAGTTTTCAGATTTATGCACGATTCATTAACCCTTTGGCGAGCTACTTGGAAAGGGGTTGTGAGCTACTGGTAGTTTGCGAGCAACGTGTTGGAGACTCCCGTGTTAGGTAGAATGCCCAGTGGGTACTGGGCGGTCTCATGGCCTCGGAATTCCTGCAGATTTTGTTGGTTTTTTTTTTCTCCAATGCTCTGGAGTTTTGTTTTTTCTGTCTGTGGAGAGCCCTGAAGAAGGCAGCTTACAGGTGCTTGCCATCCAATCTAATGGAGCTTGAGAGGATCTGACAGGAAGGATGGGATAAACCCCCCAGATCCAGATCTGCAAAGCTTGTAGAGACTTACCAGTAAGACTTGAAGCTGGAATTGCTGCTAAAGGGGCTTCTGCAGTGCTGAATTTTAAGTCTGAATATCTATATAAATTTTTTTTGATATTTAATAAATTTGCAAACCTTTCAGAAAACATGTTTTCACTTTGTCATTATGAGTTACTAGTGTTGATTGATAGAGAAAAATGGCAAATGTATTCATTTTACATTAAATCTACAACACAATGAAAGTGAGCAGAAAGTGAAGAGTTCTGAATGCTTTCTGAGCCCACAGCCTTACCACCTGGACAGGTTATCCACCTGCAGCTAAGCATGTTCAGGCCTGGCCAGTACTTGAATGCAAGACCATCCACAAAAACCTTCAGTTGTTGCTGGAGGGGGTGTTGGTAAGGCCAGCAGGGGATGCTTATCCTGTAGTCTGTATGTGGTCTGTATGTGAATCACAATGCCCCAGTTCAGTGACGGAGACACTGTGCTGTAAATATGGTGCTGCTCTTTGAATGAGACATAAAACTGAGGTCCTGTGTCTTTATGATGTCCCAGCTAAACTGCCCATCATGGTCATCTGGCCCACTAATCATCCCCTGTCTCTCTCATGACCTCACCACCTAACAATCATTTCACCTCTTAATCTTCTTTTGCTTAAACTGTAAAGGCTCAGCTCTTTTAACCTTTCCTCATAACTCATCCCCTGTAGCTCAGGAATCAGCTAGTCACTTCTGTATATTTTAAAGCTATGCTTTAGATCTTTTTTCAGCTTTTACTTCCCATTGCTATAGTTCAAGTACTTTTGTTTCACAATTCTTTGTTAGGATGAAGCAAGTTGAAGCAATTAAAAGTACAAAGCATGGGGATTCAACTCATAACAAGTAATGTCTAGGGATGCCCCTTTTTGCACTTGGCATTCATTATTGGGAATGTAACCAGGTGTGTTGTGTTTGGGAACAACAGGGTGCTCTGAGATGCCCCAACCCAGGTGACTGTCTCTGTGATGCTGCTGTTTTGATCTCAGTGAAGCATCATCCTTATAAACAGTCACAGAAGAACCAGCATTGCTTAAAAAGCAGGAGAACAAGCACTCAGACATTAGTTGGCCACTACCACAATCTTTTAAGCCTCAAGGCAGCCCTCCGCCATTGAAACCCACTCTACTCTTAAGTAGCATTTGATATTTATCTTGTAGAAAACTGAAACAAGCAGTAACACTCCTGGAAATCATTGTTTTCATCGGCCACACTAATCTGAGTGAGTACGACATTTAAACAGGCAGAAGATATCGTATGACCTACAGCAGGAAGAGACAGACCTGCGGAAAGCTGTCTAAGAAGGGGTAAGGAAAGAAGATGCTTTTTGTTTTTTGTACATGAAGCTAAGGAGATGTTTAGAAAAAAGGATAGCCTACATGATAAATAAATAAAGCAAGAAAATGGAAATGTGTTACAGTGGTCAGCACACTTTTCTCATAGCTCCAGAAACCCAGGTTGTAGTTCCCAGCCTACTCCATGCCTGCTTAGAATTTACATGTTCTCCATGAGCATTTTATCCCAGAATTACTGTTTCATCTCAAATATGCGTGCATTTCATTAATGTGTTATACTAGAATGTTCTGTATTAGTGAGTGGAGGTGACTCTGCCATGCTTGGGGTGTATTACATGACCCTGTAATAGACTAAGTATATTATTAACACTTCATAAGAACTGTCATTAATAAATCACTAATGAACAGATATAAAAATTAACAGATTATTAGTGCATGTACATTCACATTTTTATAAATGTAATTACATTGAAATGTGCATATTGGCAAAGTGTAAAATACATTGTCATTAAAAATCTTTTAAAATTGCTCCTTTCTATTTTTACAAATTACTAATGCATTTTTTGTAGAACATTTTTTGCAGTGTTTTATCTAAAATTTTAACCATTCATTGATAAGGTTCATAAATGACAGTAAATAAAGTTATTGCAAAGTGCAAACTGCCCCTTCAAAAATGATTTACACATAAAAATAAATTTAAAAAAAAATATATTACTACCATAACCCATGCCATACCATTTCATTTTCTAAGATATGCCTACTAATATTAGCATTTTTAAAATATATTATGATGTGCTTAATACTAGAATTACGAGAGCCTATGAAAAAACTCGGAGATCCGGCCCACCTTAAATCCGTTCGCACCTCTCTGTCAGCGTCTTTCGTCCTGTAAATGTGCCGATAAAGACAAGCAGCAAGCAGCCTGCTATTCCATCCCCCCACCACTGCAGAACGTGCACAAAGCTCTCCCAGCTCATGCCTTGATTGGTTATCTGGGAGTGAAGTGCTAGAATTGTTATTTGGAACGCATGCATTTCATGTGTGTTCCGCTTCTACAATAATCTGTGTAAACACATTGTTAAAACGAAAACGTTTTTCATATTTTAGTAGTAAATGACGAAATGTAGGCATAAACTATATAATGTGTAAAGCCTGAAGTCCAAAGATCAAATAAACACTTTCACAAAAGGTTCAAGGACAATACAACAGCTTCTGTGGCATAGTGGTAAGATTTGCTGACTTGTAATCAAGAGTCCTTGATTCGATCCCGACTACCTCTTATATTTACCATTTTCAGTAGTATCTATACTAATAAAAGGCAAAGCCCTCACTGACTGACTGACTCACTCACTGACTCACTCACTCACTCACTGACTCATCACTAATTCTCCAACTTCCCGTGTAGGTAGAAGGCTGAAATTTGGCAGGCTTATTCCTTACAGCTCACTTACAAAAGTTAAGCAGGTTTCATTTCGAAATTCTACACGGAACGGTCATAACGGTCGATAACGGTTGACAACGTCTGCCATGTTGAACTTTCTTATTTATGGCACCATCTTCACGAAATTTGGTAGGCGGCTTCCCTGCGCTAACCGAAACCGATGTATGTACTTATTTCGATGGTATGACACCACTGTCGGCCACCATATTGAACTTTCCAACGTCACTAATTTTTCAACTTCCCGTGTAGGTAGAAGGCTGAAATTTGGCAGGCTCATTCCTTACAGCTTACTTACAAAAGGTAAGCAGGTTTTATTTCGAAATTCTACGCATAACGGTCAACAGCGTCCGCCATGTTGAACTTTCTTATTCATGGCCCCATCTTCACGAAATTTGGTAGGCGGCTTCCCTGCGCTAACCGAAACCAATGTACGTACTTATTTCGGTGGTGTGACGTCACTGTCAGCTGCCATATTGAACTTTCCAACGTCACTAATTCTCCAACTTCCCGTGTAGGTAGAAGGCTGAAATTTGGTACTTATTTCGGTGATATGATGCAACTGTCGGCCATCATATTGAACTTTTCAACGGTCTTTGTTACTTAGGGGCCCATCTTCAAGAAATTTGGTGTGCGGGTTCCCAATGCTAACTGAATCCTACTTACGTACATATATACGTCCATAGCCTGCAGCTCGGTCACCGTGTGAGGCGGCGTTGGGTCCCCCATCCCAACGCCTCCCACGTTGTTGGCTGCCTGTCTATATAAGGCCGTCTGTCGCTCCAGTCTCTAAATTCCCTTCCTTGCTTCGCCACGGTATTCACGTCTCCCTGCTGATAACTACAGCCTTTTTATTTAATCCACGGCTTCTCTGCTGTTTTATTGTTCATTTATTACGATTATAGTTATTGTGTAGGTATTTTAGACTTACTTTACATTGTTCAGGTACCCATTTCCTTTATCATTCCAACCGTACCCCCATTAACATGTCTATCGAGGTGATCACCATCGATCAAAGAACTGTCACTTACCAAGTGGTTTCCATGCCCGGAAATGGCACCTGCCTTTTCCATTCTCTTTGTTACATATTGCACGGCCATATCAGGCTCACTCTTGATATCCGGAGGAACATTGTGTCTTATGTATTGAATGACTGGGACAGGTTCAAGGTGTGGACTGATGACGGTACAGGAGATAATTATACTACACAGGAGCACTAGAAGAGTGAAATGCTTAAGTGTACCAAAATGGCCAAATATTTCACACCTTTGGACAACCGCCAATGCCTCTTAAACATCTTAGATTCACAGGTGACGATTTCAGTAGTGGACACTTTGATATTTAGAAATGTTTAAACTCTCAAAAGCTGGATGTGAAGTTATCAATGAAACTCGTTGTATACTTACAACGCTTGACAGGTGCCGAATGTCTCTTCAACACAAGTCCTACAAATACTGTCGTAATTGAAACAAACCATGAAACTCAAACTGATTATGACAGCAGCAATCCAAGCTGTGAGATTTGAAACAAGATTACTGTTCACATGGCCAACTGTACGTTGCATGCTCAAGAGTAAGCTCAGCGCACAGCTACAGCTTGGTCATATTACAACTGGAGGGCCAAACTGACAACGTGGCATACAAAGAGATCCTTAACAAATAATTATTGGTATATTTTCCCTCAGTTTTAAAAAGGTTTAATTATCTTCTTAATAATAATTTTAAGGCAGTACTTCACCGCTGCGAAGCGCGGGTATTTTTTACACAAATATATTTGGTTTGCATCTGTAACAGCCACTGTACATTTATAGAACTTGTAAAAGTTTTTATTTTACTTTTATTCTCTCAGTCACAATCACGATGCATACTACAGGACTTAAAATTATCTCCGAGAAAGTCTAATATCAAGATTTTCTTTTATAATAGAGAGATGTACAAAATTGCCATTTTTGTATTTTGCAATATATTTTACAAAATATAACAATATATTTGGTAATATATTTTTAAAATACAAGGGAATATGCAAATATTACTTTTTTTAATAATATAATAATTTAATTAATTGTTTTTATGCATTAACATTTTAGTCTTTGTGATCAGTAGTTTGTGCTGCAACACTGTATGAAAGGGTTAGGATTGGAGTTATTAATTTGAACATCAACAATAACAATAATAATAGTTTTATCAATATTAACAGTCAAACAGCCATCCCATTATTGTATGTTTCAGTACATGCATATACTGCTACAGCATTAAGTGAAACTAAAGCTGATCATGACACCCTGTAATGCATGAAGGAACCAACCCTAGGTGGGACACCAGTCATCTTCGTGCTTTCCCTTATTTATATTGAATGGAGCAAATCTGATTTAGTGTAATAAGAAAGCACTGCCATTCTAAATGATAAGGTGTAAGTCTTTTTCAGCTCCCACCCAGATTCCCTGCACAACCCTTCTGATACCTGTTATCCTTGCTTAAATCGATTTATTCCTATTCATTCTCTGAAATTAGTCTGAGAGTGATTCATGAACTGCCCCAACACAACACCTTTCCCGCCCCACCACACATAATGGGTTGCAAACACGCTGCCATTTCACTAAATCATGAGCTAACTGAACAGGAAAGAATTTTGTTTTACTTAATAATTCACTAATTATTTAAATATTTTCATTATATAACTATTTCCTTAATTATTTTACTAATATCACTACATTAAAACCACACTAAATGCTCTTTGTATAGTAAATTGGTATGATGGTGCCGTCTGCTGTTTGGGCTTTTCAGGACCCAGTGCTGCTGCTGCTCTGTCTCCTTCTGTTCGTTGTCAGTTTCTTTCCTCATTTGGATTTTTATTTCCCACAAGGCAGTTTTCTCAGACTTGCCAGTTCTAAGAATTAATGTACTTTTTATGTAATTCTTGATTGTTTCTGTTACCACTGATAGCACAGTACTTTTGCCACACCACACCATGCACTTCAGGGCATCTTTTGTAAAGAGTTTGTTTCTAATCACTGAGCTGAAACCGGCTGTTTTTTTTGGGTGCTGGCTCTTTCTCCTTACCCCCATGTTATATGTGACATAACACTTTCATGTCTTTACATTCTACTGAAGCAGTATCCCAGTTCACTTGTGGCCCAGGAACACTGCTGGCGTGTCTCACCCACCAAGGTGGGGAGTTGGAGCCAGAGCATATGTGATAGGACCTAAAAAATAGTGAACTATGCCAGGGCAGGGAAATACCAGAGGAAACTTTGGGTTGGAGGTCTGCAGTGGCCCTGATGTGTAAATTGGTCATCCATCTTGGGGTGAAAGACTAATCTAATCTAGGGTAGCTGGCACTCACTGACACAATTTTATCTGGTAAAGAAAATGATAAGAGGTCTGGGGTGAAACGCATCTGGGCACATTCAAAGACCACTTAGTCTTTGGCATTGGTTATCATCCCTTTGAGTTATACAACCACAGTGTGTTTGTACCTGCCTACTTAATAATGACATCTGTAATTAAGAAGCCAGGCCGGGAAACGGGAATGGTAGGTGGATCTCGTAGAGTTTAACAGATCTGGTCAGAAAAAGAAACAGGAGATGAATCATAACCAAAGTAACAAGCAGAAAGTCGAAAAACAAATACAAATGGCTCAATACCTGTGACAAAACTAAAGAAAGCAGGATTTAGAAACCAAAAAACACCCACGTAGTTAGTGACCAAGCATTTGTATTTTATTGTAGTCAAAAACTAGATTTTGCTAACCGGAAGTTTTTCAAAACAGAATAGCAATAATAGTTTTAAAGTTGGGCTGAATCCATTCAAGGACAACTAGAAAGTTAACGATTCAACGTTCATACATTTGACCTGGATATGTTACATGCTGCATACTTATGGCTTGACTTTGCCTAGTGGCATTGCCCATTAAAAAAAAAAAAGAATGGCATTGTGGTATATTGTTACTTATACTCGACATCATTAAAGCAGACTCCTTGACCTTCAAAACCTCTAGAGCATGGTTTAGACAATGTTTTGAGTCTTTTTTTAATATACAGTATATATATTTTACAAATATCTGAGGGGAAATTGTCTTGTCTTTTCACATGAGGTCAGAGGTCAGAGCACGAGGTAAGCTATTGTACCGCATCTGTGGTTATCAAGTTCAGGGCCAAACTCAAGGGCCCAATGGAGTAGGACCCCTTCTGGCAGTAATGGGATTTAAACTGGCAGCCTTCCAAAAATGGAAACCGAATCGTGAAAGATATGATTAGGGTTAATTTTATATTTTCATCTCATTATTTTGATCCTTTTTGTTATCCATTGTAAGGCTTTTTAGGTGCTAATTGCATTTTCATTCTTACTTCCTTGTAATTTGGTGATGGTTTCAGAAATTCCTAATCATTCTCTGATGTTGAAAATGCAGAGAATGGTTGATTTTAGCCTCGTGTCTATTCGTGTATCTGTTTGTGTGGGTGGCTGTGCAAAAGTGAAACTGAAAATAACCAGATTTCCATCCAAGGAGTTTTTGCGAAAAAATATTTAGCGCTTCAAATTTTAGCTGATGGAAATGCTAATTATCGATAAAATGTTGTACATGTTGACATAATATTTTTCCGTTTAACTTTAGTGCATAAATTCCATATCGATACTTCAGATGTCGCAAAAACTACATTGGAAACACTTTTTGTTGGAAAAAAGGGCTTTGTTTTGTGTCACATGGTACATTTTCATCACGTGCTATTAAAACGAGAATAGCGGAGCGGTTCGCATAGTCTGATAAAGAGACTCGTTATTTCTCGTGATGAGCCAATGCAGTAGCGGATAGGCTGGGTCTCCTGCTACTAAAAGGGGTACCTGAACTCTCTCCACATCAACTGTAGCCTAGGGGGTGTCTCTCAGGATGTCTAAATAATACAAAAACCGCAAAGGTAATTTACTGTGCCAGTCAAAATATTTAATAAACCGTGTGTTTCATTATCTAAACATGTTTTTCTTATTATTAAATGGCAGATGTTTTGGCATATATGAGAAATTCTCTCATTAATATTAACTTTATAGTTTTTTTGATTAAACGTCGTTAATTTGTATTAATTCAAATTTCAGTTTTAATTAAAAACATTAAGGGAAGCAGGTTACAGTACTAATTCAGTTGTTATCGCACTGAGAAGGGATGTTGAAAGGTGGGCTCACCTGTACAGATCCGATGCTGCAAACACAGCTGCATCATGGGCACTTCCAGGAGTGCCAACGCAAATGTCTCGTGTCATGCACCTGTCATCAACAAGGGCCTGGAGAACAATAGATGGCCACCCTTTGCGATTAATGTAATCACGGTAGCCTTCCGTCGGGGGAAGAATAGGCACATGCATGCCATCCAGCGCACTGTAAATCTGTGGCACAAGATGCACCAAGGAATTGCGGTATGCAATTTCATTGGCCTCCGCTATAGTCGGAAGTCTGATATAACGGCGCATTAATTTTTCTTTAATAGCGGTGCACACAGCATATACACATCGATGGACGGTAGTTTTACTAACCCCGAAAGTTTCTCCAACTACTCTATACTCGGCGCAGGTTGCCAGCTTGTAAAGGGCGATGGCAATACGCTTTTGGGTTGGAACCAGTGGTCGGTGGCAACCTGTGATGGGCGCAACATCAGGACTGATGAATCCACACAACATCTCAAAAGTCGGCCGTGTCATTCTAAAATGTTGCAGCCAGAGATTTTCTGTGAAGTGTCTCTCCACCACCTCCTCCCAGAAGGTCTTATTCCGTCGTCTCTCGCATACCCGTGGGCTCCGTCACACTGGGGTACTTTCTTCGAGCTCTAGGGCTATCAGACAAGCAACTGCTTCATTCTGCTGTCGTCTTCGGATATTATGTATAATTCCAATTATTTGTGAAACTGAAATAACAGTAAGCTGGCAAATTTCAAAAAACTGTCTAAATAATCTCTCCATTTCTTTGTTTCTTTGTTTAGTGGAGGGGGTGTAACGTGGAAAACAAAAGGTAGATAATTTGCGACATACACAAAATTATGTATGGAAACGGCTCAAGGGCAGATTTTTTTTCGCGATACAACAAAACTTATGCGACAGTTCGTTTTGGGGGGGATGACGTCATCACGCACACCAGTTTATCGATAAAAAGCCAGTTGGATGGAAACAGGCTGGAGAAAGCAAATTTCGCACAATTTTTTTACATATATTCTCTTTTGTCAATAACAAAACGTCACAAAAAACTGGATGGAAACTTGGCTATTGATTTCCCTGTCTTAAAACAATCATTTTCATCAGAACATTTGGCAATTTTTGTTTGTTTTGTAGAGTTTCTGGATGATTACATCCTAGCAAAGATACCAAAGTTTAGAACAAGTGGTTTCCACGATACCCACCCTGAGTCTTGAGACACAGTCACAAGAATAACTTTTGAAAAAAAAAATTGTCCTATCTTCTTCAAACATCACATTTGCCTTGTAACAGGCTCTATTGTTTTTGGTCTAGTTCGGTCAGGTACTTATCTCCATAACCTTCAAAAAAAGTGCCCTAAGTCCAAGGGTAACTGCTGTAAAAAGTGGTTAATTACCCTTGCATTTATACTCATGGGACCAGTCCTATGGATTTATGTCATTTTTGACATAAATAAATTATTTAAATATTCATGTATGCTTAGGGCGGCAAAGTGGAGCAGTGGGTAGCGCTGCTGCCTCGCAGTTAGGAGACCTGGGTTCGCTTCACGGGTCCTCCCTATGTGGAGTTTGCATGTTCTCCCCGTGTTTGCGTGGGTTTCCTCCCACAGTCCAAAGACATGCAAGTTAGGTGCATTGGTGATCCTAAATTGTTCCAAGTGTGTGCTTGGTGTGTGTGTGTGCACCCTGCCCGGGGTTTGTTTTCTGCCTTGCGCCCTGTGCTGGCTGGGATTGGCTCCAGCAGACCCCCGTGACCCTGTAGTTAGGATATAGCTGGTCAGATAATGGATGAATTGATGTATACTTACTTAGAGATACACACAAGCACACTTCTCTGAAATAAAATTCTTAGTGAAGATAACTGACAGCTTTGGTGGATAATGGATAGAAAGAATTGAACACACAAAAGCACAAACACCACATCTATCTATCCATCCATTATCTACGCCGCTATATCCTAACTACATGGTCACAGGGGTCTGCTGGAGCCAATCCCGGCCAACACATCAGATCTGTAAAGGCTGACATGGACAGACACATTAGGTCACCCTCGTACCAGTCAGTCCGTCTGTGTAGCTTGTTTATTTCATTTGATCCAATGGGTTTAGTTTCAAATTAAATTACTGAAGATGTTCAGTTGATTAAATGTCCTGTTCATTTTACTTCTCATTAATTTGTGCACATAATATGTGCTATAGAAGTTAAAGTTAATTCTCAATTACTGTACAGTACAATCAGTTATATTGTATTGTAAAATCCTCCGTTGAGTGATGTCCTGCAGCATCACAAAAGTGTAATTTACATGAAATTATTGTGTGGACCATTCCATACCATCTTCTGGTTTTAAAATTTGTTCAAATTGAATTGTTAAGTATTTTTGACACCTTTTTTTTCTTTTCAAAAGAACCGCTCCACCCACCCCCACCCATTAGTTTTAGATTTTTTTGTAGCCGTTGCTGCTATTGAGGGGTGACTGGAAGCTGTGACTTCCAGTGTTATCAGGTCAACAGTATAAAGGTCATTACCACACAGATCCTGAGACTGCAGATTTCACTAAAGCCTTTTTTGTGTTTTTATTTCTTTGCTTAAGATTTTCCAGGTTAAGATCATTTTGGTTTGTTTTCTCTCCTACATTTCTGGTTTTGTCTTTGGCTCATTTTTTTTGACTGGCCCCATATCAAATCCAAACTGCATCCTTGTCTACCTAAGCAAGACTCGTAGAGTAGAGAGCCAGTGGAAGATGAGGAAGGATGTAAAAGTGTCCCTCACTTTCCATGCTGCTAGCAAGTACCTTCCGGGCACAGAGGAAATTTATTTCTCTTCTCACCACGTTTACCATCCACTTGTCCTAATGAAGGCTGTGATAGTAACAGGTTGAACATGCCAGACCTATTTATCTCATGTAACTCAGAGGATGTGTAAATGAGTTGTAAGAGAACAGACAAACCATGATGAATAGTTGGGGCACCACCCTGGCAAGCGGGTATAACTGAAGTGAAACAAGCACAAACAAACATGCAATCATTGAAGAAACATCTTTCAAGACATGTGCTCCCCATTGAACTGCCTCAAGATGGGAGATCATCCTGTCTTAAGTCCTTCTGACAGGAAGAGGCGGGTCCAGGTGCAAGTGACATCAGCAGTGATACAGACATCAATCTTCCAGTCTGCACAGGGATTAAAAGAAAAGACATTAGGACACAGCACCAAGAACTAGGGCGCTCATGTATAAACAGTGAGTACGCACAAAAATGTTGTGTAAGCCCGTTTCCACGCTCACATCACGATGTATAAAACCTAAACTTGGTGTTTTCATGCCAGCTAAATGCTTGGCATACGCAAGTTCTCTGCTCGGTTTTGCAAACTGCTGGCACCCAGCATAAAAGCAGTGCTTTTGTTCCTGTGTGGTTTCCCTTTCTTTTTTAGATCCACATCCCTGATGCTGCTTTATCAAATACACTGAAATTAATCGCATGTTGTTAATTAGTTTAAGACATCTGATTGTAATTAACCCATAATAATATAATGGTCCACGGAATGGCCAAACTATTTCAAATACCATTGCTGCTGCTGTTGTTGTTCCTCTCATTGCACCACTCAGAGTATTTATCCCACTGTATCTGAGTGTGGAATCACAGCTCTATAGCAGCTGATCAGAAAGAGAATTATCGGTAAAAGTCATCAAGCACACGCTGCCTCAGCTATGCTGCCTATTTGGCCTGGTCTCATACGGCAAACGCTTCAGAGCCTTTCCTGTAGGGACATCGCGGTTCAGAAAAAGTTTCATCCCAAGAGCTCTAAACGCACTCAATCAGTCCATCAAGTGCTCCTGGTAGAACTGTTTGTACTTATAAGTACAATCACCTCACTGTAAACTTGCGATACAGTTATAATATTGCACAACCTGAGCCACTTTATAAAGTGCGTATTTACATATGATGACAATATCATTTTAAGAGGAAATGCAGCAAAATATGTTTATTACATTATACAGATAAAATGTTAACAGTCAGTCAGTCATCATCCAACCCGCTCTATCCTAACACAGGGACACGGGGGTCTGCTGGAGCCAATCCCAGCCAACACAGAGCGCTAGGCAGGAACAAGTCCAGGGCAGGGCGCCAACCCACCGCAGAATGTTAACATCATTTAAATAATTTATATTGTTAATAATTTAATATGTGAGGACACTGTGGACAGCGTCAGCAATGAGCTGGTGCTCCGTTTTCAGATTGTTCCTTCCTCGCGCTGTATTCTTTCTGGGACTAGTGCGACCCTGGCAAGGATAGATGGATAGAACAATTAAACATGTACTACGAAGTTATTTCAATGTTCTTTAAAAGTTACTTGGAGAAAGAAAAGGAAAGACAAGAATTGGTGGTTAGTTTTTTGAAAGAGACAGTACAGCTGCAATAAATTATTTCATTGCACGGCGCAGCAAGCATCTTGCGGAAGGCAGGAACAATCATTAGACAAGGCGCCAGATCATCACTATCACTGCGCCACAAGATTCCCATGTTTAATAACATGCTTTAACTCCTATCATCATGAAAATGATATCAAGTATACATATCAGTATTTTAATTATTCAGAGAGCTGCAATATCACAAATGTAACAGATTCTGTGTCCTGTCCGAGGAAGAGAAAGCCCATTTAAGAAGCACGTAGTGATTCACACACATAGAGTACATAGAAGAACACATACAAAACAAAGCATTTAACATGCTACTTTAGTTACGATGGTATTTGAGAAACTAGTAAAGTAAACGATTTAAAGATGATGTTTATGATGTTCTACTTTAAAGACAAAATTAACTTCGTGATTAAAATGGAAATTTCGAGATTAAGTTGATATTTCGAGCATTTTTCTCACTGTGTCCCTATTGTTTTTCTTTTCTCTGTACCCTAATAAGCTTCCATATGACACTCAGACAGTGGACTACAACACGTCTTTTCAGAGCGACTTTGATATCTAACAACTTCTTTTTTATTTTGGGCACTGTGCGACTTTGTGAACTTGAACTTTTGAGTTTCTCAGACACTCTATGTCACTCGATCAACTTCCTTTTGTTGTTTATATCACTGTTTAAACCAAAAAATAGTACATTTTTCCTTGCCTCCACTTGGTATTTGCTGAAATTCTTATATTTTTCCTCTTGCTTTTGCCATTGCCTTTTCACAGAATGCTGAGCTTAAGGGCTATTTATATTGATTTGCATATTCAAAGAGGTGTAATTCTGCGAGGAGTTTGAGGAATGGCAGCAGGCGCATGCTTCTATGTTACTTTTCACACTGACCGGGATTTATGTAGTGGAAAAACGTGGAAGTTGGCAAACACACAGATTTATGCATCTGGATTTTTTTGCACATTTGCTCATGTTTTAGTGTGAATTCTACGCACGGCGTTATGCATGAGGCCCCTGGTATGGTAGGGAATTACAATCACCAGAGCCCTAAAGCTGTCTCTTATGTGCAAGCACATGACAGTGTCCTCAAAGGAGAGAAAAATATAACGCACAATGAAAGTTTTTTAAGGTAATTTCCCTGAAAAATATACTTTCTGTTGCAGATGAAGCCTGAAATACAAAATTATTGACAGCAAAGAGAATTTTGAATTTGTACATTTTAAAAACAAGACCTCCTAACACAGTAAGTACTTTTTAACTACTTAATTGGCAAAATTGCACCAAAGTGACTATGGTGGTGTGATAAGTGTAATATTTGTGCATTAAAATGAAAAAGGAAATCTATTTATTTTTTTAAATTATGCTGAATTCATAAATGGAATATTTTACCTGTTGAATGGAAATAACCTAATAATCAGGGTAATTTGTCATCAAGTGAAATCGAATCAAATTTTATTTGCACATACAAATTATACAAACTGTACAATATGTTCAGAAATGCTTAGCTGCTCAACTCCAATGACTGTACCTTTAAGAAGAATAAAAAATAATTTTAAATATGTGATAAAAAATAAATAGTACACAAATGAACAAATGTGTTGGTCTCCTTACAGCTCATCAAAAAGTACTGTATGCCTCCCGAAATTGATGAAATTAAAATCAGTTGTCCCCTGTATACATACCTACATGGCTTTGACATGTCATTGAGTAAAGCAAAGCAAGTGTGACAGGAGTTCAAGTACAGACAGTCCCTGGGTTACGTACAAGATAGGGACTGTAGGTTTGTACTTAAGTTGAATTTGTATGTAAGTCGGAACAGGTACATTATTTTAATAAATGCTATTGTTGACCGATTGTAACCAAGTGCTCTGCCAATGAATGATGGAGTTTCATCTCTCTCTGACCTTTTTATTATTTCTACTTTATTTTCAATGGTGATGTTTTTTCTCTTCTTTACTGTATCACCAGCACTTGCACATCAGATTTGTGTTTCAGAGACATTCTTGAAGGGTGAAGACAAAAGGTTAAGATGAGCTCTTCTGCACAGCACTGTACAGCTATCACAGCAGGCAGACATCCCTTGTCATCACGTCTGGTGTACTGACAAGAGACAACTTCCTGCTGTGTACATAACAGTACAAGCAGGCTTACTATTGAGAATGGATGGGAGTAGCGAGGGGTGGCTCACCATCCACCCACCACACAGTCACCTCCACTCCAGTATCCAGCCTGCAGTGTCCGTCCACCTAGAACAAAGACGGTGTGGCCAAAGGCGTGTAGTGAATCACCCACCACCGCCCCCATTCATCAGGCAGCCACCCGAAGCACACTACAATGCTACCCCCCGCCACTCTGTTCACCCTCAATGGCTTCCGTTCAGCCACAACCGGGTCACTGCTTGCAGCATTACCAACCGCCCTCCAAAAACGAACGGGGGAGCCATGTGTAGTGAGTGTGCAGCGAAACGACCCCACCGCTCCATCCAGCCTGCGTCCAGTCAGGAGCAGTAGCTTCAGCGAACTGCCCCATTAAGCCTCCGTCCTGCACACAACTGATAGCTGTGGCCCCTGTGACTATGGACCATGAGTCACCGCTCGCTTGCCGCTGGGAACCACCTGAAGGACACTACACTGCGCAAAATCACCCCCCCTCCAGCCACTGCTTGCAGCGTCCCCAGGCCAAAGATGACGGAGCGGCAGTTAATGAAGCACATGCGTCACAGCTGCAGCCTCGTTCGTAAGTCGTAGGTCGGATGTCCGTAACCTGGGGACTACCTGTATTGTTTATTGTACAAAGATCTAATAAAATGGCTAGGACAAATTTTTTGGGACTCCTAGAAAAGATTCTAAATAATTGGATTGGAGTGATTTTTTTCTTTTTTTTATATGTACTAGAGGGCTTTGCCCCCTACTTGTTTTGCTTGCCCACCCCCCAACCCCTCTCTCCAGGGGCACGCTTCACGCTCGCCACTTCGCCTCTCTGTCGCTCATGTTGTGAAGGAGGAGGCTGAATGCACATAAAGGAGATGCGGACGAATCAGCTTCTGGCTTGCAGCTGCTGCTACTGAGTTGCATGTTCTGCATGTCACTGTACGTGACAATCATTTAAAAGCCTTTACAGCAGCTGCTGCTGCCGTGCTGCATGCTCTGTACAGAAAGTATTATGGATGGCATTTAACTTGTGTTATTCTAAACAATGTGGCTGGCTGCTTCTCTCTAACCTTTTCTTGTTTTTTTATTTCACAGCATCTCCGGTAAGACTGCCATGATGGCCAACTCTACCTCTTCTTTACAAGAGTTTGTACTACAATGTGCAATAATTCCTGATCGGAAAGCAATTTTTATTACTGTCCTTTTAATTGTCTACCTAATATCATTTTTTGGGAATCTGCTGGTAATTCTAATCATACAAATACATCAGCAGCTTCAGACGGCTATGTATATCTGCATTTGTGCTTTAGCCATTGTTGACCTGGCTAACAGCAGCACAATTATTCCAAAAATGGTGGCTGATCTTAATGGTGAAGTTGCAGTGGTACCCTATGGAGCCTGCATGTTGCAAATGTGTGTTATGTTGAATCTGGGACAAATGGAAGCCTTCATTTTGTGTTTTATGGCATTGGACCGCTATGTTGCAGTGATTTACCCTCTCAAATACCTTACAGTCATGACAAAAACAAATGTTCAGATTACTATTGTCTGCTTGGCTCTGTTCTCATTCATTGTCCAAATTTCCTATTTAATTTACGCCCTTGAGCTCTCTTTTTGTCAAACCAATGTACTCCCCTTTTGTTTTTGTGACTATTCTACGATGGTTCTTGCTGCATGTAATGACAACCCTAAGTACCTTACACTCATGCCCATTCTGGTTGGCATATTTGGTGTTGGCCCTCTCCAAATCATTTTATTTTCATATTCCAGAATAGCTGTAATGGCGCTCAAGATCTCCTCGAATGAGAAAAACAGAAAGGTGTTCAACACCTGCTTAACCCACCTGATGGTGGTGGCCTTGTTTTATATCCCACCAATTGTGTCTTTTGTACTTCCAGATTCAGGTTTACAAATGTCGCCAGAGGGATACAGTACAATGTTCATTGCTGGGAACGTGGTACCTCCCATGCTAAACCCAATCATTTACACCTTAAGAAATACAGAAATAAAAAGCAGAGTTTATAGATTTTTATTTGGCAAAAGAATAATCTAGAAGTGATTAAAAGCCCTCAGAATTATATGTTGTCTGACATAAATTGAAGAACTATTCTAAAACTCCTGGTTACTTAGTTACATAGTCGTGTTAACACTACCTACTTTTTGAACATTATTCGTTGATTTATTAATTTAATTTCTGAATATTATTAGGCTATAGAGGGCTAAGAGAATAATGTACTTAAATCTCCCTGCCTGTTAAACTAGGACTTCCTTACATTTGTACAGTACCAGCACATTGTGGTAGTAATGACCATCATCCCCCTGAATGACCCATAACCTCTAAGAGAAAACAGGCAGGAGGGAGTTTAAATCATAAACCATTTATTCTCTTCGAAGAGGGAGCACTCCTACTACAGGACACTGTAACTAGATGCACACAGCCTTTTGTAACAAGATGCACACAGTATTTCTGCTAGTTCAGGACTTTTTATACACAAGTAAAAGTTACAAAATTATATTACTTACTTCATACATAGTTTCCTATCATCATTGGCTGCCTCCAGTTGCTAGCCGGACACAGGTAAAAACAAGCCTTTACCAAATCATAAATAAGCATTGTCAGCAAAAACACATACATTTTTCCTATAGACAGATCATTAATTGCCAGCATAGCATGTGAGGTTTGCCATTTTCAGCTCCTTCCTTTACCAGCACAAAAGCTGAAGGTAACTTCCTTTCTCATACAGTAAACAAAATATGGTGTCCTGCTAACAGCATAAGGTATTCTGCCTGCATTCTGTCTCAGAAGTCCTACTTGAAAATTCCTTTACAATTACATAGTACATTTTGCTAAATGTGCCTAATTACTTTAAGATATAAAATTCAGATTTCATAACTATTAAAAATCTCATAACAATACAAATTAATTACCAAAATATTTAAATTAGAAAATGAGATCACATATAACATTTAACTTTATAATTTGTTCTCTGATAGCCGTTTATATATCACCCTTGACTCTTAATAATTAAATATTTTGAGATTTTACATACTCCTTAATAGCAGGGGTGCGTTTCTGGATAATACCATTTATTTGTATGCTGATTGGTGTGTTTGAAATTCTTTCTAATCATTATATGCAAATAAACTTACCTGATTACAGGATGCTTTCTGTGAGATTCCTTCAGTCTACCATGCCGCATAAACAAAAACATGTAGGACTCCACCTATTGCTGTAAATAAAGGTTGTTCGTGTTTGAAGTTCATATGTAATAATGGTTCAAGACTCTTTTTTATTTGCAAAGTAAACAACACGACACACAAACATTTAATTTAGAATCAACATGACCTGCGCATCTTTGGGGTGTGGAAGAATCTCCAATTCACGAAGAAAACCTGCAGAATAATGAGAACAATACGACCGGTCTCAACCCAGGACCAAGTAAGGCATCAGCAATAATCACCTCTCTATGCCCTTTTAATATTTTTAAATTATGAAATAGACTGCACTTCACTACCCCTAATAGAAATTCCAACAACTGGCCACTAATGTTAGCTTCAAATTATTTTATTGATTTGTACCATTGAGAACATAAAACCATAAAAGAACTTTACATTAATGAATTGCTTGCAGCATATTTACATAGAACGCGTTGCAGTGGCACAGTTGCAGCATTGCTCGTAGAAAGGAGGCCAGGGTTTGTATCCCAGGTCGACCATGTGTGGGGTTGGCATAGTTTCCCTGTGCCTGTGTGGGTTTCATCCCGGGTGCTCAGGTTCTCATCCACCATCCAAAGACATGAAGGTTAGGTGAATGGGCGATGCTAAATTCTAGTGTGTGGCTCGTATGTGTATGTGTGTTCGCGTCCTATGTTTGCTGGGATAGGCTCCACCCCCAATGCCCTCCCCCATGAACCTTTTCTGTATTAATTGGGTTAGAATATGCCATGACATATTTACATAAATTATTGTGATAAAATATATGGAAAAAACAATTGTTTTTCTCTTTATTATGTGTTAGAGTTTTCATTTTTGTAAATCTGTGTATCCATTTCAAACTTGAGGAAAATGAATTAAACAGACTATTCTGTCTTTTACTTGTAATTTTTCCATAAACATAACAATGAAGGATATTGAGTGTTTATATTAATTATAAATAAAAAAGAAACAAAAATGAAGTTATCCCAATTTTGTTACACTAGAAGCGCTCTTTATCACATCAATAGGTGTCTTATTTTTAAATTTTATGTCATGCCCCAGTCCTTCCTTGACTCTTCCTAAATTGCAGCACTGCAAATGTCCATGTTAGTCAGCACCATTAGCTTTTACTTCAGTTGTTATTTTATATACTCTTAGGAGGAAGAGTGATGTTTTGCTTTTCACAACTAAATACTGAAGCTGTGTGAATCTGGAAATCTTTCACTTAAACTAAAACAAATGTTAATATTTTAACAGAAAATATATGCAAACTGAAATTATGTATTATTAAATACACACTTTGAAATCTTGAATTA
Source organism: Polypterus bichir lapradei (assembly GCA_026402145.1). Lineage (NCBI taxonomy): Eukaryota > Metazoa > Chordata > Cladistia > Polypteriformes > Polypteridae > Polypterus > Polypterus bichir. The sequence continues at coordinate 26,605,497 of JANRMT010028174.1, forward strand.
TGTTAATCCAAGTCTGGTGAGGCAGTAGTATCAGAATGCCACACTTTTGGGTCGTTAGTGAGAAAACAACAACACAGATGCCACTTGGCATGGTGTCGTTTGGCTATAGTACCTAAAAAATGTATGGCACCTCTAGTGCTAAACTATTCCATCCATGACCGAATCATAGAGAGCCAGAGCCTAACCTGGTAGTACAAGGATCCCCAGTCCATCACAGGGTATGTTCACATTCAAGGATAATTTAGAATTTACTTTGGGAACAAACCAATATACAAGGTGAAGAGCCACTCAGATAGACATGAATCTAGACATTAAACCCAGAGATTCTATTTTTTTACTTTCAAAATTAGGCAGTTATTACCTCATACACTGATTTACATCATTAAAACAGGTGATAAAATAAATATAACAAATTAATACAGTGTCATCACCATATGAGTGAAAATGGCTATTTAGTAATGACAACATTTCACTCGAAACAATTCAGTGTTTTCACTAAGCTAGGACATTTTAGTAGTTGCTTCTTTACATGTATCACATCTGTCTGGTCCATGGGTGTAAAAAAAATAATTACACATCAGCCTTACCTAGTAATCCCAGAGTTTTATTCTCCATGATTGATCGTCTGCTAAACCCAGGTAACTCAAAGGAATGCCTCCAATATACTTCCAGTGAAACTTGTGAGACTATTGCTGTATTTTTTAATCAAAAAATGTATGATATTAAAAATAATATAGTATATCTACCCAACACTGCGGATCCTCTTAAGCCCCAGTACTCCGTTATAAACAAACTAAACTCTTTCACCAGGATAGATTTACCTGATTTATATAAAATAATTTCTCAACTGAGACCCTCCACCTGTGCCCTTGACCCAATACCAACAAGTTTTTTCAAAGAAGTATCAGGCGTGCTAATTGATAATATTCTTGACATAGTAAACTCGTCATTAGATACGGGGGTCTTCCCAGACTGTCTTAAGACTGCTGTAGTTAAACCCCTACTCAAGAAAAATAATCTTGACCCCTCTGCTTTTGAAAACTTTAGACCCATCTCCAACCTGCCCTTCTTAAGTAAAATTCTAGAAAAGACAGTCATTATGCAGTTAAATGACCACCTCAATAAACATGCTATTCTGGATAAGTTTCAGACCAAATCACAGCGCAGAAACTGCACTCGTTAAAGTAGTAAATGACTTGCGGGTAAATGCAGACAGAGGCCATTTATCTGTTCTCATCCTCTTAGATCTGAGTGCCGCATTTGATACCATTTATCTGATCACAATATTCTTAGAAATCGCCTTAGTCAGTGGGTGGGCCTCTTTGGTAGGGTCTTAAATTGGTTTGAAGCCTACCTCGCAGGTAGAACATTTTTTGTTAGTTGGGGTAATTATACTTCAAAGACACATGATACTCTATATGGTGTTCCACAAGGCTCTATCCTGGGTCCGCTGCTCTTTTCAATTTACATGCATCCGTTAGGTCAGATTATCTCGGGGCACAACGTGAGCTAACACAGCTATGCTGATGACACACAGCTGTATATGTCAATAGCCCCTGATGACCCCGACTCTGTTGTTTCACTAACACAATGTCTTACTTGTGTTTCTGAATGGATGAATAGTAATTTTCTTAAGCTAAATAAAGAGAAAACAGAAATTTTTGTGATTGGCTATAATGGATCTAATGAGGATATTAGAAATAAACTTGATGCATTAGGATTAAAAGTCAATAAGGAGGTGAAGAATTTAGGGGAGACTGTTGACTGTGACCTGAATTTTAAATCGCATATTAATCAGATCACTTGGACAGCATTTTTTCACTTAAGAAATATAGCAAAAGTTAGACCTCTTATATCACTGAAAGATGCTGAGAAATTAGTTCATGTTTTGGTTTTCAGTAGACTAGATTACTGTAACGCACTCCTCACAGGACTACCCAAAAAAGACATAAATCGTTTGCAATGAGTGTAGAATGCTGCGGCTAGAATCTTAACAAGGAAAAGTAAATCTGAACACATTTCTCCAGTTTTGATGTCACTACACTTGTTACCTGTGTCATTCAGAATTGACTTTAAAACACTGCTTATGGTTTATAAAGCCTTAAATAATCTCGCGCCATCTTATGTATCAGAGTGTCTGACACCTTATATTCCAAATCGTAACCTTAGATCTTCAAATGAGTGTCTCCTTAGAGTTCCAAGAGCTAAACTTAAAAGAAGTGGTAAGGCAGCCTTCTGCTGTTATGCACCTAAAATCTGGAATAGCTTACCAATAGGAATTCGCCAGGCTAATACAATGGAGCACTTTAAAACACTGCTAAAAACACATTACTTTAACATGGCTTTCTCATAACTTCATTTTAGTTTAATCATGATGCTCTGTATATTCAATTAATTATCATTACTATTCATGGTGGCTCCAAAATCCATACTAACCCCTATTCTCTCTTCTGGCCTGTTCCCAGTTTCTGTGGTGGCGACCTGCGCTACCCCACCTAATCAGAGCACTGTGATGTTCCTACATTGAGGGATTAAAGGCCAGAAGTCCACGTGACCATCATCATCAAGTCCTTCCATGAGAACCCTGCATACAATGTGGACTGATCATTTATGTTAGGGCTGGGCGGTCTCATGGTCTGGAACCCCTGCAGATTTTATTTTTTCTCCAGCCGTCTGAAGTTTTTTTTTGTTTTTTCTTTCCTCCCTGGCCATCGGACCTTACTTTTATTCTATGTTAATGAATTTTGTCTTATTTTAATTCTTATTTATTTTGCCTTTTATCTCTTTCTTCATCATGTAAATCACTTTGAGATACATTATTTGTATGATAATGTGCTATATAAATAAATGTTGTTGTTTACCTGTAGAGGGTATAGCCAAACTTGCCCAAACTTCCTGAAGATCTAACCCAATGATGGCAAACCTTTTGGGCTTGGCGTGTCAAAAATTCTGAAAATGACTAATTTGACTCTACAGGTGTGTCGTCCCGCTAAACAAAAGAGACACACTTCTTTACATACTCATTCATTTAAAAAAATGCAGCCCAAATCATGTATCATGCTTTGTATTATAAAAATAAAAGAAAAAACAGTGACTTGCAATGGAGAAAATGATATACATACTAATAATTGGGCTTAAAATAGTGCACTAAAACATTACCCTACTTTTAATAGTCATTTTGAATTGAACTGAAAAAAATCTGGAAACGCATTGCATTTGAATTTTTTGTTGTTGAGCTTTGTGCTATTTAAGCCCAAGCAAGAAGCACTAACTTCACCTGTCAGCCAGTTTCTTTTGTCCATTTTAATGTTGTTTAGCACTGAGAATAAGGTCTCACAAAATTATAATGCGGAAAAATAAGACAGTTTTAGGAGGGATTAAAAGGGACAATTGAGGAAATGTAAAGCAGCACATGCTTAGAAATGAAGACTACTTGCCCTTTGCAGAAATGTAACCACGGAAAGAAAACAATGTCAGCACTTGACTTGGCAGAGTCTTAGCAAGACAGCATACTGAAATAGTCTTTGAGGTTAATAACTTCCTGCAGCAGTGTTGAAAAAACACTATGGGTTATTTCTTACATATTCTGAATGTAAAATGAAAATATCACTTAAAATATCAACATAAAAATATCATGTAATATCAACATGAAGATATCACTTAAAATATCACAAATGCCCTATGTACAGAATATGTACGTGATAAGAATTATCCCATCATTTTTTTTCACTGCACGGTTCAGAGCTTCCATAGTGGTTGAACTGGCTGCAGGCACAAAATAATTCAATATACTTCAAACGAGCAATGAAGTTAAAAGCTGATTTCACGCAAATGCTAATAGTGCACTCATTTTGGAAACTGCAGATCCTGCACTTGCGCCATGAAAACAAGTTTCTGGTGCAGCGTTTAGAAGTCAACTGAACCTTGTGGAGAGGAGGAAGGTAAAGAGAATGGAACTGAGGGTAGGAACTTTGAATGTTGGCAGTATGACTGGTAAGGGGAAAGAGTTAGCAGATATAGATATAATGGAGAGAAGGAAGTTTGATATATTGTGCATGCAAGAGACTAAATGGAAGGGAAGTAAGGCCAGGTGGATTGGAAGTAGATTCAAATTGTTCTATCATGGTGTGGACGGGAGGAGAAATTTGGTAGGAGTTATTCTGAAGGAACAGTATGTCAAGAGTGTTTTGGTGATGAAAAGAGTGTCAGACAAAGTAATGATTATGAAGCTGGAAATTGGAGGTGTGATGATGAATGTTGTTAGTGCATGTGCCCCGCAAGTTGGGTGTGCAATGGATGAGAAAGAAGATTTTTGGAGTGAGTTGGATAAAGTGATGAACAGTGTACCCAAGAGTATGTCAAGAGTGGTGATTGGAGAGGATTTCAATGGACATGTTGGTGAAGGGAACAGAGGAGACGAGGAGGTAATGGGTAGGTATGGTGTCAAAGAGAGGAATTAAGAAGGCCAGAGGATAGTGGATTTTGCCAAAAGGAGGGACATGGCTGTGGTAAATACGTATTTTAAGAAGAGGGAGGAACATAGGGTGACATACAAGAGTGGAGGAAGATACACACAGGTAGATTACATCCTATGGAGGAGGGTCAATCTGAAGGAGATTGAAGACTGCAAAGTGGTGGCAGGGGAAAGTGTAGTTAGACAGCAGAGGGTGGTGGTCTGTAGAATGACATTGGAGATCAAGAAGAGAAAGAGAGTGAGGGCAGAGCCAAGGATCAAATGGTGAAAGTTGAAAAAGGAAGACTGCAAGGTTGAGTTTAGGGAGGAGATAAGACAGACACTGGGTGGTAGTAAAGAGTTACCAGACAGTTGGGAAACTACAGCAGATGTAGTAAGGGTGACAGCAAGAAGGGTGCATGGCGTGACATCTGGAAAGAGGAAGGAGTAAAAGGAAACCTGGTGGTGGAATGGGGAAGTACAGGAGAGTATACAGAGGAAGAGGATGGCAAAGAAGAAGTGGGATAGTCAGAGAGATGCAGAAAGTAGACAAGAGTACAAGGAGATAAGGCGCAAGGTGAAGAGAGAGGTGACGAAGGCTAAAGAAAAGGCGTATGATGAGTTACATGAGAGATTGGACACTAAGGAGGGAGAAAAGGACCTGTACCGATTGGCTAGACAAACGGACCGAGCTGGGAAAGATGTGCAGCAGGTTAGGGTAATAAAGGATAAAGATGGAAATGTACTCAAAAGTGAGGAGAGTGTGTTGAGTAGATGGAAGGAGTACTATGAAAGGCTTATGAATGAAGAGAATGAGAGAGAGAAGAGGTTGGATGATGTGGAGACAGTCAATCAGGAAGTGCAATGGAATAGCAAGGAGGAAGTAAGGACAGCTATGAAGAGGTTGAAGAATGGAAAAGCCGTTGGTCCAGATGACATACCTGTGGAAGCATGGAGGTGTTTAGGAGAGATGGCAGTGGAGTTTTTAACCAGATTGTTTAAAAATAATGGAATCTTGGAAAGTGAGAGGATGCCTGAGGAGTGGAGAAGAAGTGTACTGGTGCTGATATTTTGGAATAAGGGGGATGTGCAGGACTGCAAATTGATGAGCCACAGCATGATGTTATGGGAAAGAGTAGTGGAAGCTCGGTTAAGAAGGGAGTTGATGATTAGTGAGCAGCAGTATGGTTTCATGCAAAGAAAGAGCACCATAGATGTGATGTTTGCTCTGAGGGTGTTGATGGAGAAGTATAGAGAAGGCCAGAAGGAGTTGCATTGCGTCTTTGTGGACCTGGAGAAAGCATATGACAGGGTGCCTCGAGAGGAGTTGTGGTATTGTATAAGAAAGTCGGGAGTGGCAGAGAAGTATGTAAGAGTTGTACAGGATATTTACGAGGGAAGTGTGACCATGGTGAGGTCTACGGTAGGAGTGATGGATGCATTCAAGGTGGAGGTGGGATTACATTATGACAGATGTAATAATGATTAGAAAGGAGTCCCCATGGACTATGATGTTTGCTGATGACATTGTAATCCGTAGCGATAGTAGGGAGCAGGCTGAAGAGACCCTGGAGAGGTGAAGATATGCTCTAGAGAGGAGAGGAATGAAGGTCAGTAGGAACAAGACAGAATACATGTGTGTAAATGAGAGGGAGGTCAATGGAATGGTGAGGATGCAAGAAGTAGAGTTGGATGAGTTGGATGAGTTTTACACTAGAATTACCAAAGTTTACAAAAAAACTTGTAGACACGGAACACACATGAAATGCATGTGTTCCAAATAACAATATATTTTTTAACCTATACAGCGAAAAGTCATATGCTTTATCCAGGGCCACAAAGACACAATGCAACCTCTTCTGGCCTTATCTATGCTTCTCCATCAACATCCTCAGAGCAAACATCGCAGCTATGGTGGTCTTTCTTGGCCTGAAACCATATTGCTGCTCACTAAACCAAGCTTCCACTACTCTTTCCCACAACTTCATCCTGTGTCTCATCAATTTTATTCACCTGTAGTTACTGCAGTCCTGCACATCTCCCTTATTCTTAAATATTGGCGCCAGTACACTTCTTCTCCACTCCTCAGGCACCTTCTCACTTTCCAAGATTCCATTAAACAATCTGGTTAAAAACTCCGCTGCCATCTATCCTAAATACCTTCATGCTTTCACAGGTTTGTCATCTGGACCAACGGCCTTGCCATTCTTCATCCTCTTCATCGCTATCCTTACTTCCTCCTTGCTAATCCTTTGCACTTCCTGATTCACTTTCTCCACATCATCCAACCTTCTCTCTCTCTCATTCTCTTCATTCATCAGACTCTCAAAGTACTATTTCCATCTTATCAACACACCTTTCTCAATTGTATGTTCCCAACTTTATCGTTTGTGACCCTAACCTGCTGCACATCTTTCCCAGCTCTTTCCCTCTGTCTAGCCAATCGGTACAGGTCCTTTTCTCCCTCTAGTGTCCAACTCATCATATGACTTTTCTTTAGCCTTCTCCACCTCTCTCTTCACCTTATGCTTTATCTCCTTGTACTCTGTCTACTTTATGCATCTCCCTGACTATCCCCTTACTTCTTCACCATGCTCTTCCTCTGTACACTCTCCTGTACTTTTCCATTCCACCACCAGGTTTCCTTTTCCTCCTTCCTCTGTCCAGATGTCACACTAAGCACCATTCTTGCTGTCGCCTTTACTACATCTGCTATAGTTTCCCAACTGTCTGGTAATTCTTCACTGCCACCCAGTGTCTGTCTTATCTACTCCTTAAACTCAACCTTGCAGTCTTCCTTTTTCAACTTTCACCATTTTATCCTTGGCTCTGCCCTCACTTTCTGTCTCTTCTTAATCTCCAATGTCATCCTACAGACCACCACCCTATGTTGTCTAACTACACTTTCCCCTGCCACCACTTTGCAGTCTTTAATCTCCTTCAGATTGACTCTTCTGCATAGGATGTAATCTACCTATGTGCATCTTCCTCCACTCTTGTATGTCACTCTATGGTCCTCCCTCTTCTTAAAATACGTATTCACCACAGCCATGCCCTGCCTTTTTACAAAATCCAGTATCATCTGACCTTCTTCATTCCTCTCCTTGACACCGTACCTACCCATCACCTCCTCGTCTCCTCTGTTCCCTTGACCAACATGACCATTGAAATCTGCTCCAGTCACCACTTTCTGTCCCTTGAGTATACTGTTCATTACTTCATTCAACTCACTCAAGAAATTTTGGGTATATTCACTAACAACGTTCATCATCTCACCTCCAATTTCCAGCTTCATGATCATTACTCTGTGTGACACCCTTTTCATTTCCAAAACACTCTTGACATACTGTTCCTTCAGAATAACTCCTACTCCATTCTCCTTCCATCCACTTCATGATAGAACAATTTGAATCCACCTCCGATCCACCTGGCCTTACTCCCCTTCCATTTAGTCTCTTGCACACACAATATATATCAACCTTCCTTCTCTCCATCATAAGCTAACTCCCTCCCCTTACCAGTCATACTGCCAACATTCAAAGTTCCTACCCTCAGTTCTCTCTTTACCTTCCTCCTCTCCTCCTGCCTCCCCCTCTCTTCTTCTCCTTCTTCGGCCAACAGTAGCCACATTTCTGCCAGCACCCTGTTGGCTAACAGTACTGGTGGCGGCCTTTGTTAACCCGGGCCTCGCTCCTTCTGCCTTGTCCTGCTTCCACCCGACTCCAGCCTCAAATGAAGGGAGACGGCCCCTTTTATCCACACCCGGATGTGTTCCAGGTGCTCCCCGGCAATCACCCGCCGACACGCCCCTGTGTTGCGGAAGTGCTGGCTGTACTCCCGGAACCTCTCCGGGTGTCCCTTCTTCTCTTCCCCCCAGCACTTCCTGGTGTGACGGAAGTGCTGAGGTCCAGGGCTCCAAAGGCATTGGGGCGCCCCCTGGCGGTGACCACGGGCCCCTACAGGGTTGGGCTTCCAAGCCCTCTACCCGTGGCCCCCAAACCAACCAGGGTGGCGGCCCCCACGTGATCCCAGGTGGGCGCACGCCCTCTTCCAGTCCTTCGTGGCATCCCGGCCGGGTCGTCGCCCCTGGCATCCCTGACAGTGTACAATCAGCCCAGTAATGTATAATTTGTTCTTCAAACCTCTTATACAAATTCATGCAGTGTGTTAGCAGTAACTGAGATCCAAGATCATGCTCTGCTTGGCAGCATTGTCTTTAAATTTATAACATTTTGTTGGGCTTGAGCTTCACAAACTTTGAGAACGCCTAGTTTAATGGATACATTTTAAAACTAAAATCATTTTAGCCTTTTACTCATTAGTTCATTTTAACTCAAGTTTATTGTCCCAAGATGGAAATTTAGGCTATCGGCAGGGTTTTAACAGAAAGACATGGCAAATAAAAGTTTAGACATCAAATGTAACTTTGTACAAATAAACAAAATATCATAGTGAACATAATATTGATGATATCAGATTATACTCATGGCATTAAAGTCCAACTTTAACTGTTCAGCTCACAATGTATTATTTATAAAACCTACTTAAGAAGATTACTGGCAGTTCAGATGGCCAATGGAGTATTTGAGTTGATTGTTCTTTATCCTCAGGACTTTTAAACATGTGACATGATGGCATCTACTAGAATTGTAGATGTAGTGAGTAAGTTTTGTCTGAGAGGATACACACAGTTTTCTGCAATACATGCTTTATAAATAACTAGCCATGTGCGCCCAACTACGTTGCGCGTGTTAAAGTTGTCTGTGAAGGCCTCCCTGTTTAAAATGGGCCCTTCGTCGCACAGCATGATGATTTTTTATAATGGAAACAAAATTACAAAAGAAAACCCTTGGACATTGATTCGATAGGAACGGCCTACTCGGTATCACTATCCGAATAGTAATTATGTGGTGGTGTAGGAGCATTTCTGCTTCTGTCCGTTCACAGTCCGTCTCGTTTTCATGACGCTATCGTTTCCTCTCACGATGTCTTTTCAACCTTTCTCCAATCTCTCAGGTTGCTTTGTGGCAATCCAAAGAGTAAGGCAATATACACGGAGCAATGGTTATAAAAGGGGGACACATAGGTATCCAGGCTCTTTAAAGAATAAATAGGGATCACTTTACTGACATGTGAGCAAGGCACGATACAACCGTGAGACGTGCAGCACTCGCCGGCTACAACGTAACAATAATAATTTCCGGAACGTGCTGTTACGTTGTTATTCATTTTACCTACTGTCTTTCTTTCATTCATATGTTACGTAGGCACGTACCTTTTATCTTCGGCAATCTCGTTCTCTAACCTAGCCTCGGGAGCTAACCAGCGTAACACTATCCACCACCCCTTTCGTTATTCCGGCACATTGTTGACATCCGTGAGTAATAACAATGTACTAAACTGGAAGGAGGTCTACGCATGCGTGGAATTCGCGGACAAACAAAGATCAAGATCAAAATGAAGATCTCTTTAGTTAATTTAAAGCACAACAATTTGTTTAGTTTGAATGTCTGTGTTTTGAGGTGTGACCGGAGTACTACAGTCTTCAGTAGTATAATCCTGGAGGAGATTCTTAATGCAATGCCTATGTTTTAGCTGTCTCTCTACTGCCATCTAGTGCTTCTTCTTCTAATTCATTCACGGACAAACAAAGATCAAGATCCAAATGAAGATTATATATAGAGATTTATATTATAAAAAATGGCATTATGTTAGAATTCAAGCTAACAGTTTTACCAGTGAATATGCTGTATAATCTACACTAGTCAATCTACTAAATTGTTACATTTTGGAAACTTTCAAATGCTTACATTAAATGTTGAGTAATAGCACTTTAGGGTATCTTTAAGTACGTCTGTTACATAAGTTACTGCTATCTATCGAGATCTTAAAGAATAAGTTTGGTGTTTTTCAATCCAAAGTTATGTCTTCAAAATTGTCCCTACATTAATGGATTGAAGGCCAGAGGTCCAAATGACCATAATCATCAAGTTCCTCCATGTGAAACATGAAAATCATGAGGAATGAATGAGATCATTTATGTTAGAATGCCTAGAGGGGGGCTGGGTGGTCTCATGGCCTGGAACCCCTGCAGATTTTTTTTTCTCGAGCCGTCTGTAGTTTTCTTTTGTTTTTTCTGTCCTCCCTGGCCATCGGGCCATACTTTTATTCTATGTTAATTATTAATGCCTAATTTTATTTTTTTATAGTTTGTCTTTTTTTCTCTTTCTTCATCATGTAAAGCACTTTGAGCTACATCATTTGTATGAAAATGTGCTATATACAGTAAATAAATGTTGTTATTGTTGTTGTATTTATTAATTTGCCACATGAAATTGCATTCTAAAGTGAAGTATATTTTATAAATTAAAAAGCAACAACTAGCCTGCTCTTGCATTTTATAATGGAGCTAATGCAAACTGGAGTCCCAGTATGTAAAATAAAAAAAGCACTAATACTAATTGAATGTGCCCGCTTTAAATTACCAAAAATTTCAATTATAGAAAACGTGCCTCCTGTGCTTTTGAGGCATACTTTTGACAAACAAAGCAAACTGGAAATAATACATTTTATCACAGATGCTTGGTACTATTTTTTTAAGGTAAGGATATGTCTCTTGCTCACTCGTCTGCTCCCAGCAGGCATTATGGGTGGAGTTAATCAAAATTCCCTTCTTGCCAAGCTATATTATCTTACTTTTGCTTCTTCAGTTCTGTTTTTTTTGTGGTTATGTTCTGCGAGATCAAATCTCAAAATTATTTTTTCCTAAGTGTAGACTACTCTTTTCCTATTACATTCTCTGTTATTATTTTGTATAGCCTATGAAGAAAGATTCGCTTCACACACATAACAATAAATCTGAAATGAACTGACTAAATGGTAAGTCACACTTCCTGTGGTGTGTCATGCTAGGCACAATAAAAAGATTACTTAGCAAATGAAAAAGGCAATAGAGCTGAATTACAATGAAACAGATGAAAGCGCCACAAATCAATTATAGAATTTTACAGAGCATGATGAGTCACTTGTGCTGAGACCTGTGGCAATATAAGAACTGAAGACAATTAATTAATACCAATTAAACTGTAAATAGGTGAAAATGTGCTAACTCCATGCGGAACATGACAGCTCTGTGCTACCACTCTGCCTGTGCTAAAACATCTGCACTACTAAACTTACTAAATTTCAACCTGATTAAAATTAATGTGTGCCCATAATATCTGCTCAGTTCCTGTCACTTTCCCTCCCTAGACCACTGAAGCACACAAATACACTATAACTCCAGCAGGCAATATTTTTGAAAAATAACAAAATACACTTCCATACAGTGGAAGAATGTGAGATTTTGTCTAGTTGTCTAAAGAGCAGAGACAGCAATTCACATCTAGGCGTCAGCATTCAATATTGTCAATAACAACGCTTGGCGATGGCTTTCCAAGGTTAATCCAAGCTCCTGAGGCTGAAAGGTTGCCACAGACAAATAAGCATCAAAGTGAAACACACAGCCAGTCTACTTTTAAAATAGCTGAATCTCGCAAACATGTTCTGCTTTTCACTTTTCTTTTTGTCTTTTGTTTTTTTTAAACTACACATATACACTGTTTTTTAAGACACAGATCAATACTCAATAACTTATTTGGCATGAAAAATTGATTTATTTGCTTTTTTTCATGTTAGGATCTTGCTACTCATTTGCTCCATTCTAAAATGGAAAAGCAGGCAATCCATCCATCGATTATCCAACCCGCTATATCCTAACTACAGTGTCACGAGGGTCTGCTGGAGCCAATCCCAGCCAACACAGGGCGCAAGGCAGGAAACAAACCCTGAGCAAGGCACCAGTCCACCGCAGAAAAGCAGGCTAGTTATTTTTAAAAATTTGTAAAATTAAATTTACAATGCAATTTCATGTGGCAAATGAATACTTACCATGATTGTGAAGAAATAACTTTTACTTGAAAAATGCCCCAAAATGGTCTTACAGAGCACTAAAGATATTGTAGGATAGGGACAGCCTTTAGCGCATATATCAGTCACATACGTCTACATAACAAATGCTTTTTTTGGTCTTACTAAGACTTACAAAACACCCCCAACCAAACACTAGATGTATGGCTACCTTTAGTGCATGTATTCACTGCTTTATAACAAGACATTAAAACGGCAACGTTTGTGTTGCAGTGCATTAAATGACTAATGGATGCACTACAGCAAATCCTTGAAGCTCCTTGTTCTAAAGTGTTACCGTTTGAATTGTGGTATAAGACAATAAAGTGAAGACTGCATTGATATTTATCAGACACAGCTTAATAAAAAGAAATTGTAGTGTGTTCTAGACTCTTCGTATGACACAATTTAAAAGTAAATTTAATATATTTGGAGACATCTATATCTTCAAACCATGGATTATTTATAAATCAGTCCTTTCTGTATTGGATTTCTTTCCATTTATGAATTGATAAATGCTATTTTTTATTTCCTTGTTCCTTAAGGTATAGATTACTGGATTCATCATGGAAGAAACCACATTTCCAACAATGAATAGTATATTGTATCCTTCAGACGATATTTGCAAACCTGCCCCTGGAAGCAAATATGATGCCAAAGGCAGAATATAAAAGAGGCCTACCACCATCAGGTGTGTGACACAGGTGCTGAAGACCTTTCTGTTTCTGTCATTAGAGGAGATTTTTAGAGCTACCACAGCAATTCTTGCATAGGAAAATAAAATGACTTGTAGTGGACAAATTCCAAATGCAGTGACCATCGTGGTCAAAAGAAATATATATTTAGGGTCCTCGTTACATGCGATCTGAACAAGTGTTGCGTAATCGCAGAAACAAAAGGGCAGGACATTAGTATGACAAAAATCGAGTTCAGCCACAGAGATTACAAAAGACAGTTGTGTACACAATGTGAACATAACCAAGCAAACAACAACAATCTGAACATGTTTTTTAGTTATGAGTGTGGGGTATCTTAGTGGAAACATTACTGCCATATACCGGTCCAAACCCATAAAACACAAAAGGAGGGCTTCTAGTTGTTGGAGATTCAATGTGATATACATCTGTAACAAACAGGCTCCGTAGGAGATAACTGCATCATACTTCTGAAGATCCGTCACCAGTTTTGGAATAAATGTGGTGCTGTTAGCTAAATCTATTACTGCTAAGACACTAATGCTGATATACATTGCAGTTTGAAGTTGTTGATTTGCTTGTATGACAAAAATTACCAGTAAGTTGCCAATGAATGATGCCATATAAATAATGACAAGCAGTGCAACGACGAAGTCTTTCTGATCAGGGAGAATCGCACAGTGGAGCACAAACTCATGTACAGAGTGCGAAGCGTTGACCATGGTGGCAGGTATTCCGGTGCAGCTATTAAAGGAAAAAGAATATAAAGTAGATGTTAGTTACTAAGCAGTAAAAAAAGCCACAGGCTTGCTCACTATGGTAAATGCAGTCACTAACATATTGTCACGTTAAGTCAAACTTTATTTATAAACAGCCTAAAGTGTTATACAAGATAAAAGATATATTCAATATACTCAAAGTACTCCCACACCCACATACACGCACACACAATCAAGAACGTGCATGATTATTGGATCTCTTAAAAAGAGTCGAAGAACTTTGAAGTCTCACTTTATTGGTAAATTTGAGATGATTTAAAATAAGGCCTTTATCAGAATCTATGGGCATTTTCACACCTAGGTGAGCCATTTTTTCAAACTCTGGAGTGATTTCCTTCATAGTCCACTTTGTTTAGACAGACATGAACACACCATCTCACCGTATTGTGAGCCAAAAGAAATGGACAGAGGCCCTTTAGAAACAGTGGGCTCAGTAGAGCGGCTCACATGAGGTATGAATGTGATGAGACACAGGACCGATCTAAGTGGAGGAAATGCTGTGTATTATGGGAATTGTCACTGTCACACTACACCATTTTTTGTTGCTGGCATTCAAACAATCTCAACACATAAATGAATCCACACATGCATACAAGTTCATATAAAACAGCACCAGCCAATCAAATAAACGATTAAAAGCACGATTAAAAGAGATTTTGAAGAGATTTTTAAGATGTCACAATTCTTTCTCTTCAGATGTCTTGAAATTTTACTAGACCTCTGCCTTTGTTGTTTTTAATTAATCCATGAAAAGCACAATTCTGTACATATAATTTTTTTAATTATTATTTTTATGAAAAGCATAAACCCCCTTCATTACCATCCTTAGCTTAAAGACAAAAAACCTTGAATTTCACTTGTTTGTTAAAAAAATCCCTCTTTAAATGAAAGTTTAAATGTTCCTGTGTGAGTAGTTGATCATCCAGTCCAGAAATCGACAATTAAAATTGCAGATTAAAATTCTGCAGCCTTTCAATTCAGCTATGAAAGAAGAAAATAGAAATAGGTGTGTTATTTAAAAGAACAGATGGCAATACTCTGAATTACAGTCATGTGGAAAAGCAAGTACACCACATGAAATGTTTTTTTCTTTTTTAAATATATAATACTGTATGTATGTGTAGCAGAGGCTCATCTTCCAGGTGTACCGGAGGTAAGCGATACCACCCTGGGGCAAGATGGGGTGCAGTCGTCTCTTTTGTCACCCAAAGCAGCAAAACGACTTTGCCCCTACTGGTCAGAGGACTATAATAGAGTGGACATCCCAGAGAATGGCATCTCATATCAGACATGAACTGCGAACAGCATAGAGCTCCCAAAGACAACCAATTAATTCTTCTTATAGAAGTCAAGAAGACTTATCTTTAGTTTACTTAAAGATCTCGCTATACTCCATCAAGTATTCTTTTTGTTTGAATTAATTTACATTTGGATTAACACTTCCAATTAACGCCAAATCTTAGCATTTCTAGTGTCCTTCTAATATATGGACATATCAAGACTTGATCTTATCACACACGTGCGATTAGAGGGAAGCCAAAAGGGCCAATGGAACTCAAAAACTCACCAGACAGGGATATTAGATGGCATACTAACGCTTCTCTCCTTTTTTCATCAGAAAGACAGAAGAACAGACGAATCCCGATATGTGAAGTATCTGCTAAAAAATGAGCATGAACAAGGAAAACCTTCCGCATTCCAGCCATCCCCACGTGACGACTTCAACCCGGTCACCCTCTAATGACATCATCACTGTCCCATCCCGTCCACGTCATCTCACCTCTACACCAATTTCCAGTCCATCCACCATAAAAACCAGTCTCCTTTCTAGTTCCTAATTTTTACACTCTGTACAAGAAGAAGCGAATATTCTGGTTCACCTACAGTATATGGGGACGGTTCCCCAACCCTTAATCTGTCTTTTTGGTCTCTTTATCACAATCTTCATTTAAGCAGTATTTACACATATAGCTGAATGAAATCCACAGATTCCTATGCCAGCAGTGAGTTGTTCTTGCACATGCACGCAAAATCAATACTCATTCCTAACCAAATTTACAACTGTGCAGTTTTAAGTTAAAATTTAATAAACATACTGGCAACTTCACACTTGCGGTCTCTTCACATGTTTATCTGTCATTTCCTCCTCTCATATCTTTGCTGTCAGTCTTCTCAGACTGATTGTTTAATAGATTGTGAGATAGAAGATGGGGAATATTTATTATGTTGTATTTTCATGAAACAGAAACGAAAGCTCTTCATGATGCATCAACAGTGTTGTTTCAAATACTATACTCCCACAATAAATAGTACGCTAGATAGCGGGTGGCATACCATTTGACACAGAATCCAACACATGGATGAACTTGGCTTTTTTTACTATACAGTCATGTTGTGGTCCATCACAGACATGTCTACGACCCAACCCATACTTTAATAAACACTAAAATAGAAGCAAAATTTTAGTATGCTTTGGCCTGCTATCACTTTTATTAGTTCCCCTATCAGGATGAGAATTTTTTACTAATATCAGACAGCCAATAAGAAAGTCAGAGCCGTGTACTTGCCCTGACACTGCTGAGGTAGATTCTGCATTGCACCTCTGAACAGATTTCACCCATTCTGAAAATATCATCACCCACACAGATTCAGACATTCTTCTCTATCTCCAAGATAATTTTATTTTACAAAAAGTATTTGTTTAATTTCATTGCTTACTTTTTTGAATCCACAACCCTCATCTATTAAGCAGTATTTTTAAAGCCCCCCTCCCCTACCTGTGATGGTTTCCAGTTCTTAAATAAATATTTTCATGTGTTGTTATTTATTCTCTTCGTAGAAGAAAAATATGTCACAATATTAATTTATTAAAAAGAAGGTGTATATTAACATCAATGTACCCAGAATTCTTCTTGAATTCTGAATGATTTTAAAACTCATTGAACAAAAATTAAACTACTGCTTACGCATGAATGATCCGGTCAAGGCCCAGATCACTTCATTATGAAAACAGCTTGACTCGGCCACTCTTAGCACAGTCACCTGCTCCCAAACCTCTTACTGAGTCAATCGGATCAAATGACAACTGAGATGAGTTATAATTTATTGTCATGTGTACAGGTGTCAGTGAAATTCTTAACTTGTATGTATAATTAACACGTAACACGTTACCACTGTCCAGTGTCGTGACCATTGAGTACCAGTCAGACTTGGACTTTACCTTGCTGTCTGTGAAAGTCTTTGCATTTCTTTAAATTTCAAATTTGTCGTGTTGATGTTTCCATCTGGCCTATTCTTAATATCTAATTCATTATTTCACATTATTTTATAATGTCATTGAGCTTCTAAAGTGTGTAACAACATTGCTTACTATGAAAGACACAATATTCAAATTATTGTGAGTTTATACTTAATAACTACTTCTTTCTTTGGCAATATGCTTACAACAATACACATGCAATAAATCAAGCTTTACCTTTAATATATGAATAATCTTTCCAGGTGTCTATAGTGATTTGCCTTCTTTTTAATTATTGTCCTCCTGATCAGCAGCTTCTGTTATTTCTAATTTAGTTTTCTCTAATTACAATGAAAGACAAAACTAGCTTTTGTTGTTCCAAATTTTTACACAGTCTTTGCATTGCCAAAGTAATTTTTGAAGAATTCAGGAAAAAAGGATAAGGTTAAAGAGCCAAAAGTTGGTGAGAACAAACAAGGTCCACATCTGTACAGTTGTGTTCTTCATGGAGGTTTCTTGTGCCAGTAAAAATCCACTGAGGTGACAACAGTGGTACCACTGGGACAGTGACCCAGGATAGCAATTAGACCTGGGGCATCTCAGAGTACTCTGTTGTTGTCAAACTTAAGACACTTCATCGTAATTGTGTCAGTAACTCAGAATAATTAGAGTCACGTGACTGCATATTAGGAAATTTCTGACTTGATTTATTTTCTTAATAATGGTGTCATAAAAAAGGATTATAAAACAAGTTTCTGTGTATCATTAAATATACTGTATTTTTGAAACAAATAAATTTCAATATATCAAATACAATACAGCATAAACACTTTACTTCTCAAAAAGTGTTTTCCTAGAATATAAATTAGATATATAATATATATACATAAAATAAATATAAATATATTTTATATATAAAATATATATAAAAGATAAATATAATTTCCTAGAATTATAAATTTATCACTCCAATGTTTGTTTGACTGACAGCAAACTCATGAGTCATGTCAAGTTAGCAAATGTCAACGAGAGCCTAAAAAACAGCAATGGAAAAATGGGAA
This sequence comes from Polypterus bichir lapradei, assembly GCA_026402145.1. Classification (NCBI taxonomy): domain Eukaryota; kingdom Metazoa; phylum Chordata; class Cladistia; order Polypteriformes; family Polypteridae; genus Polypterus; species Polypterus bichir. Next base: position 26,623,670 of record JANRMT010028174.1, read on the forward strand.
GCATATAAAGAGGAATTAGGTGATCTGTAATAGATAAATTATCGGACTTTGACAAAAATCTCTCCCTGCCCCCGTGTGAGGTCCCGGTGCCCCAACCGGTATAGACCACACTTCCTTACCTGGCCTTGATAACAGAGGGTCAGGGAGGGAATAACAATATCTCCTTTCCGTACCAAGACCCGGATGTGGAAGGACGTTAAGTTTTAGGGGAGGGGCTTGCATCCTAACGATCACTGGGCGACACATGGGATGGACTTGAGAACTGAGAAGCGCAGCACAGTGGGCGACTGCCTGCTATGGGCAGAGCATCTCCCTGTACACTGGGTGGGAGCATCCCATCTGGCATGCCCCATTATGGACATCTGTAGGTGAGTATGTGAGTTGTGAACCCATGGTCCAGCCTTGTCGGGTTCTCTCTGGGATGCCAGGAGAGGCTGATAGATAATGACGATACCAGGACTGCTGTAGTCCTGCCTGACCCAGAAGTGCTTCCTTGAGGCAATGGATTAAGTACTTGAAGTACTCTCAGGTCCAGAGTTAAAAGAGAGCCCTCCATTCAGCTCAGGGAGGCAGGGTCAGGGGGAGGAGCTAGACATCACTCCCCTGGGAGAAGTGGAGGAAAACAGAAGGCACAAAGGGAGTGACTGGCGGTATTATTGGGCTGTTCTGTACTGCGTGAGAGCTGCTGCATCATTAAAGGAAGGAGGCCTGTAAAAGATACGTGTTATTGTAAAATTCTATATCCGGGACTGTGTGTGTGTAGCTGTGTCTGGGATTTGTGGTGCCGGAACTACCCTTAACGGCAACACCCTCAGACTAACAGGGTGAAGCTCAACTGTACCACACAGACTAATGACAGTAGCAGCACATTGGCTGCTTTGTTTCTTTTATTATTGATTTTAAAATATTCTCAATTGTCTATAAGGCATTCTTGCTTCTTCCAATATTTTGAAATATCTAGTTGTAATCTCTCTATTGTTTATCTCCATTTCTTAATTCCTAGGTGCTCAGAGATCTAGTGGGGTGTGCCGGCACTGGCATTTTGGAGCTATTAATACTGAATTATATCATTGGCCTATGGAATACATGAAACCAATCTTGATTACGCGTATTCAAATTAATATTTCACTTGGATAACTTACAATTCTAAATTGTTCCATTGTCTACATTCTCTCCACACACACTGCTATTGGAGTTTTGTTCTCTTCATTCTCATCTGATGCTTTTGTCTCAATTGCCAAACTTCCCTTCGTTGTACAGTTGTGCTTGAAAGTTTGTGAACCCTTTAGAATTTTCTATATTTCTGCATAAATATGACCTAAAAAATCATCAGATTTTCACTCATGTCTTAAAAGTAGAGAGAAACCAGTTAAACAAATGAGACAAAAATATTATATTTGGTAATTTATTTATTGAGGAAAATGATCGAATATTACATATTTGTGAGTGGCAAAGGTGTGTGAACCTCTAGGACCCCAGGAGTGGTCGACCAACAAAGATCACTCCAAGAGCAAGGCGTGTAATAGTCGGCGAGGTCACAAAGGACCCCAGGGTAACTTCTAAGCAACTGAAGGCCTCTCTCACATTGGCTAATGTTCATGTTCATGAGTCCACCATCAGGAGAACACTGAAGTTTGCTAAAGATCACGTGGACAAACCAGAAGGCTATTTTAAGAATGTTTTATGGACGGATGAGACCAAAATTGAACTTTTTCGTTTAAATTAAAAGCGTTATGTTTGGAGAAAGGAAAACACTGCATTCCAGCATAAGAACCTTAACCCATCTGTGAAACGTGGTGGTGGTAGTATCATGGTTTGGGCCTGTTTTGCTGCATCTGAGCCAGGACGGCTTGCCTTCATTGATGAAACAATGAATTCTGAATTATATCAGAGAATTCTAAAGGAAAATGTCAGTACATCTGTCCATGAACTGAATCTCAAGAGAAGGTGGGTCATGCAGCAAGACAACGACCCTAAGCACACAAGTCGTTCTACCAAAGAATGCTTAAAGAAGAATAAAGTTATTGTTTTGGAATGGCCAAGTCAAAGTCCTGACCTTAATCCAATTCTAAACAAGTAGGCCAAGGGCAAGGTTTCATTTCAGTTTTTGAATTCACTTTATGTACTTGACTTGAAATTCTCCAGTTTGCCCTTGTCTCTTGTCTGATCGGTCTCCGATTATTCTGACTTTGAACATTTTTTTGTCTCTCACTGTCTAGCCACATGTTTGCATCTCCAGGTAATGTATTCGATTGTAAAAATAATTCCAGTTAATATACAGTAATCCCTCGCTATATCGCGCTTCGACTTTCGCGGCTTCACTCTATCGCGGATTTTATATGAAAGCATAACTAAATATATAACACGGATTTTTCGCTGCTTCGCGGGTTCTGCGGACAATGTGTCTTTTTACTTCCTGTACATGCTTCCTCAGTTGGTTTGCCCAGTTGATTTCATACAAGGGACGCTATTGGCAGATGGCTGAGAAGCTAACCAATCAGAGCACGCAGTTAAGTTCTCCTGACTGAGAAGCTAACCAACCAGAGTACGCAGTTGAGTTCCTGCGTGCTGAATGCAGTGTTAACCAGGAAGTCTCCTCTCGCTCATTCAGCATCAACGTGTTTCGCTGTGTAAAGAGTTGTGGTCTTTTGTGTTTATCTTTGTGTATAGTCAAGCCCTTCATTATGGCTCCAAAACAATCTGCTACTGCTTCAGGGGCTGTGCCCAAGCGCAAGAAGAAGATGTTAACGATTGCCGAAAAGGTAAACGTTTTGGATTTGTTGAAGGCTATGATTCTTTTTATTTAAAAAGTAGGAAAGGAATATAAGATCTACGGCCGCAGTGTCCTTTTAACCAGGGTGCAAAACAAGTTGTAAGTGGATGTAATAAGGCAGTAGTCTGGATGGAATCTGCTTTAGGGATTTGGATTGAAGACTGCCAGAAGAAGAACAACGGCAGTGCTACACAATCGCCTGAAGTGGCTCTTTTAGAAGAGAGCTGTAACGCTCACCTTTGTTGTGCAGTAAAATTAAATTCATTGTTATCGGACAAGTCATCGTGTCATTGTTGGTGAGTAACCATAATTAATTTTCTTCTTACAGTGCTTAGTACATGTACGTACGTTTAGTGTCACAGTACACACATTTACTGTATACTATTTTTCTTGCATTGTACGTATTTATTGCTGGTGGCCTGTCTATCGTAATGGCTGTAACATATGTGATATCGGAGACACTCAATATCTTTAAAATAAAATTTAGGTTTTACTGTATATAAACAGTGTGTTTATATACATAATTTCAATGAATCTTACCTAATATCTAAGAGAATACAAAGGGATTATGCTGTATAACTCTATGGGGAATATTTATAAACAGTGTGGGAGAGTTTATAAGGGCTTAAAATATATAAAAATAACCATACAAACATATGGTTTCTACTTCGCGGATTTTCATCTATCGCGGGGGGGTCTGGAACGCAACCCCCGCAATCGAGGAGGGATTACTGTACTGTACGTCTCACTGCAATACTGAGGGATCCTGAGCAACTCAGAGATGATAAAAGTAGTGGCTGAAGCTCATCATCTCCGCTATTAAAATGCAAATAAAGGGTCTTGCAGCTACAATTCAGCATTTGCTTAATGAAGTCTCAGATCTGAAACAAACCTTAAAGACACAAGTCCTTTGTCCCGATGTACATAAACCACAAATTCCATATTCAGAGCAGTGTTCTGGAGAACCTTAAAAAAATTAAGTGGATTGATGAGCCAGTGCAAGTTGGTGTTCAGTTTGCAGCCTCACACTTACACAGATAAGAAAACTAAAGTGGCATTTATTGTTTCCTGTTATTGGGACAGTCTCTTGAGTGGGCGTCAGCTCTCAATGTGAACAAGATTTGCTTCTTATAGAGTTTTCTAGGGTTTTCGACACTCTTGACTGTACTTGAGCTGTCCAGAACTATCTTTTAAAATTAAAAAAAGGAAACAAGTGATTTTAGATTAGATTAGATAAACTTTATTAACCCCATGGATACATGCAGATGCATACAGCACCAGAAATATCAAAAACAAGAATATACACTCAGACAGATAATACAGCCAAATAAGCAATTAATTCATAGATAAATAAAAATAAACTTAATGAGTACATCAGATGGAAGCTTTAAATTGCTTGATTGCAGTTGGCAGAAAAGACCCCCAGAAGTTTTTCTTAGCACACTGTGGTGGAATGAGCCTACAGCTAAAAGTGCTCCAAGAGAGCACCTGCTGGAGGGGATGGAGGGGATTTTTCATGATGCCATCCAATTTTGCCCCCCATCCTCTTTTCCACAACAACTTCCAGTGTGTCCAGGGTTGGGCTATGTAAAGGAGCAGGCTTTCCTGATAAGTTTGTTCAGGCATTCTGCTTCTTTTGATCTCAGGTTACTTCCCCAGGAGACCACGACACAGAAAACCACACTGGCTACTATGGACTGGTAGAACATTTCCACCAGATTGCTGCACACATCAAAAGACCTGAGTCTCCTTAGCAAGTCTAGTCTGCTCTGGCCCTTCTAGTTCAGTGCTACTGTATTGTCAGACCAGTCCAGCTTGGTGGTACCTGTAGTTCTGCTCCATTTTCACGTCCTCCCCATGAATGGTCACTGGTCTCAGAGGCTTCTTGACATGCTGGCAGTCCACCACCAGCTCTTTTATCCTGCTGATGTTGAGCTCCACAACCTTCCTGTGCTCTAACTTGTCCCCATTGTATTACCTTATTCAAAACTTTGGCAGCAGATTCTGGTTGGGGTGGTGCCACTTGTTTAATAGTAGTATTAAAAATGAGTTAGATAAATACAATTTAGAAAAAATTAATTGGACGAGGCAGTTGATGTGGCACAAAGATTGGGAAGTAGATAGGAGAAGCGTGAATAAAAAAAAAAAAAATATTTAAGCCATTAATGTTCCCAACGAAGAAAAAGTTAGAAGCTGGTTTGTCTGATCAGCCACCTTTCAAGCCTGTGGAATCAGGAATATTTTATTAATGGGAGAGGCTTTTTGCAAGCAAAATTGATTAAAAAGTCATTTGTTATTAATGACAGGGAGACTGAAGTTTTTACTGATTCTGGAGCTGCTGAAAACTTCAGACGCTTTGCACTGAGGTGTGTCTTAGATTTTCCTTTTTTGCATTATCTTCCCTTAATCTCACAGTAATCCGTGGCATACTAAACATTCTCCCATAATCAACTGGGAAAAAATGGAAATTATTGCTTGGGATACAAGGTGTTTTGAGGAATGCAATCAGCTGCCTGCTCAACAGACTTTTAGTATTAGTCAGGTTAGGTCACTTGTAAAGGACTGTGTCACATGGGAGGGCATCACAACCATGATGGGGCAAAGTTTCTTACCTGGATGAGATGCCAGCCCATCGAAAGCACAAGAAGAAAGGCAGAATGTTTTCTGCCTTAGCTAGGAAGTTGATAGAAGATGCCAGTTTGGAACTGGGTACACTGGTATCTTGGCAGGGTTGGACTAAGGAACAATACCTGGCTGGGAGGTCAGTGCGATAGAAGGACCAGCGGAGACTACCAGTCAGTGTTACATGCCCCACCGACATGTTAGGTGGCTACAAGTAATGTCACTCACTGCATGCTGGGAACTACTGTCCCACGGGACACCCTTATTGGGTTCTGAGGTTGTCACCAGAGGGTGCTGTGGGGATTTGTGATCTTATTCTCAGGGGACCTCCGCTCACGGGGCCCAGATGTATATGAAGAGAACTGAGCTCTAACACCCCATTAATGATCTGACTCTAAGTAACAGCGCAAGTACTTAGAGTCAGATCGGTGGGGGGGAGTGGGGGGTGTTAGAGCGTGTGAGCTTATTCAGTGCAGCAGGATCACTGCACATGTTGATCTTTTTTTCTTTCAGTACATGTGCCTTCCCTGTTTATTTATATATCTAGTGACTTCTCTGTCTGTCTCTCTATTACGCAGTGCTCTGTCTGTCTGTGTGTTATGGATCTTAAAAATAACAGTTATAAGGACACTTGTTCATGTTAATCGCAGTCTCAATTGTTAAAAAATATTTTAAAAGGAGCATCCCACATTAAAATATAACAATCTCATTAACTGACAGTGCATACCAGTTTATAAATTTCATGTCCGTTTGAGGTTAAAAAGAAAAAAAAATTAACACTTTCTCCACAGTGGGGAATCAAACTCGGGTCTCTGAGGCACGGCAAGCCTGCTGTGCTGTAAATCAGTAAATCTTACTGCTAAGCCACAGAAGCTGTTGTATTGTTCTTGAACCTTTTGTGAAAGTGTTTATTTGATGTTTGGACTTCATGCTTCACACACTCTATGGTTTATGCCTACATTTTATAACATTTATTACTAAAATATGAAAAAGTTTCTGTTTTAACAATGTGTTTACACAGATTACTGTAGAAATGGAACACACATGAAATGTGTGTGTTCCAAATAATGATCAATTATTTCCACTCTAAAACTCCACTTCACTCCCAGATAATCGATCAAGGCATGAGCTGAGAAGTTCATGCATGTTCTAAGTCGGTGGGGGGATGGAATAGCCGGCTGCTTGCAGCTTGTCTTTAATCGGCACTTGTAGAGGACAAAGGAGAGGTGAGAACTGTTTTAAGGTGGGCCAGATCTACGAGTTTTTTCGTAGACTCTGGTAATTCTAGTGTTAAATGTATACACGGAAAAGTCCAAAAATACAAAACTGCCCTATGTTTCATTATTCAGGGAGGATCGCTGAGAAAATTCCCCGTGGTAGTCCTCTCTTCACCACCTTTTCCAGTGATTCTTGGGCGGGACTGGTCTGAAAATAAATGCAGTATACTTTTGATTACTCCCGACTGAAGCTTAGGCCTAGTTATAGATGGAGATGACCTGACTCAAGCTGTCTCCACGCCATGTAATCAGCCAGTATAGAGAGATACGGAGACTCAAGAAGGGGGTGGGGAGACTCCTGGACTGTTGCAGGGGGATACATCATCAACATATGCCTTGACGAGGTGGGAGGTTTCTCTGCCCCTTAAGGTCAGACTGGACCCTCTCTCCGAAATGCAGTTTCAATTTAGAAGAACGCCGGCTTCTTTCAAGCAGGAGCAATGGAATGATGACTCCATAAAATTTGCAAAAAATGTAGTCGTGCTTGTCAATTGCCAACAAACTCATCATCCCATGCCACAGGGTTCTCACTTTGTGATTGAAAATGACTTATTATATCGAGTAGTGGAACAAGAGGGGGAGGTGAAAAAGCTGTTGTTAATCCCACGAATCTACAGGCAGCAGGTCTGTGAGTTAGCACACGGCCACCTGCTAGGAGGCCATCTGGGCACCAAAAAGACGTTAGAGTGAATTAAGCTCCAATTTTTTTGGCTATCAATTAATGAGGAGGTTCGCCGTTTTTGTGTCTCTTTTCCAGAGTGTTAATTACGGCCAATTTCTAGTAAGGACCACACTTCTCTTGTTCCCCTTCCCCTCGTTGATGTCCCATTTGAACGCATTGGGGTAAATATCGTAAGACCCATGGGACCGTCAGCAAAAGAACATAAGTACATATTAGTCTGTGTGGATTATGCTACTTGGTATCCGGAGGCTGTTCCTTTGCGCTCAGCCACGTCTAAGGCGATCACACGAGAACTTGTAGGGGTCTTACGGATCAAGGGATGTCTTTCACCTCAGAGACGTTCAGGGAGACTGCCAAGTTACTTAAAATAAAGCACTTAAAGACTGTGGTGTATCATCCTCAAATCGACAGTCTCATTGAAAGGTTAAATCAGACTCTCAAACAAATTCTTCATAAGATTGTCAACGGGGACCGGAGAAACTGGGATCAGCTCATCCCCCTTGTTCTCTTTGTATATCGGGAAGTCCAAAAGGCCTCCAAGGGGTTCTCACCGTTTGAATTATTATATGGACGACAGCCCAGGGGAATAGTGGATATTTCAAAATAAGAATGGGAAGGAGAGGCTCTTTACCTCTACCAATATATTAGAATATATTGCACAATTACGTAATAGATTTGGAAAAATCTGACTGATCTTAAAAAGTCACATGGAAGAAGAGCAAGCAGCACAGGCCCACTATTATGACTGGAGCACAACTCTCCAAGAATTCCAACCGGGGGGTCATGTCATGGTTTTGGTCCCAACCTCTCATTCCAAGTTATTTGCTCACTGACAAGAACCTTACGAAATTAAGGAGAGAAAAGGGCTCATCGATTATTTGGTGAAACAGCCCAATCGTCGACCGAGCGAGTGGGTTTATCTCGTGAACTTGCTGGAAGGAAAGGGATCTGGATCCTTTCTCTATTCAGCACCGCTCATTCTTTGCTCAATCTACCATCCTTAATTTCGGACCAGAGTTAAGTTCCAGGCAGAGACAGGAGCTGGAAACAGCTATCCTGTCTGTCCCAGAGATTGTGAGTGAGAAACCTGGAAGGACCTGTATGATTGCACGCCTCTGATGATGTCACTTCCGGTTCCGGCATAGATGACTTAATTTCCTCCACTAGCCCTTAAAACCGCCATCTTACCTCCACATGTTCAGTTGTGTTTTGGACTCAGTCTTGTAAACTACTCAATCAATGTGCAAACTTTTGCAGCCAGGATCATAATATATGTGGCTGACCCAAACCTTTTTGACTGCCTGGAGTGACAATATATATTTATCTATCTGTCTATGCATTGCTTTTAGTTTTAGAGCAGTTTTGTATGTACTTGCCATGTCCTTCTACTTATCAGGTCATCCAACTACAATTTTATTTCAGCTAACAGTCACTGGGATTTGTAACCTTAATGGCAACTGTGGAGTCCTAAAAAGAGACACCAGACCATTACACAGATTATCTTTGTTTCTTGCTTTTATTATTGTTGTTAATTTTTGTTATTTCAGTATCATCTTACTGATATCCGTTTTTTTTATCTTTACATACATATTAATGGTCAAAGTACATTAAGCTACATTGGGTACATAAAATGGGCTTTATAAATAAACATTGTATTGTTATTATAGATAGGTAATTACATAGTGAGAATATCTTGAACACTCACATCATTTGGGGGCCAGCATTACAGATATTGTCAGCCATACATTGATAAAGTGAGGGTTTAGACTGACTTAACTTGACAGCAGGTCTTTTAGATTGTTGGAATCCTGATGGGAAAACTGACAGAGACAAGAATATCACCACAGCCCCTGCTGTCAGCATGTCAATAATGACAAAGATATACTATGCAGCAGTGCTCACTTACTTCACATGCTAGTCCCAATATAAGGTTTAAGGTAAGAAACACCTGTAAATGGGAGACTATTCCATCATCACTCACTGATTCACTGGCTGGTGAATGACTAACTTACTCACTCACTCACTCACTCGCTCTCTCACTCACTCACTCACTCACTCACTCGCTCACTCAGACTCACTCACTCACTCACTCACTCACTCACTCACTCACTCACTCACTCACTCACTCACTCACTCACTCACACTCCATCCTCACAAATATCAACACACTGCAGAGTCTCCAGTCAGCTTAAGCTGCATGTCTTAAAGATCTGGAAAAAGTGGACAAAACTCCCTGTAGACACAGGGACCATGTCAGGATTTGAACCCATGACACTTTAAAGACATATAGAAAGTAATATAAAACTTTTATTCAAATCTACAAAGCAAGCTTACATCCATTCTCTTGATCAGCAGAACATGTTTCTTCAGTGGTCTCCAGGTTCATCAGCTAATCTCTTTCTTGTGAATAATCTATAAACAGTACCTTGTATGTCCTTGTTCTTGAAGCTGTAGATCATCGGATTCAGCATGGGCGGAAACACGTTGCCAAGAATGCTAATCAAATTGTAGTTTTCTGACGTCACTTGTACCCCTGACTGTGGCAGAACATAGGATGCCAAGGGCGGAATGTAAAAAAGCAGCACCACCAACAGATGGCTGACACAGGTGCTGATGACTTTATTGTTTCTGTTCCCAGATTTGATTGTTAGTGCCACATGAAAAATGATAACATAGGAGAATAAAACCACTGCTAACGGAAAAAGACCAAGTGCAAGAAACATGTTGGACAAAAGACTCAAGTACTTGGGATCTTCATTGCAAGCCACAATTACCATTTTAGCATAGTCACACAAACAATAAGGAAGGACATTTGTACGACAAAAAGAAAGTTCAGCAACATAAATCAAATAAGTAAACAGGATAAAAAATGAAAACACAGGTAAGATCAAGACACTAATCAAAACCCTTTTTTTGGTAACAATGGAAGGGTATCTCAGAGGAAAAATGACTGCAACAAAACGGTCAAAGGCCATAAATGCCAAAACAAAGGTTACCATTAGTTCCATATTCAACATGCCATACATTTGAGCTATGCAGACTCCATAAAATATTATGGAGTCATCAAACTGAATAATGGCCACCATTTTTGGGACTATAAAAGTGCTGCTGCACAAGTCAATCACTGCTAAAGTGCCGATAAAGATATACATGGGCGAATGAAGCTGATGGTTCAATTTGATCACCACGATCACCAGCATGTTTCCAAAGACTGTTGCCAAGTAGACGATGACCAGACCTACAGTGGCGACACTTCGCTGATCACGACTGACTTCACAGTGCAGTACAAACTCAGATATGGCTTTTGTAGTGTTGACCATCATGAAGCTTCAGCTAAAAGAAAGAAAATGAGAGGTCGATTATAAGCCATCAGTGCACATTGACCAACACAATACAAGTTCACAATTTCACAGTTTTCAAGTTTGATTCAATAAGATCTCATACATGCTACAGCTGATTTTAGCACAGCATAAGTGTATCTGTGGAAAATCAAAATTGATTTTTATGTCTTAATAATTACAATTTTTGTTAGAAAATTCTCAGTTTTTTGCATTTTCTAAAACTTTTTCAGGGCTACATCCCAGCAAAGATAGTACATTTTTGAACAAGTGGTTTCTCAGATATCAACCTTGAGCGGCAAGACCTGTGTTAAACGATAACCTAAGAAAAAAAATTCACCTATCTTCTTCAGAAACGCTGTATCGTGTTTGTCTTGTTACAGGTTCCAGGTCTGATATTTTTTGTCCTGTTTGGTCCAGTACTTATCTACATATCATTCAAAAATATTTTAAACTATGTTTAATGATAAATGCTGTACTATTTTTTTAATTTACCAGGATATTTGCAGCCTGCAGTTTTTGAGATGCATAATTTATTTGAACATTCATGTACACACACACACACACACAAAGACACTCCATTGAAGGTAGCTGACAGCTTGTTTACCCTACAAGAGCACATGCTGGATGATGAAGAAAAAGAAATGAAAGCACACACAAGCACATCATAATGGATCTGTAAAGACTGATGTACACAGAAACATCAAGCCCCCCGCTGTACCTATCTGTCAATCTATGCAGCTTCATTTTTTCACCTCACCTAATACTGTATGTTTAGCTTCAAATGAAATATTATTAAATTAGTTCATTTGATTCAATTTCCTGTTCATTATGTTCAACCTTTATTTGTGTACATAATAATATGACTACTATATCATAATACTGTAATAATAATAATAAGATAATAACAATAATAATAATAAGAAGAAGATCTGTATGCATAAGTACGGTTCCTCAGAAAAATCTGATTGGTCAATTTGGCTTTGGTGATAAAGATAAATTGCGAATGTGAGACACACGATGAGGAGTGAAGGTTTAGGTGGCACGCTTGACTGGACAGGCAACTCCAAAGCTGTATCTTCCATCTTTACTTTAGGTCCTTGTAATGAGTGAACACATAACAATGTGCTAGCTGTGTGGATAATCATGACATTATTATGACCACTACTGTTTTTTTCTGTAAGGATATTGTAAACTACCATTAAGCATGATGGTATGCAAAATGTAAAGATACTATATAAAATAAATAAAAGGAACTGAACTAATCCACACATGTACCTCTCTTCACATGTAATATGTACTGGTAAAAAAAGTTAGACATGATCTTCATTGCCAAAGTGTTCCATATGAAATATTTTTGGGTTGGTATTGAACGGTGCCAATAGGTCATAATCAGAAGCGATTCTGAGTCCTGTTCATGTTCTCATGAATGAAATTTGAAAACATTTGTGCTGTCTGTTCTTGTCAGGGTTTCAGCCCTTTTTATTTCATGTAAACTCTGGCCCTCCAAGCTCATCTAGGTGAACCACAGGGAAACAGACAAGGTACTGCTCAATGAATCAGAGATCCCTGTTTGTAGCCGTTCTCCTGTTTTATGAAGACCTGAACCGGGAGTGATGGGACTGAAGTGATTCCTTTGTAATTCTTTCTTTTAACTCCTTTTTATGCAGCAAGCAGCCTGCTATACTGTCCCCCCAACCTCTACAACTCTAGGTAGCTCACTCCCAGATAATCAAGGCTTGAGCTGGGAGAACTTTTTGCACTTTCAGCAGTGGGGGGGATATAAAGTATCTATCTATCTATCTATCTATTATAGCTTGATTATATGCTTGCTGCTTATGCTGATCAACACATTTACAAGACAAAAGATGCTGACGGAGAGGTGCTAAGGGATTTAAGGTGGGCTGGAATTATGAGTTTTTTCGTAGGCTTTGGTAATTCTAGTGTTAAATAAATAAATTCATAAATATACACACACGTTTTGGTCTGAACACACACCAGAATGACTATAAAGCAAGCAAATTCAAATGAAAGAAAAGTTCTGACTTAGCTGTCACAGATCCAGTAAGGCGTTATACAGGCATATTGCTGATGGTTTTCAAGGAGCCCCAGTCATGTTTCTTGACACACTTCTGCTGAGTAATTCGTTGGCTGAAAATCCTCATTGTGAGTGTTTCACAGAGAGAAGATGTTCAGATATGGGAAGCAAATCCCATTCAGACAAAGCAAGAACATGCAAAGTCTACATGAACAAAGTCCTGACAGGACACTGCTAAGAGAATACAAGAGGATGCAGGTTGACATACGAGACGCTGGATCTCAGTACTGACCAGTACACTACTCTGCTACCCATTGTTGTTGTTTGTCCCTGTAGGTCTGACCAAGTGTGGACAAATGTTTCCATCACATTGACAATATTCTTATTCTGTTCTTTTAATGTGGATGTTTTAGCAACAGCAATGGTCATCAGATGGTAAGAAAATTGCAGATTTAATATTTCATCAATTATTATTCACCTAAAACAGAACCATATACAACACTGTTTTGTGATATCTTAACAAGGTTGTGCAAGTACAAAATATAATAATTAAATGGCTTTCATGGTTGCGTACTGGCATTGTTTATTTTACAATCATTTTTCATTGAATATCATAAATATATATTATATAAAATGAATTTACCTTTAACCTGTTGTTTTTTTTGTATTAAATGTTTTTTTTTTTCTCTTCAGGTTAAAAATAAAACCAAAAAACAGCCAGTCGTTGAGGTCTTTCCACAATGCTTTTCATATCTTTAAAAAAATTCTTTGGAGCAGTTAACATTTAAACTATGCTACATGCTAAGTAGCATAAACTGAAAAGATCAGAGCCAAAAAGTCCACCTCAGTGTGCCCCTGTAGTTTGGGAGAAACCTGTGATTTGTTAAGGATGGACGGCTTTTATTTTACTGGGCTCAGAAGGCAGTCACCTCAGAGACGGAGTCTCAAGGCAGTAGTTTAGACATCTCAGAGCTTCTACTAGGCTGCTGTTTTAAGAATACCTTTGAGTGTTCAGGATGATGAAAATCTGCAGGCATAACTTGTAACATGTCTGCTCTCTTTTGTATCAAAGGTGTAATGAAGAGTGTTGATAGGTTTTGACACCAGACATCTCAAAAGGGAACGTTCGATTGCTTCCACCTATAGTGGGCCTAGGCAAAAACAAAAGGGGATTGTGTTTGTGTTAAGGAGTTTCCTCACTGTGTGATGTGCATTCAAAATGGCTGCTTTCTTTCTTTCTGCTTTTGTTTTTCTAAATTATGTCTGTAGGCAACGGTGTAGATTACGTGGGATGACACCAGTGGTGGAGGGAACAATGAGCACAATTGTCGTGTTGTCCATTCTCCACAAGCAGTGTATTTCTTCTGTCAGTTCTGTGTACATCTACACTGTATTTGTGTGTGTGTATTTTGTAAGTCGTGTGTGTTTGGTATGGCAATGTCAATAATACTTCATTTGTGTTTACACATTTCCTAAATAAAACATACTCAGTTCTGAAATGCTAAGTATCACACACGTACTCATGGGAGGCAGCTAAAGGTTGTGAGTAAGGGTAATTCCGAAACAGCCCGGGATGTGGCAGAGTGCACTGACTCTTTTTCTCGCATTCCTGCAAACCATTCATGGTAGATTCCACCTGGCCCTCTTGACGTCACTTCCGGGTCCGAGCCTATGGAATAAGACCTTGCTGGCTCTGGCCCATGTGATGTGATGTCACGTCCGAGCCTATGGCTGTAGACCCTTATGAGCTGGACCCCTTTGACCTCACTTCCTGTCTTCCCCTTTAAAAGCCTCCACCTTTTCCCTATTCCCTCAGTTTTGTTTTGGACTCGGCTTTGTGCACATCAGTGCTATTTACATTTTTGCAACTTTGCAGCCAGGATACCAAATATACAGGTGGCTGCCCTAAACCTTGCTATGACTCAGAGTGGAGTTTGTGACATAAGTCATAATTATATTCATTTACCCAATATCAACAGTAAATTGAAAGTTTGTTTGGGCATCATTTAGCGAAATTTCTAAAATTCATTAAAACAAATACTGTATATACTTCTGGACCACAAAAATTTCATACATGAATATGAATACATAAATCAGTTCACAATCCTTTTAAACTACCAGATAGCAAATAAATTGTTATAAAGGCAATAATATAAAAGGGTCAGTTAGCAACTAGAAACTACTATGTTATGGAAAGGGTCATAGGTATCTGTGGTGAGGGCACAGTGTGCCATTAACAGCTTTACAAATGTTAAATGTTATTGTTAAATGTAATTCAATATTAATGTTAAATGTAACTCAATGTTAATGTTAAATGTTTAATGTTATATGTTAAATGTTAATGGCAGCAAAAATGTTAGAGCTGACCATGAATATCACTATAATTCCATCATAATATTCATTTTACACAATGTATTTCCCATCAATTTGAATCACTAATATATAAACTAATAATTTGTGAATTATTTTGATAGAAATGTGTGTGTGTGTCTAGCATTGTTTATTTAATTATATATTTAACATGATTAGTCAAATGTCCTTTTATCCCACTGTATCTGTTTCTATGTCCATAAACAAAGCATGATAACACCTTTAATATACATAATTAGAGTAAGATGTCTCATTACAAAATTATAAATGAAGGAGAATTGTGCAACTCATAATATATTTTTTTGTGAAGCAACTGAATGAGAATCATTAGACTGATCTGTGTGGTGTCCGCAGTGATGTGGGCTCTGCATCGGTCTGTCGTGGTGAAAAAGGAGCTAAGCTGTAAGGCAAAGCTCTCAATTTACCAGTCGATCTACGTTCCTACCCTCACCTATGGTCATGAGCTATGGGTAGTGACCGAAAGAACGAGATCGCGAATACAAGCGGCTGAAATGAGTTTCCTCTGCAGGGTGTCTGGGCTATCCCTTAAAGATAGGGTCAGAAGCTCAGTCATCCGGGAGGGGCTCAGAGTAGAGCCGCTTCTCCTCCGCATCGAGAGGAGTCAGATGAGGTGGCTCAGGCATCTGATCAGGATGACTCCTGGACGTCTCTCTGGCGAGGTGTTCCGGGCACGTCCAACCGGGAGGAGGCCCCAGGGAAGACCCAGGACACGCTGGAGGGACTATGTCTCCCGAGTGGCCTGGGAATGCCTCAGGATTCCCTCCGGAAGAGCTGGAAGAAGTGGCCGGGGAGAGGGAAGTCTGGGCATCTCTGCTCAAGCTGCTGCCCTCACGACCCGACCCGAAGCGGAAGAGGATGGATGGATGGATAGACTGGTTCTCGGGTAGTGAGCCGTTCACAAGTCACATGAGTCAAGACTCATAATTCAGGTGATTGTGGCCCATGCACTTTATATATCTATCAACTCAACAAAAGATGCTGATAACATCACCCAGAGAAGGCACACATGCACCTTGGCACTCCTATTGAGCTCCACAGAATCAATTTGTTCGTGCTCATGAATCAGCTCATATGGTTTACTGTTTAAAGAAGAATTAATCATTAGTGAATTGCCCATCAGTAGTGCAGGTTTGCAAAGATGTTACACTATAAATCAGTACATAATTCATTTAAACTAGCAGATTACAAACAAAATGTTATATGGGTAATGCTTTATCAAAGGATAACATAGCAGAATTAAACTACTATGTTATAGAAAGGGTCATATGATTGTGGGGTGGGGGCACCATTACCAGCTTTGACTCTGACAGTAAAAATGTCAGAGCTGAACATTAATATAATTGCACCATAATAATCATTTTACACAATGCATTTTCTATCTATTCTATTCTATCGACTTATATACAATCATATGAAAAAGTTTGGGAACCCCTCTCATCCTGCATAATAATTTACACTACTTTTAACAAATAAGATTACAGTGGTATGTCTTTCATTTCCTAGAAACATGTGAGTACTGGGGTGTTTTCCGAACAAAGATTTTTAGTGAAGCAGTATTTAGTTGTATGAAATTAGTATGACATTCTCATCACCAAACTGGTCATTCTTGTCATCCCCCCTCTCACCTGCGTCTGGATAAAAGACTGTCTTACCAACCGGCTCCAGAATGTGAGACTCGGCCCCCACCACTCCTCCATTTGCACACTGAACACCGGTACCCCACAAGGCTGTGTGCTGAGCCCCCTTCTGTAATGTCTCTACACCCATGACTGCAGTCCGGCCCACAACAACAACTTCATCGTCAAGTTTGCTGACGACACCACAGTGGTCGGACTCATCTCAAAGGGAGATAAGGCAGCTTACAGAGAGGAGGTCCTGAAGTTGGCAGCCTGGTGTTCAAAGAACAATTTGGCTCCGAACACCAAGAAAATCAAGGAGATCATTGTCGACTTCAGGAGGCACAGCACTGACTTAGCCCCCCTTTACATCAACGGCAAGTGTGTGGAGAGGGTCCATACCTTCTGGTTTCTCTGCATCCTTATCTCCACTGACATCTCCAGGACAGACAACATCACAGCAGTCATCAAGAAGGCTCAGCAGCGGTTACACTTCCTGAGGGTCCGCAGAAAGCACAACCTGGACTCTGACCTGCTACTGACCTTCTACCACTCGTCCATCGAGAGCCTGCTGACGTACTGTATCACAGTTTGATAAGGCAGCTGCACCATGGCAGACAGGGAGAGGCTTCAGAGAGTAGTTAAGGCAGCACAGAAGATCATCGGCTGCCCTCTCCCCTCCCTGATGTACATTTACATCTCCCGCTGCCTCAGCAGAGCAAAAAACATCATCAAGGACAGCTCCCACCCTTGCTCTAATCTGTTTGACCTGTTGCCTTCAGGGAGGCGCTACAGGTGCATCACAACAAGGACAGACTCAAGAACCGTTTTTTCTCAAAAGCCATAACCATTCTAAACTCACACATGTACTGACTACACAGTCTAACCCCCCCCCACCAACCCCTGGACTTCCTACTATCCATCAACTGTGCAATATCCAATGTCTAAATTGTACTTATAATAACTGTGCAATATCTGTATATTGTACAATATCATTACTCTCAGGGTCCAACATCCACTACTCACTGCACATGATCATCATATTTAAATAATGTGCAATAACCCAATAGTTCAATAGTTATTATTTTTTCCATATGTATATAGTGTCATAGAACTTTTTTGCAAGTTTTTGCACCATTTGTTTATTTACTTGTTGTGTTCTACATATATGTCTGCACTGAAGGAGCTGCATTTAATCTCATTGTACATGTGTATAGTGACAATAAAAGTTATTCTATTCTAAATCAAATTTGAAAAGATGGCTGTGCAAAAATGTGGGTCCCCTTGTAATTTTGCAGATTTGAATGCATGTCACTGCTCAATACTGATTACTTGCAACACCAAATTGGTTGGATTAGCTTGTTAAGCCTTGAACTTCATAGACAGGTGTGTCCAATCATGAGAAAAGGTATTTAAGGTGGTCAATTGCAAGTTGTGCTTCCCTCTGACTCTCCTCTGAAGAGTGACAGACAGCATGGGATCCTCAAAGCAACTCTCAAAAGATCTGAAAACAAAGGTTGTTCAGTATCATTAGGGGAAGGCTACCACAAGCTATCTCAGAGGTTTAAACTGTCAGTTTCAACTGTAAGGAATGGAATCAGGAAATGGAAGGCCACAGGCACAGTTGCTGTTAAGCCCAGCAGGTCTGGCAGGCCAAGAAAAATACAGGAGCGGCATATGCAAGGACAGGATTGTGAGAATGGTTACAGACAACCCACAGATCACCTCCAAAGACCTGCAAGAATATCTCGCTGCAGATGTATCTGTACATCGTTCTACAATTCAGCGCAGTTTTCACAGAGAACATCTGTATGGCAGGATGATGAGAAAGAAGCCCTTTCTGCACTCACGCCACAAACAGAGTCGCTTGTTGTATGCAAATGCTCATTTTGACAAACCAGATTCATTTTGGAACAAAGTGCTTTGGACTGATGAGACAACAATTGAGTTATTTGGTCAGAACAAAAAGTGCTTTGCATGGCGGAAGAAGAACACCGCATTCCAAGAAAAACACCTGCTACCTACTGTCAAATTTGGTGGAGGTTCCATCATGCTGTGCAGCTGTGTGGCTAGTTCAGGGACCGGGACCATTGTTAAAGTTGAGGGTTGGATGAATTCAACCCAATATCAACAGATTCTTCAGGATAATGTTCAAGCATCAGTTGAAGTTGAAGTTACGCAGGGGTTGGATATTCCAACAAGACAATGAACAAAAAAACACAGTTCGAAATCTACAAAGGCATTCATGCAGAGGGAGAAGTACAATGTTCTGCAATGGCCGTCACAGTCCTCTGACTTGAATATTATCGAAAATCTATGGGGTGATTTGAAGCAGGCTGTCCATGCTCGGCAGCCATCAAATTTAACTGAACTGGAGAGATTTTGTATGGAAGAATGGTCAACAATACCTCCATCCAGAATCCAGACACTCATCAAAGGCTATAGGAGGCGTCTAGAGGCTGTTACTGTATATTTGCAAAAGAAGGATCAATTAAGTATTGATGGAATATCTCTATTGTTGTGCCCAAATTTATGCACCTGTCTAATTTTGTTATAATGCATATTTCATATTTTCTGTTAATCCAATAAACTTCATTTCACTGCTGAAATACTACTGTTTCCATAAGGCATGTCATATATTAAAAGGAAGTTGCTACTTTGAAAGCTCAGCCAATGATAAACAAAAATCCAAAGAATTAAGAGGGGTTCCCAAACTTTTTCATATGACTGCATTATATATAACCTTTCAAATCTATCTATCTATCTATCTATCTATCTATCTATCTATCTATCTATCTATCTATCTAT
>JANRMT010028174.1:26648066-26660119 GCA_026402145.1 Polypterus bichir lapradei
AATGGTTCCGGATCCGTCCGCGGTCTCCCAGTCGCGCATGCGTGACAATATATATATATATATATACACACACACACCTATCTACATTATACAGTATATACATACACATACATACATACACACACACACACATGTATAATTTGTGTGTGTGTATGTATGTATGTATGTGTATATGTAGATATTTATATATGTATATATATATGAAGATATGTATGTGTATATATATGTATATATGTATGTATATATATATATATATTGTAGCAGACAGAGGCGTGATCCACCTCTAACACCCTCAGGTACCACTCTGAACACCAGGTGAAAGTATAATACCTATTATTTTTATTATAATAACAATGTGCACAAAGCACCCTCCACTCTACACTCATAAACCACAAATCAATCTCTAATACTCTTTCCTCCTCGCCCAGACACTTCGCCCTCCTACCTCCCAGCTCAGCTCGCCTTCTGGGCCTTCCCATAATCCTTTTATACACCCTGACCCAGGGGTGTTCCTGTCCAATCAGTCCACAATTCCTTATTCCTTCCGGGTCAGGGCAAACAGTCCTTTTCTTCACCCCGGGAGCACGTCGTTTCTTCCCGTCACATGACTATGACATACTCCCGGGTTATAGGGCACATGCGAGCCTATCAGCCCTCCTACAGCGACGCCTGGTGGCCCCCAAGGTATCCAGCAGGGCTGTGTATAAGCACTACAAAGTCCATTATGCCCTGCTGGAACTCGGGGCACGATCATGCTGTCGGGAGGGCTCCAGATTTCACTCACCTGCACCGCCAAATCACTCGAGACCGGGACTTCTCGGCCTAATTGCCGCAGGTATTCCAATAGTCCTCTCAGCGGCGCCTCGGCTGTAGCTCCCAGCTCCTCCACATGAGCCTTCAGTTCCTTCACTCCCTGGAAGAAAGCATACACGGGCTCGAGGTATTTTTCGAGCTCCCGTAAGTCCACAAAGTTAGTTATTTCGGCCGGGGGTATGTTTGCTTCCGCATTCGTTTCACCTACCAGCCGGGAGCCAATGAGCACATCCGCTCCTGGCACGTGCTCTGCTGGGTTCCGCGGAGGCTTCTGGGACATGGAGTCCGAAGAGGAACGGGTAGCCTGCAGCGGCGGACTGCAATCTGCCTCTTTTAATTTGTCAGCAGACCGTTCAGTCACTTCCTGCTCCTCTTTATTCCTTTTAAATTGTGGCGCTGCTTCGCTCGCCGTCCCCTTCCCTTTCAGGAAGCTCGGATCCGTCGGGGAACTACTGACCTCACCGAAGGATCCTCTCTGACCGTCTTCCCGGCCTCCATCGTGCGAGGTCACGTGGTGGCTTTCGCCGTATGGGCTTCCCCTCTGCGGACTCCTAGACTGGCCCGGCTTCTTCTTGTCGCGGCCATCTTGCCTAGGTCTGAGGCAGGCGTGCTCTTTGCCCACTTTGTGCAGACCGGCCTCTGCAAAACAAGAAGTAAAAGTCTCCGGCGGTTTGAGTGCTCTCCCAGCACTTACCTCGGAACGTAGTTGATCCCGCTCCAACTCCCCTGTAATAGTCTTTGGGAGTCGCGATCCTACAATGTTCCGGCTGTCGCCCCGCTCGGATTTGCTCGGCTCTAAACTGCGCCCGGTCTTCCTCACCGCCTGTCAGGCAAGCCCACAGCGTTTCCAGCCCATCTGGGACCGAAGTCTTCTGGGTAGATCCCGTCTTCTTCCCAGATTTCTTCCCCATTGCGGTCTGCTGTATTTTACGGCTGACAATTGCAGCGCTCTTTGTCGCGGGTGGGGTTTTCACCTCCGCAGTTTCAAGAGGGACCTTCCTAGGGTTCTCTGCCACTACAAATTTTGTTTTAAATGTAGGTCCCCTGCCAACGGACAGCCAGAGAATCCTGCCGACTATGCCAGTGTAGCAGATAGAGGCGTGGTCCACCTCTAACACCCTCAGGTACCACTCTGAACACCAGGTGAAAGTATAATACCTATTATTTTTATTATAATAACAATGTGCACAAAGTACCCTCCACTCTACACTCATAAACACACAAGTCAATCTCCAATACTCTTTCCTCCTCGCCCAGACACTTCGCCCTCCTACCTCCCAGCTCAGCTCGCCGTCTGGGCCTTCCCATAATCCTTTTATACACCCTGACCGGGAGGTGTTCCTGTCCAATCAGTCCACAATTCCTTATTCCTTCCGGGTCAGGGCAAACAGTCCTTTTCTTCACCCTGGGAGCACGTCGTTTCTTCCCGTCACATGACTATGACGTACTCCCGGATTATAGGGCACATGCGAGCCTATGAGCACTCATACAGCGACGCCTGGTGGCCCCCAAGGTATCCAGCAAGGCTGTGTATAAACACTACAAAGTCCATGATGCCCTGCTGGAACTCGGGGCATGATCATGCTGTCGGGAGGGCTCCTCCCGGCGGCCTGGGGGTAAGGGCCGGAGTAACATGCCGGCAATCCACCACAATATATATATATATATATATATGTAGACTCAAACCGATTATAACAGCAGCAATCCAAGCTGCGACAAAACACTAAAAAGGAGACGTGTCAGACGTCGTGGTACATTTTCTGATGCAGCTAGACGAAAACAACTTTGTGACGCTGCGGCCAAATACACAAAACAATTACATAAAAATCATGTTACGTTATTTTCAAAATGTTTCCTTTTCTTTTTCTTTACTTCTTTAACACACTACTTCTCCGTTGCGAAGCGCGGGTATTTTGCTAGTTCTATATATCTGTGCTATGTAGTTGTGTTTTGATTTGTTTTTATATGTTTTTTACTCATTCTGATTCTTATCATTTTTAATTTGCTTCTCTTTGCTTTTAACTATTTTTGACATCTTGTAAAGCACTTTGAACTCCATGCTGTTTACAAAAATGTGCTACAGAAATTAATGTTATTTACAATGGTCTGTTTGATTCTTACATTGTTAATAGTGGGCCTATGCTCTCGTGTATTTTATTAAAAGTACATTTATCTATCTGTCTATGCAATGTTTTTAATTTTATGGCACTTTTCATGTGTACTTGCCATGTCCTTCCACTTAGCAGGTCATCCACTTTCATGTTAAATGCAGCTAACAACCACCTGGATTTGTAACATTAATGGCAACTGGGAAATCCTAAAAAAGATACCAGTCCATTACACAGATTTTCTTCGTTTCTTGCTTTTATTATTGTTATTATTTTTGTTATGTCAGTGTCATCTTACTGATATCTGTTTTTTTTTATTTTTACATATACAGTATATTAATGGTAATTGTTATACTCAGAACAAAATACATTAAGCTACATTGGATGCATTAAATGGGCTATATAAATAAACATTGTATTGTTATTATACATGGGTAATGGCATAGAGTGAATATCTTGAAGCCTTCATTTTTAAATGAACAAAAAAGCTTTATTTTTATTAAAACATTCTTTCATCGTTTGAAACACACATATCATTTGGTGGCCAGCGTTACACACATTGTCAGCCATGTATTGATAAGTGAGGGTTTAGACTGATGTAACTTGACAGCAAGTCTTTTGGATTGTTGGAATCCTGATGAGAAAACTGACAAGAATATCACCACTGCCCCTGCTGTCAATAATGACAAAGATATTCTATGCAGCAGTGCTCACTTACTTCACATGCTATTCCCAATACAGCAGGGGTGTCCAAACTATGACCCAAGGGACAACAGCGGCCCTTGGTCCATTTTTAATTGGCCTGCAGTAAATTCTACAATTATAATGAAATATAGCCCACACATGAAACTTGTTTTTACCTATATTGTACTTCTTAGGTTTAACACAAGGAACAGCTACTGTCTTGATCAAGGCAGTGTCTTGACATACAAGTACAACCGAAGAGCAATTTTGCTACGGGTAACCAAAAATGGCACAACCAAGGAAACACACAATAGCAAGTGAGTGCAGAAAATTTCAGACACGGTGGGAAAAAGAATATTTCTTCCTAGAAGTCAAGGGCACGGGTGTCTATTTGATTTGCAATGAAACTATTGCAGTGATGAAAGAGTATAATGTGCATCGATACTATGAAACCAAACATCCAACCTACGCGTCCTACACTGGTGCTAAGCGAGAACAGAAAGTTAAGCAAATGGCAGCTACATTAGCCAGTTACGAAGTAGCACAACTCACTGCCTGTCATGGGAAACCTTTCTCAGATGGTGACTTCATAAAACAGTGCCTCACTAAGGTTGAAAGGAATAATGTGCCCGGAGGAAATGCAGGAATTCAACAACGTTCGCTTGTCCAGAAACGCAGTTGTGCGGCGAATTGAAGATTTGTCAGCTAACTTAAAACATCAAGTGTCAGATAAAGCTTGTACTTTTGATTTTTACTCGATTGTATGTGATGAGAGCTTTGCAATACAATTAATGAAAACCCATTAATGGAAAGCTGTGACGCTGTTTTCTCTTTAAGTAAATTGATTTATGAAGCATAATTTACCTATATTTGATTGATTTTGCTAGCTTAATACACAGGAGGTAAGGCAATATACCTCACCTCTAGTGGGTGATCCAGCCCTTCGTATAGTTCTCTGTATGTGGCCCCCAGCGTTCACAGGTTGGATCTTGCCCTGGAAACATTTTGGAGAGTTTTAGGCGAGACAGATGTGCTCGATATATAATTTTGAGTTGAATAATTGTATGCGCATATGGAGCTCGAGTGAAGTCTCTGCATTGCTACTTTCCACTCCTTTTCTGATATATTGATTAAGAGATTTTTTTTCCCAGTGTCCTCTTGGATCTTTGAAAGGGAGGAACTGTAAAATAATTTTATATATTGCAGAGATGGTGTCTAAGTCCTTGAAATTGAGCAATATTTTTTCCAGCATGGACGAGGGTGCAAGATGAGGAAAATCGGGCAGGTTCTGTTTAACAAAGTTCCTAATTTGAAGGTAATGAAAGAAATGTGTTAAATTTGGAATGTAATTGTTCATAGGATGCAAAGATGTCTATATAAAGATCTCTAAGCAATTTAATCCCAAATATTTTCCAGATATTAAAAACTGCATATGTTTGTGATGGTTGAAAGAGGTGGGTCTCTTGCAGAGGTGCCACAGATAAAAGCTTCTCCATCTTAAAATGCTTCCTACATTGATTCCATATTCTGAGTGAGTGAAGCACAATTGGGTTATTAGTATATTGCCGATAACTTGCATTTATTGGGGCACAAAGCAGGGAATATAAAGAAGTACTGCAGGATTTTACTTCTATTGCGGACCAGGCCTGTGTATGTTCATCTATTTGTGTCCAGGTTTTTAAAGCTTGTATGTTTGCTGCCCAGTAATAAAACTGAAAGTTGGGTAGAGGCATTTAATTTCAACAAAAAAGACCTTAACAGGTGTACAATGGTGCTACAATACAGCATCAGCCAACAGCCTTTTATTGTTCTCTACTGGTGTTTCTAGGTAGGGCTGGTCTAGAGTTGTCCCTGACTGTTTTCGACAGCATGTGGTTCCACACACCTTAGGGAAGCTAGAAAGATGGCCAACTGGACCATTAACATTATCTTTGGACTATGGCCTATTGGCAATAGAGGAGAGGAAAAACAAAACACTCACAACATCCCTGGATAAATAAACCTTTGTTGTGTTCATGGTCAAATATAACAGAGAAAGTTAAACACAAACTCAGACATAGACCCAATGTGGAGACGTTCGCCAACTAGCTGAACTCCCCTCCTGGTCATTCTACACTAAATTTTGTGCTAGGTCTTTCAATCTGATAACAGAATCCGTCGATTTATCGATTCCAAGACTCTTAGTACCACCAACAGATGTCTTTCTATGGGCAGGAAAACACCTTGGACATAGAGCTGTGGCATCAAGTACCAAGAAGAGAAACAGAACAGAGGAGTATTAATAATGGTTCATTATTATTGCATTTCAGTATTTATATTTTTATACTGTAAGTTTTCTAAACTTTTTTCGGACTCCCCCCAACTTGGCGACACACCAAAGAGCGTCCCATAGCACGATCGCCGAGTCTGTGGAAGATAGCCTTTCACTTGCCGGGGCAACCACAGGCTCCAAGCGCTGTAGCGGCTCGCAGCAAAAGCAAATCCAAGCCGACCGCATTATAAGTGCCTGTCGTTGATGGGTGCAGGGAACTGTATTACTTGGCCATTAACCTGGCCATGACCCTGTCTGATTTCTTTGTCTGTGTATAGGAAAGTGGTAAATCTCACTAAATAACCCTGCTCTTTCTGTTTCAAGCTGAATAAAGCTTGTTTTGCTAAAGTACTGAGACTCAGCCTTGTGTTTTGGGGTGCAAGAGAGGGACTCACACGTCACAGTACAAACTAAAAAACAGTAGAAATATGCATTTGTAATCAGCAGTTCTCAGTATGTGTGAAACCTCTGATTTAGGCCCAGCTGAGTGTGTTGCATCCCTAGTCAGAAGGTTACCAAAGAATAATAAAGTCAAAGTTAATGCTGAAAAGCATATGTGTACATTTTGCAACAATTTTGAGTATGTAGTCCATGTTGATTACAGACTTCAATATAACAACAATTTGTTTCACCATGTCCATCTCCCATTTGCTTCATGACAATGCTCTCACTCACACTCAATGATCTTCAAAGACTGCTCTTCAGGACTGTGGATAAAAAAAATTTGCAAAACCCACCCCATTTCCAGACCTGGTCCCATGTGACTGTTCCCCAACATGAAGGGCTACCCCATGGCATGTGCTATGCCAATGATGAAGATGTCAAGTCAGCTATTGTCCAAGCAAGTCAAAATGTTCTTTTTGAGCAGACAGAAAAGTTTTTTTAACATTATAAGAAGTGTGTGCTAGTGGTCACGTGGATGATGTTGAAAAATACATTTTTGGTATTTTTCATAGTAAACTAGACTCAAACCTTTTTGACCATCCTTCAAATATGTGCCAAAGTAGACCTAGTAAAAATTAAGATTCTAATCATTTATAGCTTGTACCACAGCCATGTTGTTTGGTGCTTTATTACTGATAAAATATAGTAGGCTTACAAGCTGTTATGCTATATCAACAACAATCTTTTTTCATATAAAATCCTTTATTAGTTATTTCTGTTGAACATAAAAGACTTTGCAAGGTAAAGTGGGATTCAATGATGCATCAAGTCTTCGCCGTGTCTCTTCCCTGTGAAAAACTTGTAGATGCTACTTTTTATTTCCTTGTTCCTGAAGCTGTAGATAACTGGATTCATCATTGGAGGAACCACATTTCCTGAAATGAACACTGCATTGTAGCCCGCCGAGGAGACTTCTAAACCCGCCCCAGGCAGAATATAAGACGTCAGGGGTGGAAGATAAAAAAAGCAGACCACAATGATGTGGGTGACACAAGTGCTGAACACCTTATTGTTCCTATCCTTTGACTTGATTTGGAGTGCTGCTATAACTATTCTAAAGTATGAGAGTAAAATTAGCAACAAAGGACATATGCCTAACACCATTACCATAATGGACAAAAGGGTTAGATATTTGGGATCTTCATTACAGGAGGCGTGCACAAGTGTGGCATAGTCACACAGACAATAGGGCAGGACATTTGTGTGACAAAAAGAAAGCTCAGTAGTGTACACTAAATAGGATATGTGTAGAACAATTGAAAACACAGGCAAAATTGAGATGACGACAATGACAAGATTTTTTGTGATGATAGAAGGATATCTAAGTGGATAGACAACTGCAACATAGCGGTCAACTGCCATCAAGGCTAAAAGAAGAGCAACAATTTGTTCCAAGTTGATTATGCCAAACATCTGTGCTAAGCAAGCTTCATATGATATTATTGTGTAATCAAATTGAATGATTGCCAACATTTTTGGAATGATAATGGTGCTGTTTGCTAGGTCTATAATGGCTAAGGTGCCAATGAAGATGTACATTGGAGAATGAAGCTGGTGGTTTATTTTTATGGCTATAATGACCAATACATTGCCGATGATGGAGACCACGTAGACTAAAACTAGGGCAGCAACTGTCAGACTTCTTTGACCAGGAATGATGGCACAGTCCAAGAGAAATTCCGAAACAGCAACAGTGATATTGAGCATCTTGTTAAGATTTCTTCTTTTAACTGCAATGATGAAAAAGAATTATAAATAAATATACACTTGTTAGGGAAAACATTCCATTATACTGAATCATCAAGAGTCCCCATCCCACAGTGAATAACAATGTACTATACTGTATGTTGATCGATTGATTGGTTAACTGCTCAGTTGAGTGTCTGACTGATTAGTTAAATAGGTTTTGATTAAGTTATTTGTTGCAATATTTTACAGCACATAATGTGTTCTGTGAATTTTGTGCTCCTCCCTTAAACACCATGACCAAGAGGTGCAAACGACAATTAAGTGGTGGAACATTCATAATAGAAGAGGTGAGGCAAAAGGCCT
This sequence comes from Polypterus bichir lapradei, assembly GCA_026402145.1. Taxonomy (NCBI): domain Eukaryota; kingdom Metazoa; phylum Chordata; class Cladistia; order Polypteriformes; family Polypteridae; genus Polypterus; species Polypterus bichir. The sequence continues at coordinate 26,656,479 of JANRMT010028174.1, forward strand.
CTACTAATGCCATTAGAAAGAGGGAAAAGCACCTAAACCTAAGCCTACCTCTAACCTTAATCCTTTGAATGGCACTATTACCCAGGGGCCCCAAAATCTTTACCATGGCACTTTGGGCCCAACCAATCTGTTCAGAGATCAATGTCGGATTTTTTTTTTTCCTTTATTTTGCCGTGTACAATTTCTCGTATTAGGAATTTATTAGTTTTCGCATACCCCTTGGGGTCAGAGTGCAGGGTCAGCCATTGTACAGCGCCGCTGGAACAATTGAAGGTTAAGGGCCTTACTCAAGGGCCCAGCAGAGTAGGATCTCTTTTGGCAGTGATGGGGATTCGAACCGGCAACCTTCGGGATACCAGCACATATATTCTACACCCAACAATGTAAAAAAAAAAAAAAAAAAAAAAAAAAGAAATATAATTATAGCCTAATTCCTAAGCATAACCCAGACCAAGTTGTACCTCTATAAACTTATCAGCAGTTTAACAGCTGTCTAATTAAAAGTTCCATTTGGCTTGTCTCAGGGGACACAGCAAAGATGGACAAAGGTAAATGTCCACTTGTCTTCACTGAGGAGTTTATTTTTCTGGATTCAGTACACATTTCATATACACAGCAGCAGAATGGTAGCACGGCTGTCTTCCAGCAAGGAGACCGGGGTTCTCCCTGTAGAGAGTTTCAAGTTGTCCCTGTCTTCACCTGAGTTTTCTCTAGATGCTCCCACAGATCCTCCCACAGTCAAACATATGCATGTTAGGTGGATTGGTGAAGCTAAATTGGCTGCTGATGTATTTGTGTGTTCACCCCTGTGATGGACTGACACCCTGTTCAGGGAAGGCTTGCTGGGATAGGCCCCATCTTCCCCACAATCCTGGTCTGTGGGTGTGAAAGAAGGACAGATATCTGTATAAAACACACAAACATGTACACAAACATAGTAGCGCTACTTAAAATGGACTGCCATTCCCAGTAGTCTCGGAAGCACTGCGTCATTGGACCATTTTGTTTGGTAAGGCACTGAATTCAAAAGGATAGCCATATGAAGCAGTCATCCTTTGCCGTTTGTTTCACCACTTTCACCCCCTAGTTGGATTACAGTTACCTATACCCGGGTGGATTACAGTATTTCTGTGTCCTTTATCTGCTTGTTATGTGATTGTATGATTTTGTCTGTTTTGGAAAACATTTTTGGAGAGCAACTCCAAATAAGATGTTAACGATAGAGCTGCCAGGAAGGGGAAAAGAGGAAGGCCTAAGAGAAGGTTTATGGATGTGGTGAGAAAGGACATGCAGTTGATGGGTGTAACAGAGCAAGATGCAGAAGATAGGACAATATGGAAGAAGATGATCCGCTGTGGCAACCCCTAGCGGGGTTTTGTCAGTTATCATCTATATCTTTGTTTAGTTATTTAATTATTGCCTGTGGGGTTATTTTGGGTAGATTTCTGCATGTGTATTATTTGGTTAATTATTGCTTTGTTCATTATTTTTTTCAACACATTCTTTACCATTGACTTATTTATTTGCTATGTTATATATTTCTGTGTGTGAGTGTGTGCGAGCCAAGTCAAGCAAAACAGCTTCAAAAACAGCTTCAAGCATAGCGTAGCAGTGGTAAAAAAAAAAAAAAACAAAACAAATCTCAGTTTCTCCTGTGAAGAGGAGACTTTGTCCAGTCTGCAGTAGTCTGCAGCCAGTTTTTCAAAGCCCTACTATGTCCTTTAAGTAATGGATTTCTTACTGCCACTCGTCCTGTAAAACCTGAGGCACAAAGTCTCCTCTTCACAGTAGAAACTGACACTTGTTTTTTTTGACCTGCACTGTTAAGCTGTGCTTGAAGCTGTTGTGCTGTGAGACGCTTATCACACAAGCTGGTGACCCTCAGAAACTTATGTTCTGATTGGTTTGTGACTTTGGGTTTGCCAGATTTCTTCCTATCAGAGTTTCTTCCAGTTTCCAATTACGTTTGGATTGTGTAGGACACCATTAGACTCATTGACACTTTGATTTTTTTTTGCAGTTTCTCTAAATGAAAAGCCTACACTTCTAAGGGTAATAATGCTGTCTCATTTCATTTGTTAATTGTTGGGTTCTTGCCATTGTTCAGTGTAATACTGTCCAAATAGTACATCAGAGGGCATAGTAACACAGTCTGTTCCAACTCTGCTTTAAGACAGACAGATGGTTTTTAAGTAATCAACACAAGGTAGGACACCTCTGCAAATTGTTTGCTTCAACTTGCAAGGCTCCATTTACTTTAATTGCTGCTGAACGTTTGTAGGTTGTAACCTATTAGTTGTTCCCTGAAGAAGGCCCATTTGTAATATTCTGTTATTTCCTTTTTTTTTTATTTTTGCTAACTTAAACTTTAAATTTAAATCTCTTTACACCATTTTAGGTCATTCGTTGCATTTCAACTGATTACATTTAAAGAAAAACTGAAAAAATAAGAGGTGTTCTAAAACTTTTGACTGGTAGTGTACATTTCATTGTCTTATCACTTGCATCTTTGACAAATATGTAGTATGAATTTGTGATGGTCCGGGTGTTCCTTGGCAATGCTTGAACCTGAAACCGTCAATAGTCATGAACCGAGAATAGCCAGGGCAACTGAGGACACACATAGTCACAGCAAGTATATGGTGCAAAGTGCTAGTGCTTTTAATTAACAATCCAGGGGTTTAAAACTCTAAAGTGCAAAAGTGCAGTGCATCCAAATGATATCTAATATATAAAGCAGAGTTGATGTATGTGTGTATGTTTGTTTGTCCGCCATACAAATGGCGGAAGTGTCCAAGTATGAGAAGGCCAACTTCTTCCATCGGGTGAAGGGGAAGTGCTGTGTGGATGTAAAACGTGAACGACCCAGTGCGCGAGCCTGGCTTTCCGTATTTGTGGTGCTATTTGCTCATTTTCCGACTCACAGTACAATTTCAGTGTTGCTCTTTCTGACTGACTGGTGCTATTTGTTTGCTTTCCAGCGTATTGTAAATAAGGTAAATTCATCTCACTGTGGTGCTTATTCCGTACGTAATACCATGTAACACATTATAATTGTCCTGCTTTTCGCTAATATACCCATGCCACCGAAAAAAAGACGTAGAATTGGAAGGTCCACTTCAGAAGCCAGAAGAAAGTCTATTTCAAGGGCGTCTGAAACGCCACAGCAGATAAAATCTAGAGTGGAGGAATTTACAATAAAATGTGAATCAGAAAACTGTTTATTCTGTTTCTATGTTCTTTTTCTTTCATTTGAGAAATGCACCGGTTATGGATTTCCGGGCAATGGCGGGTACCCCTGCTAGTAATTTTATATATAAAAGTCTACGCGAGGAAGTGTGTGTGTCTGTCTGGCCCGGAAATGAGAGGTGGAGTCAGGGTAAGGGCTCAGCCTCAGAGGAAACAGAAAACTCGCTTAGCCAATGATAACACAAGCGAGGTGAGCACATCAGCAAAATGAAACCCCCTAGGAGAGAGATGCCTAGAGTAGTTCTTTTCAATTACCTGACATCTTTACATTTCAGTTTATTTTCTGACAGTTTCAATAGTTTCTAGGACCCCGGGCTTTTATACAGCACAGGCTTACATGGCTAGTATAATATAATATAATATAATATAATATAATATAATATAATATAATA
>JANRMT010028174.1:26668755-26711693 GCA_026402145.1 Polypterus bichir lapradei
CCCGGGCCATTAATAACAATAATACAGTATATAAAATGATCTCGCGGGCCGGATATAATTACACGCCGGGCCGGATGTGGCCCGTGGGCCTTGAGTTTGACTCATATGGACTAAATAGAACTTGAAAAGAAATATTTTTTGGAATGTGATCGCGCAAGTCAGATCTAGTTGACGCGCACTACAGTACATCGAGGCCGCGTGCTATTGTGGTTTTGCTTGTGTGCTTCAGTAAGTTACCGTCCCCTCGCTCTTACTTTTTTACCATTCATCTAATGAATACACTGAGTATGGCTTTACCAAAACAATCATTGATCGCGAATAAAGTATCCATTATTCATGAAGCTTCAATAGGTGATCTGTCTTTCTGCGTTAACCGCATGCGTTTTCATACGTCTCAAACTAAGGGGATGCGAGGTTAAAATAAATTGAGAAGCGCGCGTACATACTTCCCTCTCGGGAATCGAACCTCGGACGTGGGCGCTACAGGCGAATGCTCAACTATTGCGCCACGGTGTGTGGTTTATCTATTTGAGCGTAGCAGTGTAATTCGGTTTTTGTTCAGCACTCTTTGAAACTGTTGCTTTTTGTCTGCGCACTGCGTCAGTTCACGTGAGCCGCTGAATATGGTTTTATATGTCACTCGCTCGCTTCTAATTGTTTCACTGCCTTCTTAATTATATAATGCATGTTTTCTAAAGCGCGTTTTGTAGCTCTTCCTGGCTTTCTACGTAATGCGTGATTACGTGAGAGGCGTGATGATGTCATACGAAACTCCGCCCCTCCAGCTGAACTCCATTACAGTAAATGGAGAAAAATAGCTTCTAGTTATGACCATTATGCGTAGAATTTCGAAATGAAACCTGCCCAACTTTTGTAAGTAAGCTGTAAGGAATGAGCCTGCCAAATTTCAGCCTTCTACCCACACGGGAAGTTGGAGAATTAGTGATGAGTCAGTCAGTCAGTGAGTGAGTGAGTGAGTCAGTGAGGGCTTTGCCTTTTATTAGTATAGATATATATAAACCTGCCTGATTCCTCTTCAAAGACGTCACTTCAGGCACCCTGAAAGATGTCATTTCCAGTTCCGCCGGGACGAAAGATGTCACTTCTGGTTCCGCCGCCATTTTGAAAACATCACTTCTGGTCCCGGCATCCAAGATGACATCACTTCCAGGACCTGGTCTATAAAGATGCCATTTTTGTCTTAAGAAATCATTTCATACTGAAAACGAACTGTGCACATCAGTGCGACTACTAAATCCTTTTGCAGCCAGGTATAAAATATGGGTGGCTTCCCAAAACCTTTCTGTGTGTCTGAGGTTGATAAATTTGACAGTGGCGTAGTCGGCAGGATGGCCTCCTACAGGGACCGGAACCCAGAACAAGAACATGCCTCAACACAGCAGCACATCTTTAAACCAAAAGGGAGGCGTGTAGGTAAGTACTGTTCCCACACTGCCATGTTGAGGTCAGTTGCTGTGTGTCAGGAGTATCAGGAGCCTACTCCGACCCGGAAGCCTATGAAAGGTACCCAGAACCTTAGACAAGGTACCTACAGATGAGGGTCAGGTCCAGATGGGAACACATTGGAGACTTATTATGGTCGCTCAAGTCAGGGGACCACTCCTGAAATCTGAAAATTAGGGGTGCCCCGGGTTGGCAGGCGAGGGATTTCATGAACTGGGAATACAACCCCAGAATACCCATCAAACTACAGGCATTTTCACTTTGGGCTAAAGTCAGGTGCTGGCTAAGGCCAAAACAAAATAGCACCCGATGTACAGTATTATCGAGCAGGTAGCTTGTGCTATTTTGGTTCATGCCCTCATGCCTGATCTCACCCAGCCAACCTGGGGACAAATACGTGACAAAATGATATCGCTAATCGAGACCATTGAGGGTATTAGAGCGGAACCCGGCTTGGGGGATTCACAATGGGACCCATGTGGACCTAGACAGACATGCGTCCCTGCTTTTGAGACTTTTGTCCACATTGCATAGCGGGCTCCTGTGAATCCTGATGCACTCACAGGGATGTTTGCTATTACGAGTCTGCTGCCTGTTACATCTGACATGAGGGTACCTTAAAAAAATTGGTGGTGGCAGTCCTCGATAATCCTCCTTTCCCCATGATACTGGGTAGAGATTGGTCTAATAATAAATGCGGTATAACACTCGCTAGTCCTAAGGAAGCACACAGTCTTGTCATGGATGCAGATCAAACATCCTCAGCTGCCTTCATGCTATGTACACAGCTAGGAGAGGGACAGATTTCGTCCAGTAATACTGACTTGGTGTAGCCGATTTGTCGCAGCCTCATATGTCATCTTTGAGTGCAGCACCAAGTTGGGACAAAACCACACCTTTTGAGGTCAAATCTGATCCACTCACGCATTTGCAGTTTCAGTTTAGCCAGACACCGGCTTCATTCAAAAGGGAACAATGGAACGACGATTCCCTCAAATCTGCAAAAAATGCAGTGGTTCTGGTAGATGGCCAACGCACATTACATCCCATGACATAAGGTCCTCACTTTTTGTTGAATAATGATCTGTTGTATCAGGTAGCAGAACACTTGGGGGAGGTGAGGTCCCTGTTGTTAGTACCACGGACTTACCAGCGACAAGTCTGTGAACTAGCACATACACACCTCCTGGGAGCCCCTTTGGGTCCCAAAAAAACACTTGAGCGAATCAAGCTCCAGTTCTTTTGGCCCAGAATTAATGTGACGAGGTCCGCCACTTTTGCACATCCTGTCCAGAGTGCCAATTGCGGCAGATTCCTAGGTGGGACCGTTCTCCTCTAGTTCTATGACTTTGAATTGATGTCCCCTTCAAACGTATTGGGGTCGATCTGGTGGGTCCTCTAGAGCCCTTGGCCAGGGGTCATAAATATATAATGGTCCTAGCAGATTGTGCTACCCGGTTTCCTGAAGCTGTTCCACTGCGCTCAGCTGAAGATATCGCACGGGAGTTAGTAGGGATCTTTGCATGAGTCAGCGTCCCTTTGAGAGTTCCACCCAGGAGATCAGGTCATGGTTTTAGTTCCTACCTCCCATTCCAAATTATTGGCTCATTGGCAGGGCCCATATAAAGTTAAGGAGAGGAAGGGGTTGGTCAATTATTTGATGAAACAACCAAATTGTCGTCCCAGTGAGCAGATTTATTATATAAATTTGCTGAAACCATGGAAGGACAGGGAACCCGAGTCCTCCTCCAGACATCCACGCTCTTTCTTCACTCATAAATTGAACCTTAACTTCGGGGATAATTAGACTCGCCAACAACGACAAGAGCTCGAAGCAGTTATCCTGTCTGTCCCAGAGGTAGTTAGTGAAAATCCATGACGGACCCCTGGTTGCGCATGACATTGTGACAAAACCCAGGGTTATCATCAGAGAACGCTCATACAGACTTTCCGAGGCAAATAAGTCTGAAGTGGAGCTGGAGATCAAACAAATTCTGGACCTAGGAGTGACTGAGGAAAGTTATAGTTCCCTATTCCAGTCCTATTGTATTGGTCAGCAAGCCGGACGAAAGTTGGAGGTTCTGCAATAACTTCCATTGGCTTAACCAAGTCTCCCAATTTGATGCCTATCCGATGCCATGAGTGGGCGACCTCCTCGAGCGACTAGGACACGCCAAATTCCTGACTACTCTTGATATAAGGAGAAGACAGCATTTAGCACCCCTAGTGGCCACTGGCAGTATCGTGTTCTCCCATTTGGATTACATGGGGCACCTGCGACCTCCCAACGTCTGATACCCAGTCCTCATAATTCATATAGTGCTGCCTACTTGGATGACATTGTCATCTATTCCAGCACCTGGACAGAACACATACAAGCAGGTTTGAGCTGTATTACAGTCACTAGCAGAAGCTGGTCTGCGTATTAATCTGAAGAAATGTTACTTTGGGTTAGTCAAAGCCAAATATTTAGGCTACCAAGTGGGCCATGGGTATAGTGAGGCCACAGTGTTCCAAAATAGATGCCATTTTAAATTGGCTCCGTCCGATAAACAAGAGGCAAGTACAGTCCTTTCTCAGGTTAGTGGGTTACTATCGCCGGTTCGTACCCCAGTTCTCAGAGAGAGCAACGCCCTTGTCTAACCTTACAAAGAAAGGGAAATCAAATCATGTGGTATGAGATGACGAAACAGAAGCTGCATTCAGTGACCTAAAGCAGGCCCTTACATCTGCTCCTGTTTTGAAAGCACCTGACTTTTCTTTGCCTTTCATTCTCCAGATGGATGCTTCAGACACCGGTCTTGGAGCCGTGCTGAGCCAAAGCATTGACGGAGTTGAACACCCCCTAATGTACCTGAGTCAGAAACTGTTGGACTGCAAAACCAAGTATGTGGCAGTGGAGCGAGAAGCTTTGGCAATTAAACGGGCGATTACTCAGCTAAGGTACTACCTCCTGGGTCGTGTATTCACCCTGGTAACGGATCATGTGCCTTTACAGTGGATGGCATCACACAGGGGTTTGAACCCACGAGTCACAAGGTGGTTTTTAGACCTACAGCCTTACAAGTTTTCCGTCATTTATTGTCAAGGTGTACTGCAGGCCAATGCCGATGCCTTTTCCTGGTGCCACGACCTCTCAGACAGATACGCCATGTCACACATGTGCGAACAGGAGGAAGCTGAGTGGACTGAAATAAGGTAATTCCATGCCAAACCAGGAGGTGGCAGGGTGCACTAAACCTTTCACTGTTTTCTCTGCAGACCAAATAGGGAAAACCTGCCTAATTCCTCATCAAAGATGTCACTTCCGGTGCCCCGGAAGACGTCACTTCCAGTCCCGGCACCCCAAAAGATGTCACTTCCGGTTCTGGTACCATCTTGAAAACATCACTATTGGATAATAGAGAGCCGCTGCTGTCAATAACACACTTTTAGGTGGCAGTAAGAAGAGATCAGACCTGCTTAGATTGTCCCTCAGGTTTATATTTATACTCATTAACATTTGAATCGAGCAGGTCCAGCTTGTAGTGTCCACAAATGCAACATGTTCATAGAGGTTTTAGCATTTAAAATTATTCATCATTAAGATTTAATAACAGAGTTGATCATTTCAGTTGCTAAGTCAGCCAAGATAATATAACTTTTCTCCCTGGGCAGTAATGGGGATGAATTCTGTCTGTATTTCAAAGTCTGGATCACACATTTTGTTTAAATTGTGTTGTCCTCCCCCTTTTTCCATTGTTCATTAACATCAATCATCTGTCCCTCTCCTGTTTTTCCCACTCAATCTGATGAAACCCATCCAGCATTAAAATAAGAAGTAAATCACCACAAATGATCTACATATGGATAATTTGTGATGAGTTAACAAGTTTTATGGTGGAGTAAATGTAACAGAGGCTTGGCCACTAAGATTCCAGTTTCACTGTCCATGATGCTTGTCAGTGGTCCCCTAAGTGAAGATGTCCTCAATAACTGCACAGGCCACAAGAATGTTGTTCATTCTGCCTTAGGCTATGATTTCCTCATTATTGGAATATCATTTTTCCTATGTTTATTTATATGTTTTGATTTTTTGTACTTGTTTTGTTCATTTGATCATTATATATTTTCCTTTCATATATTTGCTTTCTTTATATGTATTTTTATTTTATTCTGATGTATTATTGTTATTGATATTGAATCCTTATCCACAGGTTTATATGATACTAGCCAAAGTATCCCGCATTGTTCAGGTACATCTGTAGAATGGATTAAAGAAAGCAAAGTTTAAGTGTTTTTTAAACAGTGACCCTGTGGTAATTGCTATCTATTCTACCTGTCATCTACACTACCTCTATATCAATGTTTTTGCTCCTGTGAATCGAGAATTTCTTCCTTTTGTGTTCATGGGCTGCAACCATGAATGTTTTCATGTCTGACTTGTCCTATTAGTTCAAAGTGGTTGGTTCATTGTGCTTAAGTTATGAATAAAAGTTGACAAAGCAGGAGCTAAAAAAAAAAACCACTTTGATTCTCTTTTGTGTTGTTGTAACCAGGATTGAAAAATAACTGTTTGATAATGGATGGATATTTGATATTATGATTTGTGAAGCAAGGACAGTCCTTTCAGGCAAGACATTTAAGTGATTAAAGCAGGCCTGACCAGGAGCAAACTGGGTCTCAAAACTGGCCCAGGCATCCTTCAACGGGTGAGGTGACGAGGTCGACCCACTCGGCCCATTATTCATTGTAATTTTCCTAAAATTTGTGATGAGCACACGTCTCGCTACTTGCTATGAGCCTATGATATGAACTCTATCTAAACTGTTGCCAAACCTAATCTGGACACTGTTGTTTAGACACAACTTAAAATTTGACGACATGCTTAGAAATAAAATTTAATGAAAAATAACAATTTAGTAACACGGCTTACACGTTATTAGAGTACAAGTCATGTCCAAGTGCCAGTACCCTAGGCTAGTAGCTGCTCATTTAAAATTGAATAAATTATAACCAAGGTTATAATGACAACCTCACATGATTGAAATGTTCCATTAACTTAATGTCCTAATATCAAAAATTCTTATCCTGTGCTTTATAACTTTATTTCATCATACTAATAATCGCAGCTGAAAACCACTAATTATCACTCACGCTGACGACCAGAGAACAATAAAATGCACAGTACATAATCTAAACTAATTAGTACCAAAAAATGTAAATACTAGATGTGAGATAAAAATAATGTATATGCTAACCGAAATGTAGCGGTATCGAAACAGAAATCAGCAAAAGGCAGTTTCGACCAAATGTTTAGCTGCAATGTTGTGCATTGTCAACTAAAACAACTTGATGACGTGATATGGTATGTTATATAAGACTATATAAATCACAGTATCGGACAGATAATGTTTAGTAGTTTAGAAAATTAATCTAAATTAATTAGTCCGCGGCCCACCAGGCATTGCCCAAATGCCCTAATGGCCAGTTCGCCCCTGGGCCTGACCCATCACGCTGAGGCAGAGGCCATATGTGATTAGAACATTTGCACTGTGTACAGATAGAGAAAGAAGTGCTATTTTGGGTCTTTAGAGGGCCTAATTAAATACAGTATTGATCACAAATAGCTCACTGAAAATGTGAAATGTGTATGTTTAAGGCATGTCAAGGAACCTGAGACCATGAGACAGAGGATGCTTCCTGCACTCCGCCGAACCAGAAGTACGGTCATTAGCATTCCCCACCGAAGAACTGGGCAATGAGTGTACTGTTCCAATGACTTCTCTTTGGCCTGGATTTCTATGTATAAATGATTATACTACAATGTATATTGGGGGTGAAAGCTGCATATTAAAGCAAGTTACATATACGAGGGGGTATGCAAAAATAACCAAAATTGAAAAAAAAATGCTTTCCGTGTGAGTGAATGCACAGAGCAAGATCAGGTGAGTAGGGAAGGTGGCAAGAACTCCAAGACACACAAGTCAATTCAGAAATCTCTTCAATAGTCCGACAGCAATCTTCGTAAATTGTATTGGGAACTTTTTCAAGATTTTTATCATTTCTAATTGTGGAAGGTCGGCCAGATCGTAGTTGGTCTTCAAGTGACATTTCCCCTTGTTTGAAATGCGAAAACCACTCGCAGACCTGTGTTTTACTTCAAGCTTCCTCCTTAAAAGCAGTTTCAAGCATCACTACAGTTTCAGTAGCTGTTTTCCCTAAGAGAAGACAAAATTTAACACAGACTCACTGTTCTTTATGATCACCCAACACAAAAATCATAGAATACATTTAATAAGCACCAAGAAAAACCGATATGGAATTGTGTACGAACAATACAGAGCAACAACACTTGGCAGACTGCCACAGAATACTATAAGTATGCTACACCTAGCAGTGAAATTCACAACTAAGTCGAGACTGAGCGCCAGGTACAGATTCCGGTTATTGTTGGGTACCCCTCGTGTATATATATCCTTTTTTACCCTTTTTTTCCCTAATCTTAAAATTTCTGCCATGGTTACTGAAAGGGTATATACAGTAAGGTGTAGGTGAAAATCCGCTAAGTAGAAACCATATGTTTGTATGGTTATTTTTTATATATTTTAAGCCCTTAATAACTGTTAACATTATTAGAGCCCTCTAGACATGAAATAACACCCTTTAGTCAAAAGTTTAAACTGTGCTCCATGACAAGACAGAGATGACAGTTCTTTCTCACAATTAAAAGAATGCAAACATATCTTCTCTTCAAAGAATGCGTGTCATGAGCAGAGAATGTCAGAGAGAGAGAGAGAGAGCGAGAGAAAAGCAAACAATCAAAAAATCAATACGTGCTTTTGGGCTTTTAAGTATGCCGAAGCACCGCGATAAAGCGGCATTTTTTAGAGGAGCGTCCGTATCCTCTAGGCAAACAGCCTCTATGCAAACAGCACCTCTGCTCACACCCCCTCCGTCAGGCGCAGAGAATGTCAGAGAGGGTGAGAGAGACCGAGAAAAGCAAACAATCAAGCACCGCGTGGGAAGCACATCGTATATCATTGAGGAGTTTTATTTAATACGTAATACATGCTCTGATTGGGTAGCTTCTAAGCCATCCGCCAATAGCGTCCCTTGTATGAAATCAACTGGGCAAACAAACTGAGGAAGCATGTATCATAAATTAAAAGACCCATTGTCCGCAGAAATCCGCGAACCAGCGAAAAATCCCTGATATATATTTAGATATGCTTACATTTAAAATCCGTGATGGAGTGAAGCTGCGAAAGTCGAAACGCGATATAGCGAGGGATCACTGTATACAGGTTTAGGTATGTCCTGCATTTCTAAAAAATAACACATTCCCAGGAACCAAGCAAAAAAAAAAATAGTAAAATCTCCTTCAAAGTTGTATCAATATCTTTCTGGCTTGGTTATCCAATGTGGAGGGATGGCCTAATCTAGGCAAGGAATTAGTGGTGCCATATACGTTCCACTTCTTAATAATGCTCTAAACAGTAGTCAGAGGGATAGTCAATGCCTTACAAATTGTTTGGTATCCTTCTCCTTAGTTGCGCCTTTCCACAACTGTATCCCAGCTCACTTTTGAAAGCACCTTTCCGTCCATAGTGAATTCTTTGCCTTTGCCATGCTCTACAAGAACTGGATTCCTTAAATAACAATGGGATTTATTCTGAAGTAATCAGTACCACATCAATTGACATCCGGTTCAGGGCTGATTAGCCTGATGTGTTGCCTGAATGGTGATTAGTTGTATCTTATCTGACAAAGATTAGAGTGGAGATATGCAATTCTCTGCTCCACAAGGCTCACCTTGTCAAAATTGACATTACTATGAGGATGATGTTTTTTGATTTCTCCAGTGCTTTTATTACCATCCAGACATCCCTTTTAAAGGTTAGCTCAGAGATATGCAGGTGGATGAGCCTATGGTGTCCTGAAAATGAACTATCTGTCAGATAGATTGCAGTTTGTGAGACTAAAGGACTGTGTGAGGACTCAAGGATCAACACTGGAGCACCACAAGTAACAGGCCTGTCTGCTTTTCTCTTCACTCTGTACATCTCTGATCATAAATATAACACCAGGTCATGTCACTAGCATACATTCTCAGATGATTCTGCACTTATGGAATGTATTGATAAGATGGATCCGACAGAGGAGAGGAGTCAGGTAAAGAACATTGTTTCTTGGTGCAAAGAAAATTGCCTTAACATCTGCAAAACCAACGAACAGATTATTGACTTTCACTGTACCAAAGAACCTCTATGTCCAGTCACTAATCAAGAAGTGAATGTAGAGGTGGTGTGCTTCTACAAGTACTTGGAAGTCCACATCAATGATAGGTTCCTCAGAACACAGAGGAACTACAAAGGTATAAGAAAGGGCAGAGCAAGCTCTTTTTCCTTAGGAGACCACATTCCTTTAATGTAGGAAGTGACATCCTTCACATCTTCTATAACTCTGTGATGGCAAGTGGAACTTTCTATGCTGTGGTGTACTTGGCTGGTTGTAACATCACTTTAAGAGAGGCCCATCAAACAAACGAGTTAATTAAAAGTCTACATTCATGAATGGGCCGCACTCTTGACTCCCTCGATGTAGTAGAGGAGGACAGAATGAAAATAAACCTGAGTGTGATTATGAGCAACAACAAGTTCTGCCAAGTCACAAGTTTTCTTTCTTTTTAATTTTCATTTTTGTTCACACCAAAGTGTGTTTGTATATTTATTTATTTACTTACCTGTCTACCTATTTATGTATTTATTTCTTTAAAGAGCTTCTGGAAAAAGCCACATTTTCCCTTTGGAACAAATAAAGTCCTATCTATCGGAGCAAGCTGATAATGGTTACTCTAAGGGGTTTATCACTTATCCAACACAGGCATTTCACCAATTAAATTGTAATAATTGTGTGAAAATTTTTAAAATATCACTTTGGTGTTAACTCTTATAATGTGCAAATACAGCTAGAAATAGTTGTATTTATTTAATTTTCATTTCAGCTATTCAGTGGGGGTTAGGTTGTCTTTTGGCCATGGAACCCCTGCAGATTTTGTTTTTTTTCTCCAGGTTATTTGGAGTTTTTTTTTTCTTCTGTCCTCCTGGCCATCTGACCTTAACTTTTTTTAATTGCTTATTCTTTAATATTATTGCCTTCTCTTTGTCATCTTGTAAAGCACTTTGAGGTACATTGTGTGTATGAAAATATGCTATATAAATAAATGTTGTTGTTGTTGTTGTCTAGGGTTTAATCTAAGAAACAGTAAGGATTCTGACAGGGTATGATGATTTTCTATAGGTATGGTAGCTGTCAATTATACAAAAGACAGCATTAATGTGACCTCCTAACTTTAATATATTACTAACAACATTTGTAAATCAATCACATTGACACCACATATTATGTGTTATAACATTAATTTATTCACTTTTTGTGGATGCTCTTTCCATTCCATGGCTGTGGGGAGTTTGTCTGCCAGCGTTAGATGCACAGTTAGGGACCAACCTTAAATACCAGGTCACTCCACTGCCACACATGTGAATGTGAGCTGCTATTGAACCTACCTGCAAGTGGGTGTGATAGAAAACCAGAATTCTGTGCACATCCCAGTCAGATATATTGGGCACATGCAAATTCCATATAGTGGAGATGTACAGTAAAGTTGCAATGGTACCTGATGCACCACCGAGCGACCCAGTGCAGCAGGACTGGGGGCCAAAAGGAGTTGAGTTGAAGCCATCATTTGACAGCACATCTTTGTTACACGTTTTTTACACATCGTCTTGTGCTTTTCTGCATTTCCGCGTAGTTTTCAGACCAGTCAGACTCTCAGCTTTCCTTTTGAGATCAGGATATTTCGACTATATAAGCCATAACTTGAATGACCATTATCAAAACCTTTTATTTCAAACAAAGCTTTTTATTTTCTATGACAATGTTTTTACACAACTTTTAATAACATAAAAAAAACATTTGTGTGTGATTTAATGATGAGTAATTTCGTGACTGATTCGTTTCCCTGTTAAAAGCCCATATATGCTACTTTTTATTTCCTTGTTTCTGAAGCTGTAGATGACCGGATTCACCATCGGTGGCACGACATTTCCTGCAATGAATACTGCATTGTAGCCAGCGGATGACACTTGCAAACCTGACCCCGGCAGAATATAGGAGCCCAAGGGTGGCAAATAAAAACACAAGACGACAACTAAGTGGGTGACACAAGTACTGAAGACCTTGCTGTTCCTGTCACCAGCCTTAATGTTAAGTGCTGCGATTACAATTCGAACATAGGAGCACAGAATTAACAATAAAGGGCATACTCCTAATACCAAAACCATAATGGATAATAAACTTAAATATTTGGGATCAGTGTTACATGAAGTATGCACCAGAGTAGCATAATCACAGAGACAATAAGGCAGAATGTTTGTCCGACAAAAAGAAAGCTCAGTAGCAAACACTAAATATGACAAAAGGATAAGAAATGCAAAAATGGGCAAAACTGACACTAAAATCCAGACCAGCTTTTTTGTAATAATTGAGGGGTATCTTAATGGATATACAACAGCAACATAACGATCAACTGCCATAAAAGCCAAAAGAAGAGCTACCATTTGTTCCAGATTCAAAATACCGTACATTTGTACTATGCATGCTGTATAGGATATAACTGTGGAGTCAAAATGAATAACAGCGATCATTTTAGGAATGATGATGGTGCTGTTTGCCAGGTCTAGCACTGCTAAGTTCCCAATAAAGATAAACATAGGAGAATGGAGTTTATGGTTCATTTTTATAACTATGATGACCAGCATATTTCCAACGATGGATACCATGTAGACTATGACAAGAGCAGCCACAGTCAGACCTCTTTGCCCAGGAATGATTTCACAATCTAGCACAAATTCTGGAACAATAATGGTTATGTTGGCCATATTATTCTTTTGTTTGATTTAGCTGTGGAAATAAAAAAGAAAAAACAAAACACTTGCATAAGTATTAAGTGAAAAATCTTATGTTTAATAGCATAACTACTACCATCTCCTTAATGTCTTTACTACTTTTATAAGCTTTTTAAATGTAAGTATAAAATTACATGGAAAAATGTAAACAAGCACTCACCAATGCTATACTGTAGATGATACGTCAAGATTTTTATTTTGCAAGATAATTGTATGTAGAGATTTTATTTGCGAACCTTCTTGAAAACCTGTCATTATGGATTATTGAGTGTAGCCTGATGGGCAAAAATGGCAAATGTATCCATTTGAAATGAAATCTACAACACAATAAAGTGTGCAGAAAGTGAGGTGGTCTGACTACTCTCTGAATCCACTGTACGCATGATGATATACCTGACTTGAGTTGGAAAACATTTTTTACATAATTACAGTTAACAATAAAATGCACCTTATTTGACATACAAGAACACATATGATATTTCAATTGCTGTCTTTAATAACTGAATATATTGTAAAACTAATAAAAATGTCCTAAATGAACATAACATCCTTGATTACTTATGAGTAAGTATTAATTCTCCAGTAGTTTTAAAAGCTGAGATTGTTTTTGGATTGCCTGTGTTGAATTTCAAACACAGAAGAAATCCCAATATTAAATTAAGGGGTAAATAGGGAAACAATCTTTCTATGCACTGTTAAGAGTTACTTTCATAATATCTCAGCCTGATTAATACTGATGATTTTTCTGTATGCCAACTTCAGATGGTGATGGTTAATACTGTGCTTAAATGATAATCAAGTCAGGTCAGGCCAGGTTAGGGAGCATGCACTGGTAGAGTTCATTGCTGCACCTACCACATGATGAAACAGCTCAGTATCCTGGCTGGCAACCCCCTCAGACAGACGCGAGATCCAGTCCCACTCTCCGGAAATTACCCTCTATCTGCTGCAGCCAGGTGTTACCTGGGCATCCAGCCACTCAACAATGAGGATACTACGAGGCGGATCACCCTTGTGTAATCGTGCCACTGACACTCCTTCACAAGGTAGATGAAGTGCCTCTTTTGGGACTCCATGACACAAAGTCAAACCAGCGATACCCAAGGAATCTCTGAAGAGACGCCGTACTGAAGGAGGCCAGCCTTTGTCTCAGGTCACTGGATAGCGTCCATGTCTCGCAACCATAGAGCAAGACAGGAAGAACCAGGTCTCTAATGACTTGGACCTTTATCCTTTTGTATAGATATAGATATAGATATAATAAGGGAGCTCCTCGTAGGAATGTCTAAGTAATTATATGCAGTACTAGGGTGTTGTACCGTGTTAGACATTATGGATGCAATAAGAAGTCAATCAAAATGACTCCTTTTTTTGTCTAACTAGAAAAATTATAATATGCAAGCTTTCGAGGAAACTGAGGCCCCATCTTCAGGCAAGATATAAAGCTTGCATATTGTAGTCTCTTTTGATAGCCAATAAAAGGAGTCATTTTGCTTGACTTCTCTTTGCAGTTAATGCAGTAAAGCAAGCACATCCCAAACAAAGCCTTGTGTTCTGGAACAGTATCCTCCTTTCTCTCGATCTGCGCCACCACCACCTAATCAAAGCACCATGATGTCCCTACATTGATGGATTAAAGGCCAGAAGTCCACATGACCATCATCATCAAATTCTTCCATGTGAACCCTGAGGTCATTTATGTTAGGTAGAATGCCTAGAGGGGGCTGGGTGGTCTCGTGGCCTCTGAACTCCTGCAGATTTTTTTTTTCTCCAGCCGTCTGGAGTTCTTTTGTTTTTTTCTGTCCTCCCTGGCCATCAGATCTTACTTTTATTCTATGTTAATTAGTGTTCCCTAATTTGAATTATTTATTTTGTCTTTTTCTCTTTCTTCATCATGTAAAACACTTTGAGCTACATTGTTTTTAAGAAAATGTGCTATAGAAATAAATGTTGTTGTTTACCCTTGTCATTAGTGTTTAACATACTATGAACTTCAGAAGCAGTAACAATAATTCCAGGAGCCCTAACACACTACACAAAAAATTAGAATCCCATTAGTAAATATCTATAACACTATCAACAGCCTAAACAATCACAAGTCATTTTAACTGTGAATTTGATTGTCAACTTATTGTAACAGTATATAAAACTGGCATGATCTTTTTATGCTGAACCACTGGGGTTCATTTTTATTTTACTATTTCTTACCTTATTGTACAGTATTTGTTCATGTGTGTAAATGTCATCGTAAGGATTAGGACTGATAGCATACTGCACCAAATAAAGTGGTGTCATCTTTTTGATCTCAATGAAGAGAGCTATGCAGCAGAAAATTGTAAAGGACTGCCACAAATTCGCTAACCTATACATCATAAAGTAATATATTCATGCATTTACATGTATAGATAGATTACAAAAGAAAAAAATAAACAGTATTAAAAATATTTAAATATTTGTATCTGTCCATGATTCACTTTTTATACATCCTTTACAAATTTTTTAAATTTATGAAAAAGGAGATTAAGAAGTGACATGACTAAAGTGTCTAAATTTATAAAAGGAATGAAGAAATTATTGTAATAATTCTCTAAAAGGTATCTTGCCGTATATGATTCTTAGTATTTTAAAATATATTTGGCAATATATTATTTTAGGAAAATATATTGCAATACATAAAAATGGCAATAATTTACATATTTTACAACACATTTCAGTATGCTGCAAAACACTGTAATATACTGTAAAATACATTCACATAAGTAGCAATATATTTTTTAAAAATATATTTCATTTTTGTAAGCGTATCATTAACGTAACAGAAATAAGTAATAGGTCTGTAAATTGAAGCTAGAGAATGACCTGCTTGAACAACAACAACATTTATTTATACAGCACGTTTTCATACAATGAACGACTTTAAAGGAGTTACAAGGAGTTTAAATTAAATAGAAATCATTAGGAAGAGTTCATGTAGCTTTTTGCAGATAAAATGATAAGACATGAGTAATCTGTCTTGCATCTGAACACACAATATAGTGCATGTCTTATAGACAACATATTTGTAAATTTATTATATTTAATAATATATTAAGGGAAATATGTCTCATTATATTTTGAATATAACTTTAAAATATATATTTGAACTATACATATACTGTATATTACATTATACTGAAAGATATGTCCATGTATATTTTGGACATATTGCAATATATTTAATTTGGTTTGATGGTATTAATTATTTATTTATCTGGTATGAAAATTTATTATTTATTAATATTGCAGATGGTATCACAGATTAGATGGCTCTCTTTACAGTCACCAGATTGTTAGCAAATGTCCCAGAATTGCCTCACAGGGTTCAGAGCTTCTTTGCTTATGTCTGCTATCAATGGCATTCAATTAACTGTCTTTTCTTTCTCCCCAAGCTAATCGGCAGCAAGAAATGGGAGACAACTTGTGACAAGAGAGGATTTAAAAACATATTATAGCTTATGAAAACGGCATTATGTTATTTACAGCAATTAAATAAATCTATAAAAACACACCCTAAATAATAATGCATTTTGTACTACTGTATAGGGTTCTGAAAGTGCTAATGAGTATAAATAATCTGAAAAGATCATTTTAAAACATCTTTCAGCGATGATAAAAATGGCATTATTGCTACACAGCTTGTTCAGTGCGGTTATCTTGCTGATATCTGATTAGGTGAGTTACCGTAAAAGAGGCTTTCCATGTGTGAAGAGCATTTTCATGTTTTTATTCCTTTCTGCACTCTTCCTTCATTCCTTTTCCTGAAGAGATTCAGCTGCCGTTTTCTTTGGTGTTTTAGTTTAGCGACGTATAGCCAGGCATGTCTATTTGAGAAAAAAACAATTTGAAGATTTTGTCTTTTACTTAAAATATCAAACTTGTTTTAAAATAACAATAGCACAACTTAAAAATCACAGATTAGTTGTAGTTCCTGCTTCCTTTACTGCAGTGATAATGACCAGTCTATGCTGTGACTATTTAAAGTGCTTAGTTCCAATGAGGTCAAAAAGAAGGTCCCATGGAGACAGAAACCCTAGAATACAATTAAGGATTTACTGTTTCACATGCTTTTTTTTTTTTTTTTGCCATGTTGAAATTTTTTTGTGAAATTGTGAAATTTCCATTTTTGCACTAATTTTGCCCCTTTGACTTATTTGACAAGCTAGAATATTTTAATAATATTAGATTAAAGAAGACACTCAGAGCTATAGGAGGGTTAGAAGACCCAGAGTGTATAATATGTAATCTAAGTCTCCACCATACATTAGAATAAAAAGAATTTTATATGGACTCCACTGCAACAGAAATGTGAAGCAACAATAATGTATAGCAGCTCAACCATTTTCAAAGTTTCTAAAGGTATCTGCAGTTATGCCCAGGAAGACACTTATTTTATTGTGTTATGAAATCACCTGTGAAATGTCATCACTTAAAATGAAATGTGCTAATTTAACCCTTTTAGTTTGTTTTCTTAATAGGGGACAGGACAAAACGCCCAAACCAGCTATACTGTACATCTCTTATCTGTAACATTACACCTGTCTTAGGGTCCATACTGTATACCCCTTTTGTTCAACCCTAGGGTCCTCTAATGACAGGCTCTTCACTGTCCCTTTTACTTCAAAACAGTTTAGTGTGACAGGAAGCTTCACAGATTAATTTCTGCAAAAAATTTAATAGCTATTTAATATAGTGTTATAATAAAAAATATAAAAAGTTAAAGACGGCCAAAAGCACTTAAATGGTGAACTGCTCTAAAAAGCAATAGTTTAGACCCATTGACACATGGAATAAGTGATCAAACAGTGTGATAGACAGTAAGACTTTAGGGACTTTTATTCTGGGATGTTATTTTGGAAGAACTAAATGGATAGGACTGGCGAGCTTTGTTTTGGCTGAATGGCCTGTTCTCATCTATCCATCCATTTTCCTTCCTGCTGAATCCAAACACAGGGGTCTGCTGGAGCCAATCCCAGGGCGCAAGGCAGGAACCAATCCCAGACAGGGTGCCAACCCACCGCAGGACACACACAAACACACCCACCCCAATGTAGAATCACCAATCCACCTAACCTGCATGTCTTTGGGAGGAAACCGGAGCACCCGGAGCACACCCACGCGGAGAACATGCAAACTCCACGCAGGGAGGACCAGGGAAGCGAACCCGGGTCTCCTAACTGCAAGGCAGCAGCGCTACCACTGCGCCACCGATTCTCATCTAAAGTGTTCTAATGTACTAAAACAAAAGAAGATGCTGGCATACACACATTGATGATAACATTATTGTTGTATAGTTTGTTGTATAGTTTAGAAAAATTCAGAATTACTTACCATTAGGAGTGACTGAGCGATGTCCCTGGGTGTAACGGCATGTATGCAAGCACAAACATAAACGGAAAGAAGCAAAGTACATTCACCCAATTAGACAGTAGCGTATGACGGACATCTCTACGACTTCAGGAATTGGGTAAAGCAGGATTGGCACATTGGAAAAGGTAGGTCGTACAAAACTTTTGTTCTTTCCACTAGAGGTCGTCTTCAGTCCTCTTGCAGTTTTCTGAGCGTAAATAGGTGTTTGTGTTGTAAATGTATAAATATAGTTACCTTCACCTCCAAATGATTGTGTTTATATTGAGGTTGTCTGGATTTTGGGTGGTGGGCTTGTGTACTTGTTCTCGTGTCTTGAGTTTTTCAGGTTTTGATTTCTGATTGCTTTTCTTTCTGTCGTTCTTGAACTGTATTAATTGAAGATTGTTTTTGTTTGTTTTCTTTTTCATCACCCTTTGATTTGGAGCTGCTGTATATCTATATGTATATCTATGTATATCTATTTATATATATATATATACATATATATATAAAATCCAGCGTCTGTCTGTATGTCTGTCCGCTTTTCATAAAAGAACTACTTAACAGATTTAGATCGGATTTTTTTCTATAATTTGCTTGAACATTCTGGTTGATTTTGTGACTTCTCTCATCGCTTTAAGTATCATAGTTCACTGGTGGTATCGATTTATTTGTGCGAATCTGAGAGAGAAGCTGTGGGCCGGGGGGGGGTGGGGCCATCCTCACTCATGTGCCAGCCTTTGTTCGAGTTGGTCTACCTCTCGCCAGATTGTAGCGGTCAAGAGCCGCTAACATTCACACCGTCAATGTGACGGTGATTTATTTATTTTAGTGGAGGATTACCAGGGACAACCCCAGCCTCGGAACGACACACACACACACACTACAGAGACCAAATAAAGCACGCTGGGAATTTAAATGATAAAAAAATATAATGAAATTAAATTATCTAAATGAAAACAATAATACCACCCCTGATCCCTTCGGCGATATTACATTTAACATATAAACACAATAAACACACAGCAAAGTCCATGAAAAACCCAAACCGGATGAAATGAGAAGTGACGAGATTGAGTCCAGCGATCTGTATGTAGAAAGGGAATGGAAAACACAGTCCTACCGGTAGTTGCTGAAAGTATGACGACAGATGGATGGTTCAGGAGCGCTCCACTCTTCCGGGAAAGCCAATGAATCCAACCACAGTCCTCAGTACACAGTATACAGGTAGCCAGACGATTCAGACCCCAACAAACAAATACAATCCAGGACACAATGATGATATATGGCAGAATTAACGGCAGGCAGTCCAACAGATAAATGCAACACACAACGCACCAAACAAACAAAACTTTTTTCTCCCCTTGACACCTGCCCTCCCTTTAAATTCCTCTGGCCACCTTTGACCCCAACAGCCCCTGCAAGGACTGCTGGGAGATGCAGTTCTAACTATTAGTAGCATTGCTACAACATGTTGCAGCATACCTTGCCTCTACTTAGCTAGCGATACCCGTTTGTTCAACAGACATTATCATCTACAGATTGTTAGTGAGTAACGTTTGATATTTTTGAGAGATCAGAGAAATGTGTGTTTTTGAGGGTAGCTGCTGATTGCCAGAGATATCATGGCCATGTGCTTTTCTCCCCACGTGGGGGACGTTCTCCGATCAGAGATGAACATGATCAGATACAGCGCCAACGTTTGATGTTGGAGCATACCTATCTTCGGCTTGGCCAGAATTACAGTTCTTTTTATTTTTTTATTGATTTTTAAAGTTTGTCCTGTTTCACTACTATGTGGGGACGAGGGAAATCTAGTATTGTACATGCAAAGTTGCAGCTATTTTTGCACATTCTTATTTTTATCGAGTCACTGTAGTGAGCTGTGTTAACAATAGAAATGCATTGTTTTTGTAAATATATTTGGCACTACTGGAAAAAAGACACAATATCTGTTCTTCACAACAACATTTTTGCCTGTTTCTCAATCTCTCACCAAATGGACATTTGGTAATGAATCCAGATGCCCGTACTCAGAGTCTGCGCACGGGTTCCATTGGGTGCCACCAATAGAAGACTACATAAAGTGTCCTTTCTGCCATTAAGGGACTGCAACTATACAAGGAACGATCAATCAGCACTCAGCTACGCTACTAATCAATAATCCAACATTCAGCCTAAACTTATACATAAACATAATTATATTTTGTTATGTTTATTAACCAATAACAGCAAATTTAAGCAACACAAATAATTATACAACCTGGGTGCATTCATTAACCCCTAGAAAATAGCTTCCAGATGGTCCAGATCCCTAGTTACATTTGAAAAGTGAAAAGAAAGATACCTTACCAGAGAGAGAGCTCCTTGGAAAGTGTCCAGCAGCTAAGCAGATAACAAGCTTCATTTAAATGTCCGTGACTTCTCTCAAAGTTTCAGAAAGGTAATAATTAACTAATCTCCAAAAGTGCAATCACCACAACTATCAAAGAATTTTCTACCTGTTAAGAAAGACTGAAAACAATTTAATACACTGCCAGAGAGGCCCACCAATTGTCTAATGAGATTTATAAGAATACTGTGGTCTATGGTGACAAAGGCTGCACTCAAGTCTGACAGAACAACAACAGAAATACAGCCTCTATCAGCATTAACCCGGAGGTCGTTTGCTACTTTAACCAGTGCAGTTGCTGTACTATGGTTTGTTCTAAAACCTGAATGAAACTTGTCAAGAACACAATGTTTAATCAAATAATCATTTAGCTGCTTAATAACTGCCCTTTCTAGAATTTTACTTAAGAAAGGCAGATTAGAAATTAGACTAAAGTTCTCAAAGACAGAGGGGTCAAGCCATGAATGATCTGTCAGAAACATGGGGCTGGGAAAACCATATATTGCATTGCTTATAACTGTATATTTGGAAGTATGTTTGTTACAATTTACAGTATGTTAAGGAAAATATATTTTTTATTATATGTATTGTGGTCCCCGGCCGGGACGCCCAGGAGGATGTGAGGAGGGCTTGTGCCTCCTCCAGACCGTGAGGGGGCGTCCGTCCTGGTTCTGTTGGGGACCACGGGTTGAGGGCATGGAAGCCCTACCCTGTAGGGGCCCGTGGTCACCGGCAGGCGGCGCCCCGATGCCGGTTTATCCCGTGTGGTCCTCGGCCGGGGCTGGAGCCCGGTCGGGACGCCTTGGAGGACCGGAGGAGGGCGTGTGCCTCCTCCAGACCGAGTGGGGGCGTCCGTCCTGGTTATGCAGGGGGCCTCGGGTACAGGGCTTGGAAGCCCAGCCCTGTAGGGACCCGTGGCCACCGCCAGGCGGCGCCCCAGTGCCTAATTATCCCGGGAGCCCGGCACTTCCGCCACACCAGGAAGTGCCGGGGGGAAGACGACAAGGGACACACGGACGGCTTCCGGGTGCGCAGCCGGCACTTCTGCCACACAGGGGTGTGGCCAACGCTAAGTGCCGGGAAGCAGCTGGAGCCCATCCGGGTTCCCATAAAAGGGGCCGCCTCTCTCCAGTCATCAGTGGATGTCGGGTGGAAGAGGACAGAGCTGGAGAGAGGACTGGAGGCGGCCAGGAAGGCAAAAGGACTGTGAGCCCTGGACATTGGGGAAATCGGTGCTGGAGGCACTGGGGTGTGAGTGCACGAAAACTGTAAATAATTGAAAATAAACAGTGTGTGGTGGAGCCAACGATGTCCGTCTGTCTGTGCCGGGGCCAGCGTTCACAGTATATACATTTAAATATTTTGAAATATTTAAAATATTTCATATATTTTACATAATAATAATAATATCTCAGCCACAGGGGATACAAAGTCAACTGTGTTTCTTTGAGCCAGTCCAAAGCCGAGATAAATGGGGAGGGTTATATCAGGAAGGGCATCCAGTGTAAAATTTTGCCAGATCAATATACGGACAACAATACAAATTTTGATACAGGATCGGTCTAGGCCCGGGTTAACAGGGTGCTGGCAAAAAATGGGCTACTGTTGCCCTAAGAAGGAAAAGAACAAGTGGGAGACGTTTCCAGAAGCAGGAGTAGAGGAGGAAGGCAAAAAGAGTGGAACTGAGGGTAGGAACTTTGAATGCTGGCAGTATGACTGATAAGGGGAGAGAGTTAGCCAATGTGATGGAGAGAAGGAAGATTGATATATTGTGTGTGCCAGAGACTAAATAGAAGGGGAGTAAGGCCAGGTGGATCAGAGGTGGATTCAAATTGTTCTATCATTGTGTGGAGGGGAGGAGAAATGGGGTAGGGGTTATTCTGAAGGAACAGTATGTCAAGAGTGTTTTGGAGGTGAAAAGAGTGTCAGACAGAGTAATGATTATAAAGCTGGAAACTGGAGGTTTGATAATGAATTTTATTAGTGCATATGCTCCTCAAGTTGGGTGTGCAATGAATGAGAAAGATTTCTGGAGTGAGTCGGAT
The DNA here is from genome assembly GCA_026402145.1 of Polypterus bichir lapradei. Lineage (NCBI taxonomy): Eukaryota > Metazoa > Chordata > Cladistia > Polypteriformes > Polypteridae > Polypterus > Polypterus bichir. Next base: position 26,690,991 of record JANRMT010028174.1, read on the forward strand.
GAAATGATTCACAGTGTACTGAAGAGGGAGAGAGTGGTGATTGGAGTGGATTTCAATGGAGATGTTGGTGAAGGGAACAGAGGAGATGAGGAGGTGATAGGTAGGTATGGTGTCAACGAGAGGAATGAAGAAGGTCAGAGGATAGTGGGTTTCGCGAAAAGGATGGACATGGCTGTGGTGAATACATAGTGAGAGAAACATAGGGTGATGTACAAGAGTGAAGGAAGATGCACACAGATAGATTATATCCTATGCACAAGAGTCAATATGAAGGAGATTGAAGACTGCAAATTGGTGGCAGGGGAAAGTGTAGTTAGGCAGCACAGGATCGTAGTCTGTAGGATGAAGTTGGAAATCAAGAAGAGGAGGAGAGTGAGGACAGAGCCAAGGATCAAATTTTGGAAGTTGAAAAAGGAAGATTGTAAGGTTGAGTTTAGGGAGGAGGTAAGACAGACACTGGGTGGCAGTGAAGAGTTACCAGACAGCTGGGCAACTACAGCAGAAGTAGTAAGGGTGACAGCAAGAACGGTGTGTTTGGTGTGACATCTGGACAGAGGAAGGAGGAAAAGGAAACCTGGTGGAGGAATGGGGAAGCACAGGACAGTATACAGACGAAGAGGCTGGCTAAGAAGAAGTGGGATAGTCGGAGAGATGCAGAAGTAGACAAGAGTACAAGGAGATAAGGTGAAGAGAGAGGTGGCAAAGTCTAAAGAAAAGGCGTATGATAAGTTGTATGAAAGGTTGGACACTAAGGAAGGAGTAAAGGACCTGTACTGATTGGTTAGACAGAGGGACCGAGCTGGGAAAGATGTGCAGCAGGTTAGGGTCATGAAGGATAAAGATGGAAAAGTACTCACAAGTGATGAGGGTGTGTTGAGCAGATGGAAAGAGTACTTTAAGAGGATGATGAATGAAGAGAATGAGAAAGACAAGAGGCTGGGCTGGAGGATGTGGAGATAGTATATCAGGAAGTGCAATGGATTAGCAAGGATGAAGAATGGACAGGCCGTTGGTCCAGATGACATATCTGTGGAAGCATTGAGGTGTTTAGGAGAGATGGTAGTAGAGTTTTGAACCAGATTGTTTAATGGAATCTTGGAAAGTGAGAGGATGCCTGAGGAGTGGAGAAGAAGTGTACTGGTGCCGATATTTAAGAATAAGGGGGATGTGAGCAGCAGTATGGTTTCATGCCAAGAAAGAGCACCACAGATGCAATGTTTGCTCTTAGGGTGTTGATGGAGAAGTTTAGAGAAGGAGTTGCACTGCGTCTTTGTGGACCTTTTGAAAGCATATGACAGGGTGCCTTGAGAGGAGTTGTGGTATTGTGTGAGGAAGTCGGGAGTGGCAGCGATGTATGTAAGAGTGGTACAGGATATGTACGAGGGAAGTGTGACAGTGGTGAGGTCTGCTGTAGAAGTGATGGATGAATTCAACGTGGAAGTGGGATTACATCAGGTATCAGCTCTGAGCCCTTTCTTATTTGCAATGGTGATGGACAGGTTGACAGACGAGATTAGACAGGAGTCCCAGTGGACTATGATGTTTGCTGATGACATTGTGATCTGTAGCGAGAGTAGGGAGCAGGTTGAGGAGACCCTGGAGAGGTGGAGATATGCTTTAGAGAGGAGAGGAAGGAAGGTCATTAGGAACAAGACAGAATACATGTGTGTGAATGAGAGGGAGGTCAGTGGAATGGTGAGGGAGGGAGTAGAGTTGGCAAAGGTGGATGAGTTTAAATACTTGGGATCAACAGTACAGAGTAATGGAGATTGTGGAAGTGAAGTGAAAAAGAGAGTGCAAGCAGGGTGAAATGGGTGGAGAAGAGTATCAGTAGTGATTTGTGACAGATGGGCATCAGCAAGAGTGAAAGGGAAGATGTATAGGACAGTTGTGAGACCAGCTGTGTTATATGGGCTGGAGACGGTAGCACTGACCAGAAAGCAGGAGGTGGTAGAGTTAAAGATGCTAAGATTTGCATTGGGTGTGACGAGAATGGACAGGATTAGAAATGAGGACATTAGAGGGTCAGCTCAAGTTGGACAGTTGGGAGACAAAGTGAGAGAGGCAGGATTGCATTGGTTTGGACATGTGCAGAGGAGAGATGCTGGGTATATTGGGAAAAGGATGTTAAAGACAGAGTTTCCAGGTAAGAGGAAAAGAGGAAGGCCTAAGAGAAGGTTTATGGATGTTTATTATTTTATTTTATTTACCTTTATTTAACCAGGCAAAACAGATTAAGAACATGTTTCTTATTTACAACTGTGGCCTGGAAAGGGCAAAGCCTTAAGAGGGAAATGGGGAAGGGGGGGTTGCATTGGTAAGAAAAAAAAAATAAAAAAAAATAAAACATATTAAGAAAGATACACATATACAATATAAACAAAATTACGAAGGAAAAAACAAAAAATGTCATAAAAATATTATATAAACAATAAGAACATTGGAGCAACAATGAATAGAGCAGCAGTTAATTGGAGCAGCTAGCCTAAGTAACAGCGATGTTGTGGAAGAAGATATGCAGATGATGGGTGTGATAGAGCAAGATGCAGAGGACAGGAAGATATGGAACAAGATGATCTGCTGTGGCATCCCCTAACGGGAGCAGCAGAATGAATAATAATAATAATAATAATAATAATAATAATAATAATTTTTTACTTTTATAAAGCACTTTTCCCATTACTCAAAGTAGTACAGTGAGTGGGGAGCCACATTACCCACCACTAATGTGTAGCATCCACCTGGATGATGCGATGGAAGACAATGTTTTGCCAGTAACCTCACCACACTTTAGCAGTTAGGTGGTGAAATGGTGAGAGAACGACGATTAGAAATATGGAATGGTTAGGAAGCCAGAATGACTAGGCCATGGAGGGCAATTTGGTCAGGACATCAGATACACCCTACTTTATATGAAAGATACCCAAGGATCTTTCATGACCCCAAAGAGAGTCAGAACCTTAGTTTTACATCTCATCCGAAGAATGGCACCATTTTTACAGCACAGTGTGCCCATCACTGCACAGGGACTTTGGGATCCACACACAGACCACAGGGTAAGCACCCCCTGCTGGCTTCACCAAAAGTTCAACCAGTAGTAACCCAAGATTCCTGGATGGTCTCCCATCCAAGTACTGGCTGGCCCCAAACATGCTTAGCTTCAGAAAGATGACCTGTTCTGAAGTGCATGTGGTATATATCTATATATTTTCTGGGGATATTGCAATATATTTAATGATCATAAAGGATTGCAAAATAATAGTCTTGATGTAGTTGGTTTAATATACTGCAACTTGACATGTAAAAGTCCATGTTCACATTCAACATGCCATGAACACTTTTGACTGGCAGTGTTTTCAGTTTTTTAATGTATAATGAATGCTCAGTAGTGTTTATAAATTGACTGGCATTGTGTGTGATCTGAAAGCAGAGTTTTGAGCAACAATAAAGTGATTTGGAGTCCACTGATTCAGTTTGCCAGGCCAGTCAGAGGTTTTATAAATATGGTATAAAGATTTGATCTTGCGTTCTTTTATTATTTTTTTGCTTTTTCCAAAATGGTGTAGTTTCATGAAATGCATTTTTAGCAAATGTGAAAAAAATGTAAGAATGAAGCTTATGTTATTTGCTCACTAACATCTGTTTCTGAAAATATTCACCTTGAAAAGTATGCTGATTCTAAAAGCAGACAGAAGGAAAATGTTTTTTATTTTGATATACTGCTTTGAGCTGTTGACCTTTTCAGGATCAAACTTTACTTTTTGCCTAATCCTGTTGAGAACAGTCCTTCACCTGCTGAAGCACCTTTAGTTCTCATAATTGTAACCCATTAGGAATTCGTGGCTCCCTTTGGCATTCCCACCTCTGCAGTTATTAAGTAGTAAGCAGATTTCAGCATAATGAGGTCTGAGCAGAGGAGTCCCTTAACACCCTAACCTTAAAGTTTTCCACAAGGAATCAATATAGTTACACTATTCCCTGGACTTCTGTGCTGAATCTAAGTCTGATAAAATTGGTCCCAGGTGTTTTCTGGAACACTGTTTACTATACAGTTAATTCATCAAAATATAACATTGTGTACTTTCATGTGAAATCTGCTTACAGACACTTTTATCAACTTTTAAACAAGGGGATCTCTTACTGAATATATTGGCGTGCAAAATAAATCCCCTTGAAAGTCATCCTAATTTTCTGCATGACAAAAGATCTGTACACATATTTATCTATTCAGCATTTGTAATGTGAACTCTGCTGTAATGGTACATTTGCACAAATGTCAAAATAAAGCATCTGTAGACATTTCAACTGAAGAAGAAAAACTCCAAAGTTCGTGTTTGTGTAAGCATTTAAACCTCTGTGCTTTGGTAACTCCAGGTTTACACAAAGGACAAATTGACACAAAGGTGACAGTCATCATTAAGCATAATTAGGTACTACGTATGAGTCCTTTGAATCTCTCTGGATATAAAAAAGCCCCCTTTGTAAGGGCCACAGTCTTTGTTGGACAGTCATTGCAAAAATGAATTCAAAAGAGGACTCTACTGGTGTGAGAAATAAAGTCATTGAAATGCACAAAGCAGGAAATGGCTACCAAAAAATATCAAAAATGTCCCGTTAAGCACTGCTGGTCTGTTCTAGTAAAAATTTGGGTGCTCTGATAAAATTTCCACTTTCTGATGATGGATCCAACAGTGCACAATGGGATATTCAAATTCTTCAATGTTTTGTGGTAGCCATTTCCTGAAATTGTGCATTTCAGTGACTTTGTTTCTCACATCAGCAGAGTGCTCCTTTGTCTTCGTGTTCTCAGTGATTGTCCAACAATGACTATGGCCCTTACTAAGGGTGATGTTTATATCCAAGGACATAGAAAGGACTCACTCATTATGTTTGATTATGACGATAGGCATTCATATCTGAGGGGGCATCCAATCCAAAAAGTGTTGCTCTCTTGGAGAGCCCTGTTTTGAAAATAATTTAAATTTAGTATGAACAAATTTAAATGATCACACTGGTCAACAAGCATTTTGCTACTGGGAGTCTCTCACCTTTACATTAACAGGTTTTACTTGCTGACTCCAAATCTGAAAACCGTTTTCGTCCCGTTTTTTATTTATGATGTTCCAGGTCTTGGACAACTAGGGTGACTGGACAGTAAAGGCAGATAACCATTTTGATAAATACTGGTAATTCCACTAGGGATGCCATTGAGATAAATGATATTGCTACACATTACTAACAGCTGTGAATTGTTTACCTTGTCATTATTAATTTTATTTAAAAATTATTCATTTTTTGCAGTGGGCTGGCACCCTGCCCGGGGTTTGTTTCCTGCTTTGCGCCCCGTGTTGGCTGTGATTGGCTCCAGCAGACCCCCATGACCCTGTAGTTAGGATATAACGGGTTGGATAATGGATGGATGGATTATTAATTTTTAATTAGCATAAAAAATATTTGTTACCGATTACCAGGTCTTATATGACTCTAAAGCATAATGACACAACTCAGACATGATGGTGCAGTAGGTAGAGGTTTTACTGTTAAACATAACATTTCAGGACATTTTGTTCGTTAGATTCACTATTACTTTGAAAATTTTGTCAAGGCGATGGACAGAAATGGCGATGCTTTTCAGCATTTAAGAAATAAGTTTGCTCTCAAGAAAAGTGAAACCAAAATTAAGGAAGGTGTTTTTGTTGTTCCTAATATCCATGAACTGATGCTTGACGATGAGTTCAAAAGGAAACCGAATCAGCAGCATGGGAAGCATTTGTGCAGGTTGTCCAGAATTTTCTTGCCAGTCACAGAGCAGAGAATAATGCTGAGCTTGTGGAGAACCTGCTGAAAGCGTATCAGCTTATGGAAGCCAGAATGTCACTGAAGACTAACTGTCCACTATGAAATATTAAAAGTTAAAATAACAGAAAACAATAACACAGTCCGTCTTGAGAGGCGCTGCTATTTCTCTAAGATTACAAATAACAATGCTAGTGGATACAATGAGGCTATTAGAAATAAACTGGATACATTAGGATTAAAAGTCAAGACGGAGGTAAAAAGCTTAGGGGTAATTGTTGACTGTAATCTGAATTTTAAATCGCATATTAATCAGATCACTAGGACAGCATTTTTTCACCTAAGAAACATAGCAAAAGTTAGACCTCTTATATCTTTGAAACATGCTGAGAAATTAGTTCACGCGTTTGTTTTCAGTCGACTAGATTACTGTAACGCACTCCTCTCAGGGCTACCCAAAAAAGACATAAATTGTTTGCAGCTAGTGCAGAATGCAGCTGCTAGAATCCTAACTAGGAAAAGAAAATCTGAGCACATCTCTCCAGTTTTGATGTCACTGCACTGGTTACCAGGTCACATTCAGGACTGACTTTAAAATTCTGCTTATGGTTTATAAAGCCTTAAATAATCTCGCCCCATCTTATATATCGGAATGTCTGACATCTTATATTCCAAATCGTAACCTCAGATCCTCAAATGAGTGTCTCCTTAGAAATCCAAGAACAAAACTTAAAAGAAGGGGTGAGGCGGCCTTCTGCTGTTATGCACCTAAAATCTGGAATAGCCTGCTAATAGGAATTCGCCAGGCTAATACAGTGGAGCACTTTAAAAAATTGCTGAAAACTCATTATTTTAACATGGCCTTCTCATAACTTCACTGTAATTTAATCCTGATACTCTGTATATCCAACTCATTATAATAACTATTCATGGTGGCTCTAAAATCTGTACTAACCCCTACTCTCTCTTCTGTTTCCTTTTCCAGTATCTTTTTGGTGGTGGCTTGTGCCTCCACCATCTACTCAAAGCACCGTGATGTTCCAACAATGATGGATGGATTAAAAGCCAGAAGTCTGTATGATCATCAACATCAAGTGACTCCGTGAGAACCCTAACTACAAAGAGGACTATTTCATTTATGTTAGGTAGAATGCCCATAGGGGACTGGGCGGTCCCGTGGCCTGGAACCCCTGCAGATTTCATTTTTTTCTCCAGCCGTCTAGAGTTTTTTTTTGTTTTTTCTGTCCACCCTGGCCATTGGACCTTACTCCTTTTCTACGTTAACTAATGTCTTATTTTAATTTCTCATTTTGTCTTTTATTTTTCTTTACTTCATTATGTAAAGCACTTTGAGCTACTTTTTATATGAAAATGTGCTATATAAATAAATGTTGTTGTTGTTGTTGAAGATGCATTTTTTACATTTTCATCTTGACTTTTTTCCACCAAATCTGGGCGATGTCAGCGATGAGTATAGGGAAAGACTTTATCAAGAGATAAAGGTAATGGAAAACTGATATCGGAGAAAATTCACTCCGAGCATGATGGGTCACTACTGTTGGTTCTTGCAAAGGGAGACGATTGTGCAGTACAAGTGCAAAAGCGAGTGCCTACAACATTTTTGGGCACGCTGACCTCACTTGTATATTGAGGTAAATTGACATAAATATGCTTTAACGTGTCTCTGGTATCGTCTTCTGGTTTGTTTTCAGAATAAATACATCAAAACAATTTTGATGGACTATAGTCCAAACTCCAGATATCGTGTTGATATATTAAATCGATATTCAAAAGCGTCAAAACGTCAGTGATGTGTGTTTCAAAAATCTGACGTGCTAGCTTAGTTCCAATTTCATATATGAAATCAGTGTAAAAACTTAATTTAGAGCTGCTCTGAAGTTCCCAGTAGCAAACAAAAAACTTTTTTTGTAGACCACTGTTATAGCTCATTGTCAGTGAAGCACTATGACTTCCAAGCGCTAGAAGTGCTCGAACCGGGCCTACAAAGAGCAAAAAGAGACCTTCCCTTGAAGACATTATGAAAACTATGTTTATTTCACACGGGACAGGAAATTGAACCCACAAGTCAAAAGACTCCCTCTACCTCCCTCAGTCCCATATGCACAGTGAACGTAGTGTCACAGGTGGCTGGGGGGGGCAACCTGGCCGGGACGCCCCAGAGGACAGGAGGAGTGCTTACGCCTCCCCCAGACAACATGGGGGTGATCGCCCTGGTGGTTATGGGGACCTTTTGGGCGTCCTGTAGGGGCCCGTGGTCACTGCCAAGGGGCACCCCAATGCCTTGGGATCCCTGGACCTCAGCACTTCCGCCACACCCAGATCAGGGACACCCGGAGTGCTTCAGGGTGCACAGCTGGCACTTCCGCCACACTGGGGAGTGTCGGCAGAGGCTTGTCAGGAAGCACCTGGAGCTCGTCTGGGTGTGAATAAAAGTGGCTGCCTCCCTCCATTCGTTGGCTGGAGTTGGCAGAGAAGGAAGGACAAGGTCTTGGAGGAGGCAAGGAAGCGGCCTGAAGAGAGAAAAGGCATTTGAAGTGTTGGCCTGGACTTTGGGGACTTTTGGGGTTTTGTGTGCACTGTAAATAATACTCTGTAAATAAACATGTTGTGGGTGACTTGAACGTGTCCACCTGTCTGCGTCTGGGCTGGCTACCACAGTGTTAAGGGTTATTTGTCCAACCTTGGTGGTGCAGTGAAATATGTTCTCTGTGACTGAGTTTACCTCACTTATTTCATCTCTCATGTTCTTTTTCTAGCTAGTCCAGTAAGGTAAATCAGAGAAATATGTCATCTGTATAGCCAGTGAAATCTGGGTTATGTTATAATTCTTGCATGTACAGGAGTTCGGTCGCGGTTCTTCACCTTTCAGATCTTCCATGTCATAACAGCATCTGACCTGCCTGGCTTTAATCAACATTGAAAAATAATTCCTCACAGACGATGTAAAAAATGAAGTAGTACAATTGTTTTCGGGGAGATCTAATTTGAATTTAATTTGAATAAAGTGTTTATTTCCTATTTAATATGCCTTTCTTTATCACATTCATATGCCTTCTTTACCATTCACTTTGACAGCACCTCACCTTAGGGGGCATACAATCAAGGAGTTTGCCCTGGGCATCTTCTGGCCTCTACATGCCACTGCTTTCAAGGGGGTTGAATATTTTTGCATGCTACTGTATCTCCTGTAAAAAAAAAATGATAATATCTGCTACCACAGAACTTGAATGAAATACAGTAACTCCAAGTTTTCTATTTACTTTTTTTTCAGTCCCTTACCATTCCAGCCTGTAAAATTCAGTGTGCAGCGGGAGCTCCAGGGGATTCAGCCAGTATTCAGATCCCTTCATGTTCTGCACAGTCTATTGTGCTGTACAGTAGATTTATTTTTAAATGGAGAAATTTGCCATTTTTTTACCCATTAATCTATATTCAATAATCCATAGTTACAAATCGAAAACGTGTTTTCAGAAAGTTTTGCAAATTTATTAAAAATCAAAAGCTGAAAAGTCGAGAGAGAGACGAGAGCAGCAGTTACGTCAGGTGCCCTCAGTACACTTGCTGTTGTCTTATCCAGATGCTGGCGGGGTTTGCTGAAGTGTCAAAGGCTATGGAAAGTAGCAATTTAGGAGACCCCCTGGTTAAGCAGATTAGCAGCTGCGCTGCTCCAGTGTGTTCAGCGACCAGCAGTTGTGGGTTCTCAATTGCCAGTGTGTTAACACATTTTGTAATTTTAAGTTAATACTATTTTGGTACAATACACCAATCAGTCTTTAACTTTGAGCTTTAAAAATAATCAAATCTCTAAAATATTTTCTTTTAGTCTAATAAATTATGCCCTTCAACATCTGCAATAAGATGCTACAGATGTTCTATCAGAGAGTTGTGGCGAGCGTCCTCTTCTACGTGGTGGTGTGCTGGGGAGGCAGCACAAAGAAGAGGGATGCCTCACACCTGGACAAACTGGTGAGGAAGGCAGGCTCTATTGTAGGCATGGAGCTGGGCAGTTTGACATTTGTGGTGGAGCGACGGGCGCTGAGCAGGCTCCTGTCAATCATGGAGAATCTACTGCATCCACTGAACAGGATCATCTCCAGACAGAGGAGCAGCTTCAGTGACAGACTGCTGTCACCGTCCTGCTCCACTGACAGACTGCGGAGATCATTCCTCCCCCGCACTATGCGACTCTCCAATTCCACCTGGGGGGGTAAATGTTAATATTATACAAAATTGTCTGTCTGTTATAACTTCATTGTTATCACTCTTTAATTTAATATTGTTCTTTATCAGTATGCTGCTGCTGGAGTATGTGAATTTCCACTTGGGATTAATAAAGTATCTATCTATCTATCTATCTATCTATCTATCTATCTATCTATCTATTTATCTATCTAATAATGATAACAAAAACAGGAATGTGTCATAAAAAGGAGAAGCAAGCAATGTAGCATGATGGTAATAACATAGATAGACAATACATAAAAGATGAATATTTCATAAGCTGCTCATATAAAGATAAGCTTACTGAATACACAGATCACAGTGACACATTGAATATGAATTGAGCTTTATGGCTGCCTACAAACACAGCCCTTAACTTGAACAAAATGGATTTGGAAATGCATGGATCATTAGTGCTGAACATGTTCTGGTATAATTTTCTTACCAGTAAAAATCATGTAAATGCGACTTTTGATTTCCTTATTCCTAAAACTATAGATTACTGGGTTCATCATGGGTGGAACCACGTTCCCAACTATTACCATTGTATTGTAGACTTCGGTGGGCACCTTCACTCCTGCCCCAGGAAGAATATAAGATGCCAGTAATGGAATGAAAAAAAGCCCCACCACAAAGAGGTGGGTAACGCAAGTGCTAAAAACTTTACTGTTTCTATCCAAAGACGAGATTTTCAGGGCTTCAACAACAATTTGGAAATAGGAGAACAAAATTACTACCAAGGGACAGAACCCTAGCAAAATAACCAAAGTGCTCAACAGAATTAAGAATTTGGGGTCGTCGTTGCATGCGACTTGGACCATGTTGGCGTAATCACAGTAACAATATGGAAGTATATTTGTGCGACAAAAAGAGAGCTCAGCAGCAAACACCATAATTGAAATGTGCAAAAGGAATGCAAACACGGGTAACGTTAAGACAATAGTCCACACAATTTTCTTGGTAACAATTGATGGGTAACGGAGTGGATATACAACAGCGACATAACGATCAACGGCCATAAATGTCAATAGAAGTGATTCCATGAGGTCGATATTTAATAAAATATACATCTGCATTAAACAGGCTCCATATGGTACAAGCAAGGAGTCAAATTGAAGAATGCTGATGAGTCTCGGGATGATAGTATTGCTGTTCACAACGTCTATCACCGCTAGGGTGCTTATGAAGATGTACATGGCAGAGTGGAGTTGCCGGTTCATTTTTATCACAACAATTACCAGAATGTTCCCAAAGATTGAAGCCAAATAGATTAAAAGAAGTGCAGCAACAGTCAAACTTCTCTGATCAGGCCTGATTGCACAATGCAGTACAAAATCTGATACAGCAATGCTGGTGTTGACCATTTTATCAGTTCCTCCTTTTAAGCTGAAAGAATAAGAATATACACATATTAATTAGACATGTAAATCTATTTTGCTTGATAGAGGAACAAATGGCTATAGGAGATTTTGTACAGTGGATTCAGAAAGTATTCAGACCCCTTCGCTTTCTGCACACTTTATTTTAGATTTAATTTTAAATGGATTAATTTGCTATTTTTGCTTGTTGATCTACACTCTAGAACCCGCAATGACAAAGTGAAAACATCTTTTCAGAAAGGTTTACAAATGTCTTAAAAATTCAGACACTTTACTGTGGCAGAGTGGTGGCTCTGAGGCTAGGGATTGCTAGGGCAATCGGAAGGTTGCCGGTTCGAATCCTGTAAACGGCAAAACTGACTCTACTTTGTTGGGCCTTTGAGCAAGGCCCTCAACCTGCAATTGCTCCATTCTGGGTATGATGTTAACCTGCATCCACATAGGCCCTCCAACCTGCAGGGAAAACCTGGGGGTTGGTGGCAGAATTGGCACTCTAACCACTATAAAAAAACCTCACATTGGTTCCATTCCACCTGAACTAGTGTGGTGCTGAGGTGACACCTGTTGCATGGCTGCACTCAGGTCTTAATCTGGGATCCTGAGTTGATTTGCCATGTGGTGGGTGCGGCAATGCGCTGTATCATCACCTGCTCCTAACCTCTCCTCCTCTTACTGTGGCAATTCAAATTGTGCTCAGGTGCCTCCTGTTTGCTTTTATTCCCCTTGAGATGTGTCTAGAACCTCATTGGAGTCCACCTGAGGAGAACTGAAATGACTGGACATCGTTTAGAAAGGCACACTTGGACCAGTGTAGAGAAGGTCCCATAATTCACATGGCATGTCAGCACAATAACCATGCCATGAAGTGCAAGGAGCCTTTTGTAGACCTCTGTGATGAAATTGTACAGAGGCAAAGATCAGGGCAGGGGTATGAAACCATTTCTAAAGTTGTGACTGGTCTGAGTAGCTCAGTGGCCTCAGCAATTGTGAAGTGAAGTGAATCATCCTAGAGTTGGCTGTCCGGTCAAACTGAGTAAAAGGATAAGAAGGGCCTTGGTTAGGAGGAGATCAAGAACCCAATGGTCATTCTAACAGCTTCAAAAGTCGTCTGCTGTAATGGGAGAACCTGACGGGAAGATCACAAACTAATCAGCAGCATTCCATGAATGAAATGCTAAATTGCCAAGTTGGGAGCCATTGTTAAATAAAAGGCATATGACAGTTTAAGGATTGAGACAGTGTGAGGAAAAAGATTCTCTCATCTATAGGGACAAAAACTCTTTGGACAGAGCTCCAAGAATTATCTCTGGTGGAGACTCTCATCACCTGCCTAATACCATCCCTATGGTGAAACATGGTGGTGGCAGCATCATGCTAGGGGAGTACAGAGACAGGGAGACTGGTCAGATGTGAAAGAAGAATAGCTGTCATTGAAGAAAAACTGCTCCAGAGTGCACCTCAGACTGCTGTAGCTGGAGTGGTTTTGGGACAAGTTCATTGAAAAGAAAAGGCCCAGGTTTAAACTCCACAGAACATTTGTGGAGAGACCTGAAGATAACAGTTTACAGACGCATCCCATCTAGTCTAAAAGAGTTCTGCCAGGAAGAATGGCATAAACTGCTCAAATCCAGGTGTGCAAAGCTGGTAGAGACATACAAAGTACCAAATTCTCTATGAACGAGAGGGTTACTTGTTTGATTTTGAATAGATTTCTACACCTTTCGGAAAACAGGTTACACTTTGTCATTATGGGTTATTGTGTGTAGATCGATGGGCACAAAATGACAAGTTTATCCATTTAAGATTGAATCAGCAACACAATGAAGTGTGCAGTAAGTGAAGGAGGCTGAACACTTTCTGAATCCATTGTATATACCAGCTCTGCAGTGGACTGGTGGAAATGAGCAGGCTGGTTCCTAAATTACTTTAAGAACTACCCACCTTTAAATAACAGTGGGAATGTATACACTTATGTGATTGTTAAACATATTTTCGGAACAATCCAGGAATTAATATTGTTTTATATTTAATAAAAGGTTTCTGTGAAATACAGCAGAGACCATGAGGGTGTAGGTTGGCAGCTTGGCAGTTCAGGGCTGCCTGGTGGCACAACACCACTCATGTGTCTGCCAGCAGACTTTGCACTACCCATCTATGGTTCTATATAGAATATCACACTTGAATTTGTGACGGTACATGTTCTGTAGGATTTTATAAAAGTTAAAGTGTTGATTTGAAAACACCAAACAATTACCATTTGTTTTGTTTCAACCTAATATAACATCTTATTTAGCTTTGCTTTATTACATCTTAAAAGCTAATTTAAGTAATTTTAAGTATTACCATAGTTTCCATAGAGCTTATAACTGAGTAAATCAAGTCATTACACATGCTCTTACCAAATGGGTTAGAATTTTTATTGTTTTATTGAAAACCTCAATAACCAAAATACATAAAAGACAAATTATTAGATTTAACAGACCTACCTGAGTAAGAAGGCAGATTGTCAACTTTTGTCTTCCTTTTCAGTGTAAGATTTTTTTCCCCCTTCTTTGTTTAGTCTCCTATTCATAAATTTCACGATGAGGCACAGTATTTATTGCTTTAGGGATTTTCATTTTTCTCACTGTCAGAATATTTCTCAGTCACCAAACCTGAATGTTTTAAATAATCAAGTAAAGAAGAAATTGTATTCTGAAGCATTTAATAAAGGGACTGGCACTTCACAGAGGTCCGTGTCTGCTCTCCTGCATTCAGCTGGTCTGCTGGTCCTATTTAAGGATTCTTGGTCTCACCTGAGGAAAACTGCAGCCCCCCAGAGGCCGTAGCCCAGAAGGTTAGTTTCTGCATCTCTTAAGCCTACCAATGCTTGTTAGTGTGACACAGCACCCTTATTTTAAAATAAAAAGTCATATGCCTTTTCCATTGTGAATGTTTTGATTTTGGTTTATAAGTGCCTATAAAATGTTTTCTTTTTTTCTTTTTATATTTTGCTTTATTAAAATCAAAAAACATTCCATGCATGCAAGTCAAGTTTAACAAAACTAGCTTGAAACAAATTGACCCCCACCCATGAGGAAGAGAGCTTGGTCAACAGAGAAGCTCTTTAATAAATGTAAAACTATGTAAATAAATAAAGATAGACAGAATAGAAAAAGAGGGGAGAGAATCCACTTCCTCAATTGAAATGCTTTTTCTAAAATGTTATTTATTAGATCCTGCCAGGTTTTGAACAAGTTTTGTACTGATCTTCTAAGTGAGAATTAGATTTTTTCCAATTTTAGATAATATATAACACCAGTTACCCACTGACTTAAAAGAGAAGAGTTAGGATTCTTCCAGTTGAGCAACATAAGTCTACATGCTAGTAGTGAAGTAAAGGTGATTACCATCTGTTTGTCCTTCAACACTTTAAGCCCCTCTGTGAGCCCACCAAACACAGCTGTTAGTGGATTAGCAGGGATTGTGACTCCAAGGCTGTCTGAGAGGCATTTAAAGATTTTGGTCCAGAATGATGTTAATTTGGTGCAGGCCCAAAACATGTGGTCTAGTGAGGCTGGAACTTGATTGCAACGTTCCCAAGTTGGATCTTGCCCTGGAAACATTTTGGACACTTTTAAACAAGAGAGATGTGCTTGATATATAATTTTAAGTTGAATAATTGTATGCTTTGCACATATGGAGTGCGAGTGAATTCTGTAATTTGCTACCTTACACTCCTTTTCTGAGATGTTGAGTAAGAGATTCTTTTCCCACTGTACTCTGGGACCTTTGAAAGGGAGGGACTTTAAAATGTTTTTATACATTACAAAAGTGCTGTTTGAGTCCTCAAGGCTGATCAAAATGTCTTCCGGTATAGAGGTAGATGGGAGGTGAGGGAAATTGAGTAGGTTTTATTTAGCAAAATTTCTAATTTGAAGGTAGTGAAAGAAATGTATTGCTGGAAAATTAAATTTGGAATGTAATTGTTCGTAGGATGCGAAGACATTGTCTATGTACAGAACTCTAAGTGATTTAATCCAAGATGTTTTCCAGACATTAAAAACTGCATACGTTTGAGAGGGTGGAAAAAGATGGTTATCATGCAGAGATGCCACAGATAAAAGCTTCTTTATCTTAAAATGCTTCCTACATTGGTTCCATATTCTGAATGAGTGAAGCACAATTGGGTTGTTAGTATATTGACAATGACACGTACTTATTGTGGTACACAGTAAGGAAACCCACGTAGACATGGGGAGAACATGCAAATTCCACGCAGGTAGGACCAGGGAAGAACCCAGGTCTCCTTACTGCAAGGCAGCAGTGCTACCACTGCGCCACAGTGCCATCCTTCAGCTAAAGTGAGATGAAAAAATGTTTTCCATTTTGTTGTTATGTAACATGGAATGTTAATGGATTTAATTTGACTTTTTTGAAACTGATCAACAGAAAAAAAAGACTTTAATGTCAAAGTGAAGAGACATCACTTCAAAGTGGTTTACATTAATTAAAAGTATAAAACACAAAAATGGTTGATCACATCAGGACTCAAAACCTTTAATATGACACCCCTAAATCATCATTGGTGAAACCAGTTGGTTTTAGAAGTCACAGAATTAGGCCATTGTTGATCACCTGTCTGCAGAGTCAAGACACCAGACCACCCTGCCCATTAGCAAAACCTCTGCCAAAATTTCGATTCAAGCCAGGAATGGACTCAAGAGACTAAACTCTAAAAATATTGAGATCGGCTTGTGAGGATGATGCTGTCAGTTTAGAAACTTTGAAGATTAAACAATGAACTGAACAAGAGAATGAGAAGAGCATTTTTTTTTGTCATAATTCACTTCAAAACTTTTGAACTGTGAAGTAAACTTAGAGGTAAACATTCATAAGGCTTAAAAGTCAAGACAGATGTAAAGAATTTAGGGGTAATTATTGACTCTGACCTAAATTTTAAATCACATATTAATCAGATTACTAGGACAGCATTTTTCACTTAAGGAATATAATGTAGCAAAAGTTAGATCCCTTGTAACTTTGCAAGGTGCTGAGAAATTGTTTCACGCTTTTGTTATAAGTCGACTAGATTACTGTAATGCACTCCTCTCAGGACCACCCAAAAAAGACATCAATTGTTTGCAACGAGTGCAGAATGCAGGTGCCAGAATCTTAACTAGGAAAAGAAAATCTGAGTACATCACACCAGTCTTAGTGTCACTACATTGGTTACCTGTGCCATTTAGAATTGACTTTAAAATACTGCTGATGGTTTACAAAGCCTTAAATAATCTGCTCCATCCTATATCTCAGAATGCCTTTCACCTTATACTCCAAATCGTAACCTTAGATCTTGAAATGAGTGTCAGCTTAAAATTCCAAGAGCTAAACTTAAAAAAAAGTGGTGAGGCTGCCTTCTGCTGTTATGCACCTAAAATCTGGAATAGATTACCAATAGAAATTTGGCAGGCTAATATGATGGAGGACTTTAAAAAACTGCTAAAAACCCATTACTTTAACATGGCTTTCTCATAGCTTCATTGTAGTGTAACCCTGATATTCTGTATATGCATTGAATTATCTTTTTTTCATTGCTCCAAAGTCAGTACTAACCCCTACTTTCTCTGCTGTTCTTTTTCTGGTTTTCTGTGGTGCTGTGCCACCACCACCTGATCAAAGCACCATGCTTTCCCTATATTGATGGATTGAAGGCCAGAGGTCCACATGACCATCATTGTCTAATTCTTCCATGTGAAGCCTGAAAATCATGAGAACGGATTGAGATCATTAATTTTAAGTAGAATGCCTAGAGATGGCTGGGTGTTGTCGTGGCCTCGGAGCCCCTGCAGATTTTGTTTTTTTTCTCCAGCCCTCTGGAGTTATTTTTTTTTTGTTTTTTTCTGTCCTCCCTGGCCATTGGACCTTACTTTTATTGTATGTTAATTAGTATAGCCTAATTTTATTTTTATATTTTTTTCTTTTTTCTTTCTTCATCTTGTAAAGCACTTTGAGCTGCATCATTTGTATGAAAACACAAAAATACAAATAAATGTTGTTGTTATTGATGCTTTCTGTAGTTCCCCTATCAACAACATTGTTGATGAAGATCTGAACTAAGTCATTGTCAGTTTTTCTTTCTTTTTTTATGAGATTTGCTTGAAAAATTGAACTAAGGGATTTTTCAATCTCCTATGTGGATTTGGAGATTGACTGTAAACAGTGAAATGTCTAAATAGGTATCGGAAGCCTATGGACTACCTGGGAAGGAGCACCTGGCTCAGAGGGCTAATAAAACCCAAAAAGGGAGGGGCTGACCACACCTAAATGGGGGAAAGTGCAGTAGCAGGAAAAAATAAGAAAGGTCAGCACCAACAAGAAAGTCGCTTATGTCTGGAGAAAAATTATTCCACCTACAGAAGACATCAGGTCAGCCTGGGTTCATATTTACAGAAAGCAATAGGACATGTCGACAAAGAACATGCTTTCCTTTTTATGGTGAATTTGGGAGAGAGTCTGATGTGCTTGTGTGAGGAGACAGTGGGTGACAATTCTTTCCCTAAATTGGAGATGTGACTCAGTGAAATCCTCACAATAACAGATTTTAAGAAAATAGTAATAATACTAATGGACATTAAAGGGACATTTTTCCATTCTCTGTTAATTGTTTACAGTAATTGTTATTTGTGTACTAGTATTTGTTGAGTGTTTTGTAATGTAAGCCATGAGGATGGAGGGGTGCATTGCAGCATGGGATTTTTTTAAATAGTTGATTATATGTTGTACTAGCCGTGCCCTGGTATTATTAGTGAAAAGGACAGTGAGGAGGGCTCTGTCCCGCTCCCCACTCCTGACGTCATGCTTCCCCCTCTCCTCGGCCCGCAGCCTCTGTCTCGGATCAGCACAAATATATCACTCCTGCAAGTGAACTATGATTCTTAGCACGATGAGAGAAGTTGCAAAATCAACCGGAATGTTCAAGCAAATTATAGAAAAACACCCGATGTAAATCCATTAAGTAGTTCTCTCATTCGCTAGCTAAGCGGAGGTAAGGAATGTGCCCCTCGGCTGGCGCATGAGTGAGGAGGGCACCGCAACTGCTTATCTGTCGGATTCGCGCAAATAAACTGGTACCGCAAGGTAACTATAATACATAACGCAATGAGAGAAGTCTTAAAATCAACCAGAATGTTCAAGCAAATTATAGAAAATCTAAATCCGTTAAGTAGTTCTCTCGTGAACAGCGGACAGACAGATGTTGGATTATATATATATACTAGCAGAATACCCGCGCTTCGCAGCGGAGAAGTATTGTATAAAAGAAGTTATGAAAAAGAAAAGGAAAAATTTTAAAAATAACGTAACATGATTGTTAATGTAATTGTTTTCTCATTGATATGAGTGTTGTTGTCATATTTATATATATATATATATATATATATATATATATATATATATATATATACATACATGTGTACATATATACACACACACATATACTATGGGGTGCGAAACAGGCAAATACATTGATTTTCTGAATATATAAAGTCGGCGTCAGAATATATAAAGTCAAAACTTGAATATATAAAGTCATTCCCGAATATATAAAGTCACTGTCGGAATATATAAAGTCATTCCCGAATACATAAAGTCAGCGTCGGTATATATAAAGTCAAAACTTTTTTATAATATATAAAGTCAAAACTTGAATAAATAAAGTCATTGCTGGAATATATAAATTCAAAACTTGAATATATAAAGTCAGCGTCAGAATATATAAAGTCAGCGTCGGAATTTATAAAGTCATTCCTGATTATATAAAGTCAAAGTCAAAATATATTGATTGAAATGACTCTGAACTGAAGTAAGTTAACAAAAACGTATTCAGAAAAATAAATTAAAAAAACACTGATCGGTTAATGTTTTGAAAATGATGCATTTGCCCTGCCCAGGATTGGTTCCTGCCTTGCACCCAGTGTTGGCTGGGATTGGCTCCAGCAGACCCCCGTGACCCTGTGGTCGGATTCAATGGGTTGGGAAATGGATGGATATTGCAGCACTGACTTTGTATATTCCAACGATGACTTTATATTGTGAGCTGGAGGGCTTCGCTATTACGTGTGGTGATGAAACTTCACTTTGGTAACTGATCATGCTCCACTTCAATGGTCATACCGACAGAAAGATACAAACTCTCGCCTCATGAGATGGTTTCTGGGCTTACAACCTTACCGTTTCACAGTAAAACATCGACCAGGTTCTGAACACGTCAACGCAGACGTATTATCAAGACTAAATGAACCTGGTACAGAGAGTCGGTTGATTTACGGAAATGTGAATAAAGCTGAGGGGCAGGGTGTGAGCTGGAGGGCTGATCGCACCCCAAGAAGATAGACGCCTCTGGGAAAACCACAACTCCTGAAACACAGACTACCCTCACATTGCTCCTTACTTTCTCACTTGTGCTATAACGCGTAATGCAAACCTCGCGCGATACTCCGCTAACTTAAAAGCCTTGTGCAGCGCCTGTCAGTTGAAAATTGATTGTTTGCTTGCTTTTATCGCTCTCTCTCTCTCTGCTCCTAGCGGAACTGTCATCTCTGACTTGTCATGGAGCACGTTTAAGCTCATGTGTTTGCAGTGTTTGAATAAAAACCCTTCTTGTTTCTACGACCTCCTGTGTTTCGGTGCAAATCTGTGACCCAAGCGTGACAATATATTCCGATGCTGACTTTATATATTCAAGCGCTAAGTTTATATATTCAAGTTTTGACTTTATATATTCAGAAAAAAGTTTTGACTTTAAGTATTGACTTTATTTATTCCGACAGTGACTTTATATTTTTAACGCGTTATGGAGCACATGCATCGAAGCTTCTCAGCTGTGCGATTATCAAGGTAACCTTTTGTAAGTAGTGCCTGGAGGATTCAGTGTGGAGAAACTCTAGAGACAGCGTGTGTATTAACTTGTGGATTTTTTCTGTGTGTAGTTGGTGGCAGTGTGACGAAGTTGATTCGGAAGACAGCGTTAGCCGCGGAGCTCAGCTCAGAGCAAAATGAGGTAAATGGGAGGGGATATGATGACGTGACTCCCCCACCCGCCTTAACTTTCAATCCCCCACAAACACAGTCTCTCGGAATTTGCATAAGCACACCCCTTCACCTGCAATTTTAACTTAGTTACAAAGTGATCAAAACTCTCGTTTATATCCTGCGTCCTCTCATTAAACTTGTATCCCGCATTACCCGTGGGCATATCAAACCTCGGACGTAGGCGATAGAGGCAAAGCCTCTACAATTGCGCCAC
>JANRMT010028174.1:26716693-26739271 GCA_026402145.1 Polypterus bichir lapradei
TATATATTGTCACACACGTGCGCATGGGAGGCAGCTAAAGGGCTTGAGTGAAGGCAGTTCGGAGGCATGCCGGGGTGTGGCAGAGTGCACTGACTCTTTTTCTCCCTTGCCTGTAGACCATTCCCGGGGGATTCCACCTGGCTCTCCTGACATCACTTCCGGGACCGAGCCAATGGAAGTCGGCCACACCAGCTCCAGTCCCCCTGATGTCACGTCCGGCGATGATCCAATGGTGGAAGACCACGTGCTTGAACCATATGACCTCACTTCCTGTCTTCCCCTTTAAAACCTGCCCCTTCTCCCTTTTTCCCTCAGTCTTGTTTTGGACTCACTTGTATGCACTTCAGTGCTGATTATTTTGCTGAAACGACTTTTGCAGCCAGGATACCACATTATACGGGTGGCTGCCCCAAACCTTTATCTGTCCATGTCTCGTTCTTGTGACAATATATATATAGTATTACTAAGTAAAGATTGAACTGCAGGCATAAATTAGCAATACAGTATTAAATACATAAAAATCAGAAATGTCATTACCAAAAGCATAATTAATAAAATATGCAAAATAATATCTCAAAGACAAAAAAGATTATATAAACAAAAACACTTGATCCAGGAATGATACCCTGTTGAACTGTAGTAGCTGCAAGCTGTCTTTGTGGTACAGCAGGTCCGCGGCTAAGTAGTTGGTTCTTTTTAATTAGTTTTCTATAGGTAAATAATCACATGGCTGGCTTGATCTCCATTGGGGTGCATGCTCACGCAGCAGTGGGAAGTTGGTGGGGTGGTTGAGGCTGTGCACACCTGTACATGAAGGTGTGGTTTCTTAATTGATTTCCACAGTTAGTGATTGAGGCACTGCGCCCACCTAGGTGTATAAGAGAGAGCCGGTAAGAGAACATGGGGGAAAGGGAAAAAAAAGAAAACAAGGAGAAAGATTTGAAAGAAAAGAACAGATGTTAAAAGTTGGGAGAAAAAGAAGTGGAGGAAGCTGGTGTGAGTGGGTGAGAGAGAAAGCAATAAAACGCAGACAGCCAGGAGGAAGTCCCTCAAGCAGGTGTGCGGTAGATGCTCAGGGGCCGAAGTAGGCCACACGAGCTGAATGATCAGGAAGCTGGAGCGACTGACACACTGCTCAGTTGGAGCAACTCCACGTAAGGCCAAGAGAAAGGCAGAAGCGGCTGCAGGGAAATTGGAAGGCTCAGTGAAGTATCTCTGCGGAGGGAGCCATGGACCACAGGGACACAAGCCTGGCATCGGGAGTCAGAGGCTGGGCACAGTGCCCCACTGGCACCACAGATGGCAGCAGGGGTCCGAACCTAGGTGCAAATGCAGAAGTTCGGCTGAACTGCTGATTCGGCATCTCTCAAGCTGCAAGGTCTCGTCTGGGGTTAAGGTGAAGAGACATCCATTTTAAAAGGGAATGCACAGGGGACTGAGTTTGAAAAGACAGTTGCTTGCATTTTAATGGATTCTTAGTTATTTATTTTTAACCTTCACAGTTCACCTCTTTTATTGGATTATTCATTTATTGAACATTTTTGAGCATTACACTATTTGGACACTTGTTTTTTCTTTGATTGTTACATAAAACCAATTTGGCCCCTTTATGCACCTACCCCTTGTCTGGCTGTATGTGTCCTCATCTGCTGATGGGTTCAACAGGCTCCCTAGAGCAACTAGCTGTGTGGAGGTAACTCACACCGGTCACAGTCTTCCATTTCTGATGTGAGCACAAGGCTATTGTAAAGACAGGTCTTCCAGCTTTCACTGAGTGTCACAACACAGGCAACAAGGAGTCTTCTACAGGGTGCCATGTCATGGCAGAGCAGATACTGTAGATATTATTCTACTGGTTTCTTGGCACACAAAGATCCACGCTGTTGGTTGGTATTTGGTTCCTACAGTAGATTTATCCATTGAGACCAATCATCTCAATGATCAGATTATAAAATATGCCAAGTGCCTGGCAAGCACTATTCAGAATATGACTTGACTGTGATTGGTGCTCCATCATCAGCTTGATACATCCAAGTGCTGAATGCTGACAGAAAATGCCAGTCTAGAAGTTCCACAGAAAAACCTTCTTTTTGCTTTCTAATGAATTTCTCTTTGTAAATGGTGCAGGTTTAATATTAATAATATATACATAATTAATATAATATATGGTTTTATTTATATAATGTCTTTTTCAAACCCAGGGTCACTGCATATAGCATTCATAAGAAAACAATAAAGCACAAAAACAACAATTAGGTAATAATAAGATAATATAGTAAAATATGAAAAAGCATATAACAAAAATAAACAATCCAAAATGTATAAAAGAATAGCAAAAAACTAAGAGTTAAGAAAATGAAAGTACTTTTAGAATTTATTAGTGTAAGTACCATGGAGGACAGATGGGCATCTTAGCTGGACGAGAAAATGAAATTTTGCCTGGCTGGAAGGATATAAGGGACGCACAAGCAGAATCCAGAGGCCAGGAGCAGCTCCAGCCCCCATAAGACAGGTGGCAATGGCCCACACAGGGAATCCCAGATTGGACACCCGCATGGTTGGATGGGAGTTGGAGTCCAGACATTCAGTTGGGGGAGGACATCCCTGGTTCCCATGTGACCTGGAAGTCCTTCCAATAGGGCACACCGTGGCACCAGATGCTTTCCCATGACTTGTTTAAAAAGCTGTCTCACCTCAAAGTGTCCAACAGTAGGGTGGAAGGTGAGAAAAGAGTATATTTATCTTGTAATTATGTGTATGTGGTTGTGTTTACTTTGGAGAAATATTGGTAAACAATAATGCACTGTAAGGAATTTGGAGACAAAGTGTGTGCCTCCCGGAGGTTACAGTGATTTAAAGTGAAGATCTGAAAGTAGACAGGAAGAGTCTGAAATTCATTGAGCTAAAGACATCTAGGTGTCATGACACCAAATGACCTGTCACCTCTTGTAGACAGTTTGGTCTAAAGTCCCACTAATAGTCCAGTGCCAGAGGAGCTCAGCTGGATAAACTGGGCATGAAGGAGCTTTTAAATCAAGGCTGGACCAGAGGATGGTAAAGAAATTGTTAGCTACTGTGGTTCATGAAGAATGTTATGCGCTATACACTTGTGTAGTCTAAGTATAGGCAGACCAGAGCAAGCTGTTAAATACAGTATGGGTAGACAAATATGTTACATGACTGAAGAAACTGAAGAGCACTACCCCTTGGAGTTTTGTACGTGTTACAAATGCCAACAAAGTTATTATTACATGACCTGCTTATTAATAATGGGAAATGTTGTTATATTTCAATTATGAAATGGAATACAATGAATGAAAACAGGACTGTCCAGGAAAAAGCAGAGTATCTGGACACACCATGTAAATAAGAACTCTTATTTTTTGAATAATGCAAAGAGTGCTGTTTCAGTTGGGAGGCATCATCCAAATAATGGGGCTGGGCAATTATTATTGAAGAGCTACTGATATGAGACAAATTTTATTTGCAGCAAAAACTTTGAATTTGCTGTAACAAAACAAAAAAAATTGCAAAAATGTACCATTCTGTGACATTTTATAAAATGCATGCCATTGACCCAAGAAGAAAGGTGTTTCATACAGTATATATAATACATTTTTCCCTGAACTGTATGTTTTTATCTCATCTGCAATCTAATGGCAGTGCCGACTCACATAATATAATTTTCATCAGGCACCAATATCACTTGCATAAGCAGGATCTCAGACCGCAACCTACAGGATTTTCTTCTCATATGATTTGGATTACATCATTTGTCTTGGTGTAAGTCATTGGTCCTGCGGGTTGTTTTTGACCATGTTGAATTTCCAAAAGACACTCATCCTCTGTTTACTTTCTTTAGCACACTGTTCTGAGTGTCCAAAATTGATGTACAGTGTTGCCAACCACTTACGGAGCAATATGTTCTCTTCTTTCAACTCTTGAAAAAAATGTAAAAATTCCAAAAACTCCTTTTAAAGAGGTTTGCGATTGTGAAATTCCATGCAAATCAAATTTTAGCGTTAATTTAATGAAAACATATGTGAAAGGAAATGGGAACTCAGCTGCTTTGCCCATTACTACCTATTATTTTGTGATGCTGTATTTTCTTTTTTTTTTGTTGGGAGATTTAGACCACTCAGCAAGGAAAGCGGCAGGGTGGTGCAGTTAGGAATTTCATTATAACTGTGCAATAAATCTGATGGCACTACATTTTTTTATTATGACAAAGCCTTACATTTTGGAAAAATCTATCACTATTGTACACTACCATATCGTTACAAAGCACAATGGAGGTAAACCAAGATAACACAGAATGAAGCACACATTTTTAGTAAATACTGTTGTTTAAATATGGTAGAAAAGAACGGTGGAGATGTTGTTGCCAAAGTTTGCTGTTTCTTGTTGGTAGACATATATTCAAGTCAATTTTATAATCAGGCCATTATAATTTTAGGCTTTGATATGCAGCATTGTGATTTGTACCAATTCGGAATAAACTTTGAATTATCTTTATTATATTATTAAATAAGTCCTCTATCTAATAATCTGAAATTGGTGACCTTCCCTACTGCAGATGCTTTCCACGGTCCATGCTATGAATTACAATAATGGTATCAACTACTAATGAAAGCATGAATTAGTGTTTCAGCGTTTTTTGTTGAGTAAGGAGCAAAATGTTGCAGAGAAGGAAGAATGCGCTTTTGGGAAGTGAGTTTAAATGAGTCTCAAAGGAAAGTAATGAGTCCTGTAATGAACCATGAGTACAAACCGCTAGTGTAGGATTAACCATTTACACCATCAGTATTAATAGAAAGGATTAGTAGTGCAGAAATTCAATTAATTTTGGGATAGCCAAGAAAATATGAAGTGTGCCATAACAGATTTCAGGTCAGGTGTGAGATACAGTGAAATTCATACTTACCAAAGAAAATCATTCTACATTGCCTATGCTATTTGATTTTCATGTACAATGGCAAAATTACTGAAATACTTTTATTAAAGGGTTGAAGATAAATAGGAAGAAGACAGAATATATGAGATTTCATGAAAATCAGGATTCAGAAGTCAGCCTGCAGGAAGATCTATTGAAAAGAGTGGATAAGTTTAAATATGTAGGATCAGTGGTAGCCACCTAGATACAGAGATAACCAAAAAAGGGGCAATGTGGATCGAACAATCAGAAGAAAGTATCAGGAATATTGTGTGATCAAAGAATTAAGCCAAAGGTTCAAGGTAAGGTTTTTAAGACAGTGGTAAGGCCAGCAGTGATGTATGAAGCGGAGACATGGGCAGTATAGGGAGTTGAACATGGCAGAAAAAAGAACGTTGAGATGAATGTGTGGAGTTACACAAAAGGACAGAATAAGAAATGAGACAATCAGAAGTCAACAAATGTGGGCGAGATATATGTAAGAAAGTACAGGTAAATAGGCTGACATGGTATGGCCATGTCATGAGGAGAGACAAGGAATATGTGGGCAAAAGAGGGATGGGAATGGAAGCAAAAGCAGTAATGTATGGATAAAGAAAAAGAAGATCTGAAAGAAATGGGCTTGACTAGTGAAGAGGTGCAGGACCGAGCTGTTTGGAGAAGCCAGATCAAGCACATCAAAATAGCATAGAAGATGACGAGTAAGTAGAAGACACGGACGTCTTATTTTCACAATACATTTATACTTTTAGTGCTGAAGTGTTCCTAGAATGGTTTTCTTCCCAGTAAAAATCATGTAAATTTGAATTTTTATTTCCTTATTCCTGAAACTATAGATTACTGGGTTCATCATGGGTGGGATCACATTACCAACTATTACCAATGTATTGTACACTTCAGTGGGCATCTTGACACCTGCACTTGGCAGGATATAAGTAGCCAGCGATGGGATGTAAGCAAGGACTAAAACAATGAGGTGAGTGATGCAGGTGCTGAAAGCCTTACTGTTTGCATCTACAGAGGTGATTTTCAGTGCCACCGAAAAGATTCGGGCATAGGTGAACAAAATTAATATCATCGGGCAGAATCCTAGCAAAATCACAAAAGTGCTCAAAAGCAGCAAGTATTTGGGGTCATCATTACATGCTATTTGGACCATGTTAGAGTAATCACAGTAGCAATAGGGCAGGACATTGGTGCGGCAAAAGGAGAGTTCACTGACAAACACCATCATTGATATGTGCAAGAGGAATGCAAACACAGGTATAGATAAGACAGCAATCCACACGATTTTTTTTGTAACAATTGATGGGTAACGGAGGGGATGCACAACTGCCACATAACGGTCCAGAGCCATAAACGTTACCAGAAGGGATTCCGTCAGGTTGATATTCAATATAAAATACATCTGCGTTAAACAGGCTCCATACGGTACTAGTGACATATTGAACTGAAGAATAGTGATGAGTCTTGGGATGATGGTGTTAGTGTTCACCAGGTCTATCACCGCTATGGTACTTATGAAGATGTACATGGCGGAGTGGAGCTGCCGGTTCATTTTAATCACCAGAATTACCAGAAGGTTTCCAAAGATTGAAACCAGGTAGATGATCAGAAGGATGACAACAGTCAAAATTCTGTGGTCAGTTCTGATGGCACAATGCAGTACAAATTCTGCTACAGATATGCTGGAGTTGAACATTATGTCAGTTTTTCTCTTCCTGCGGAAATATTAAGAATAAATAAGAATTAGCCATGGGAATCTACAGTATTTCATCTGTAATAGAGACACATTAGGAAAAGACTCATTTATCATCTTGTGTTCTTCTGATCAATGCTATAGGGGAACCATTTTTAGTTTACCTATGAAGGCTTCCACATGAAGGTTCCAGAAAGAACCTTTATTTATTTAGACTCATTACAGGTTCCATAAGTAATCATCAAAAAATGGTAACACATTTATAAAATAAATGGGCTCATGCCTTGTTGCAAAGTTAATGTAGATGTGGTACCAAAGGCAGAGACCGACTTTCTGTTGCTCTTCTCTTTTTTTAAGATTGCACTTGTATTCTAAACACTCAAGTATTCTTGACATCTTGGTTTTCAGTAAGTCATATCTGTCAAATAAAATTATTATGTATACACCTGTCTTGCAACAGACTGGCATCATTTCCAGGGTCTCCTTGTGAAAAAAGAGGCTAAAAATGGAAAGAGGAAATTAAACATCAACCTACTGTATTAGTTTTCATGTGACTATGTTAGAAATGTTTGAAGCAAGCCTTCAAGTTTTTTTTTTTGCATTAGTATTATTCTTCCTTATAAGGCAGACACCTTTCTTCAAAGCACCCTAGAAAGGAAACAGTAATACATTTAATGTGGACATTTGGACAGTAGAACTATAACAGGAGAAAAATTTGCAGTGCATGAAAAGAATAAAACTCTCTTAATCTAACACGGGGTATCGGGGGGCACAAACCAGAAAGTGGTCCTAGAGGGGGCACCAGTTCATTACACTCACACTTACCAACAAGAAATCTTCACATTGTTTACCTGCTTTTTGTTAAACTGCTAGATTATGACAAATGTGCTGTGAGATTTTTCAGGTAAGAAAGAAAGAAATTTCATGGGAGCATAGCTCTTTAGGGTAAGGCAGACAGAAGTTTTGTGATAGGACAGTTATATCTACTAACTGTAGCAGTGTTAAGGATTAACAAGTTTTTTAGTGTACCACTACGCTGCCCGAAGCTTCATGGGGATAACCCTTCTGTTTGATTGCATGTAAGAGTAACGCGAAAACCAAAACCTACCTAGAGTACCAGCACGTTTTCTTTGTGTTCCATCACAGTGCTTTGAAGCTTTAAGTTGGACACCCCCTTCTCGCATTGTTTGAAAGATCGTTGATGCATCATTAGAACATTAGAACAATCTAGACGAGAACGGGCCATTCAGCCCAACAAAGCTTGCCAGTCTTTTCCACTTATTTCTTCCAAAAAAACACCAACTCCAGTTTTGAAAGTCCCTAAAGTCTTACTGTCCACACTACTTGCCAGCTTATTCCAAGTGTCTACCATTCTAATGTTTGTGCGAAATTTACCCTTAAGAAGTTTCCAACTGTCCCCGTGTTCTTGATGAACTCTTTCAAAATAACAGTCTCAATTCACTGTACTAATTCCCTTCATAATTCGAAACACTTCAATCATGTCACCTCTTATAATTTTCTTTTGGTTAAACTGTGAAAGTCTCAGCTCTTTTAATCTATCCTCATAATTTATCCCCTCACCAGTGCGTTAAAAAGATTGAGCATAACCTCCTTGGATTTGTACTCCACACATCAAGGCGCTATATAACCTGACATTCTGTTTGCCTTCTTAATTGCTTCTAAACACTGTCGGGAAGTCGATAGCTTAGAGTCCACTATGACTCCTAAATCCTTCTCAAAAGGTGTACTCTCGATTTTCCAATGGCCCATTGTGTATTCAAACCTAACATTTTTACTTCCTATGTGTAATACTTTACATTTACTGACATTAAATTTCATTTGCCACAAACCTGCCCAAGCCTATATGCTGTCCAAGTCCATCTATAATGATATAAAGGATTCCAAATTATCTGGTAATCCACCTATCTTTGTATCCTCTGCAAATTTAACCAGCTTGTTACTTAAATTCCTATCTAAATCAATTATATATATTAAAAATAGCAGCAGCCCTAGCAGTGACCCCTGTGGAACGCCACTCTTAACCAATCAGCCAATTCTGAAGAGGTTCTTTACACCATCACCCTCTGCTTCCTGTGTCTGAGCCAATTCTGCACCCATCCAAAAACATCACCCTGAACTCCCACGTCTTTTAGTTTGATGCCCAAACTCTCATGTGGCACCTTATCAAATGCTTTCTGAAAGACAAGATAAATAATATCATATGCTCCACTGTGATCATATCCTTTTGTTGCCTCCTCATATATTCCAGCATATTAGTAAAACACAAAACACAACCTCCCTCTTTGGAACCCATGCTGACTGTTCTGAAAAACTCCTGTTCTTGCCAAGTGTTGCTCAATCTTAATAATTCTTTCCATTAATTCTCCTGTGATGCATGTTAAGCTTACTGGCCTATAGTTGCTTGGAATGTCTCTGCCACCCTTTTAATATAAGAAAATGATATTTGCAATTTTCCAGTCCTTCGGAATCTCTCCAGTGCGCAGTGACTTCCTAAAAATATATGTCAATGGTTTATATATGTACTCGATAGCCTCCTTAAGAACTTGAGGGCAAATATTAACTAGTCCTGGTGATTTGTTTGATTGTATCCTATTTAATATGAGCAGCACTTCTCCCTCTACAATTTCCAAATCCCTCAGTACCTCCTTAGTAGTCCCGTTTACCTTTGGGAGGTTATCCACTTTTTCACTTGTGAAGACCTCAGAAAAATGCAAGTGTAGGGCACTAAACTTTACCATTTTAATACTACCACTATTTCACTGTCACTGTCGGCTATTTCTGATGCACTTCACCTCCTCCTTGACTCCTCCTTGTTCTTTTACTACTAAAATATTGAAAAACTCTCTTAGGGTCTTCTTTCTTCTTATCTGCTATATTCCTCTCCCACTGTCTTTTAGCCTTCCTGATATCCTTCTTAATGGTTTCCTTCATGTTCTCATACACTCTGTGATTCACTTTGTAGTCATTAGTCGTTCATGCCTTATTAAGCAGTTTTTTTCCTTTGCAGCTTCATTTTTAAATCTCTATTAATTCACTGTGGAGTTTTTTAAAAATTTCCTATTAATTCCAAATTTAGAAGATATGGAAAAAGATGATTCGCTGTGGCAACCCCTAATGGGAGCAGCCGAAAGAAGAAGAATATTAATTCCAAATTTAGGTATGTACCTGTCCATGTAAAACATTTTTAAACCTGTTCCACTGCTCCTCAATTTCCTCTACATTTAAAGGCTTATCCCAGCCTATCCTCCTTAGACTTTGTTGCATCTGCTCAAAATTTGCCCTACCAATTTTAGTCTTTGCATCTGCACTCTTACAAAATACTGAGAACTGTATTACATTATGGTCACTTGACCCTAGTGGTTCAATCACCTCTACACCCTCAATTCTATCTTGATTATTACAAAATACTAAATCCAGACAGGCTTCACCCTGTGTTGGTGCTTTAACATGCTGTGTTAACAGTGGAATCCCTTAAACCTACAAAAAAACTCATAATCCTGGCCCAACTTTAATTCCTTCACACCTCTCCATCAGCTTTTTTTGTTTTGTAAATGTGTCGATCAGCACAAGCACCAAGCAGCCTAATTTCCCATCCCCCCCACTGCCGGAGATCAACTCGGGCAAAAAAGTTCTCCCACCTAAAGTCTTGTTTATCTGCGTGTGAGGTGCCTGGAGTTGCACAGGGTAAATAAAATATCTTTATTTGGAACACATGCATTTCACATGTGTTCCATGTCTACATTGATCTGGTTAAGTGTAGGATGACAGGAAATGCAAGAAACTCAAGAAATGTTGAACAAATACCTAAAATAGAAACTTTTTTCATGTTATAGTACTAACAACACGATTTTGACATGGCGTGTATAATGTGTGAAGACTAAACTCCAATTATCAAATATTATTTGATTTATAATTATCAAATTTCACAAAAGGTACACGTATAACAAAACAAGTGCGCTTTTGTTCAAGAATAAGAAATAGGGTTAGGGTGCATAGAAATAGGGAAGAAAAAGAAATAGGCTTAGGGTACAATGCAGACATGACCGCTTAGGTGGCACAGCAGTAAGAACTGCTGACTCATAATCAAGAGGGATCGGGATCGAATCTGGGTCCTCTCCAGAATTACCGTTTAGAGTAGTGAGCTGCTCTTATTGTTGCTATTGTACATCCATCCATCCATTTTCCAACCCGCTGAATCTGAAATAAAAACATATATTTGATTTGAGTCTGTAAGAGCCGGTGTAAATTTATGGTACTTGTAAAGGTTAGCTTTTTTTTTTTTGTTTATTCAGTTTTATTCTCGACCATTTTCAAACAAGATCACAGTACTATCACCTCTCATTCTTGTGAATGCTTTTGTCAGACACACTTCCTGCACTCTCAGCTCTTATAAATTGTAACGTTTTCCTAACTTTAAGTTCCCAATTAAAGAAGATGTATTATGTCCAAATCTTATTGAAGAATTTCATCACAAAGGGTTATCAACAGAAAAAATGAGTACACAGGCAATCCTAACATGTAGAAACGAGGAAGTCAAACGAATTTACACCAAAAATGTCGATCTGTAACACAGCAAAATGGTTAAATACGTATCAATAGACTATGCTGAAACGATTGGTGGTGATTGTGCAGAAGATGAAAACAACAACTTACAATATCACAAAGAATATCTACAGGCATTAACACCGTCCGGTCTTCCTCCGCACAATATTAGTGTAGAAAGAAGGATATATCCAAGAAAGGTAATGTAGTATATCTTCTGTAGATAACATTAGAAAACAAAAGAGATCTTGATATGCCATTCGTATTAAAAAGTTAACAGCTTCCCATTAGAATAGCAATTAACAAATCTCAGAACCAAACATTTGAAAAAGTCATTTTATTTAATAGAGAGAAAGAAACAAAATTCAATCACGGGCAGTTATACATCACATTGATGTAAATGTAACAATTCACATGAAAATGAAAATCTGTTTAAATTGTACATCCGCATCCTCATACGTGAGCGGCAGAACCGCAGGCGAACCCCCTAATTATAAACTATGGATATTATCTTTAGGTTTTTAATATATAAACAAAGCAGATTTTTATAATGTAAAGTTTTTTTGTGCATATTCAAAGTCCAAACACCTTCTTTCTGGTGTTTTAATGTACATTATAGACAACTTGTCATTCAGCATTATTCAGTGCCAGCTTGACAGTATAAAGGTCCTTAGACTTTTAGGTTACATTCCATGGATTCCAGTCACAATGCACACCTTCAATCGTTAGCACCCTTATACATCATATACTTTAAGAGATGAGGGTGTGTGTTGTAACTTTCAATGCTATAAATGAATAATTACAAGCCAAGCATTTCAGAATAGTAACGTGTATTACTGTTACTTAGCAAATACTAAACTTAAATTCAGACTCGAGTAGGAAGATTTTTTCAATGACTTCACAACTCTGATATACCCTGTATATACTTAATTCAATTCAATTTATTTTCATCAAGCTCACCTCAAACATAATATCTCATGAAATTGCTATTTTTTTCTTGAATCCACTATAGAAAAAATGAAAAACAAACACAAAGGACCTACTTATTTTTTGTCACTTTCTTGTCTTCGTTTTTACTACGATATTTCTTCTCTTTTTCTTTGCATATATACTTGTCTTACTACGGACAAGAGCAATCTACAACTCACATTTGTTTGGAGAATTTAATACCATCTCTGATGTGCATGCCTTTTTCTCCAGAGTCCGCATGTATCAGTGCATCATGTTAAATATAACATAGTAAACAAGTGCGAAGATAATGAGTCTTCTCCCTTTATTTTGTAGCCACATTTAAACATTCTTTGTCTCTCTTGGGAAAACCTGCTGCTCCCCAGGAGGCACAGATACAGATGAGCAATTATGTTCCAATGCTTGCTTGTGTTGTTTTTGTAATTTTTAAGTGAAATCATTTCTGTCCCTGCCTCTAAAGAATTGCTTGACTTTAGTTTTATGTTGTATGGTATAATACACCTGATTCCTAAGGCTTATCTATATGTTACTCAACTCTGAGTCTTTAATTTTATTTATTCAATATAACCTAACATTTTATTTGCTTTTTTAGTCACTTCTGCACATTGCTGGGATGATGAAAATTAATGTCAACTTAAACCCCTACATCCTTTTCAGACTTTGTTTCCTGTGGGGCTCTCTCTCCCATCTTGTGTTTATAATTGACATTCTTTTTGTCCACATGTAGTACTTTGCACTTTACCTTATTAAACTTCATTTTCCGACAGTTACTGAGTTCTGAAACTTGTCCAAGACTGCTTGAATTGATTTTATGCCTCCTCAATGTCTGCCATTGTCCCACTAGAATCAAAGTCATTAATGTAAATCAGAAAAAGTAAGGGTCCAAGGACAAATCCCTGAGGGACTCCACTGATGACCCAATTATTATCTGTAGTCTTTGTTTCCTGCCGGTTAACTAATCAGAGATCCAGTTATGCAGATTCCCTCTGATGCCTACAGCTTCTAGCTTTAGAATTAATCTTTGATGTAAGGCAGCTGAGTCAAAGACTTTTTGAAAGTCTAAGTAAGTATGTTCTATGCTTTCCTTTTATCAAATATTGCAATTGCTCGTCCGAAAAATCTAAAAAAAATAGTTTGACAAGAGCTTCCTCCTGTAAACCCATGGTGGTTGTTAGTGAATATACTATTTTCACATAGCTACTTTTTAATGTAATTCTTACTATAGTTTCCATAGTTTTGCGTGGCACACAAGTTAAGACTTATTGGTCTGTAATCATTAGAAGCCATTTTATCTTCCTTTTTAAAGATTGGAGTCACATTTGCAACGTTCCAGTCCTCAGGTACTTCTACTTTCCCAAGTGACTGCTGAAATGTTCTTAATAGGGATTTTAGATGACAACTTTCATTTCTTTCAGTACAATTTGTAAAATTCCATCACATCTGGTTTTATTTGTCTTTAACATACTGAGGGCTTGAAGCACATCTGACTCTTTAAATTTGAAAAATCTATGAACTCGAAGTTTGTTTTTATTTCTGCTCGGGGCATTCCACATGTTTTTTTTTCCTTTACAAATACTTGGGTGAAATATTTGTTTAGTTCATTTGCGATTTCCTAATGAATTCTCCTTTTGCACCCCTGAGGTTTCTTAAATTCTCTTTTAATGTCTTTTTACTAGAGTGGAACTCAAAAAATTGCTTGCTGTTTGTTTTTTGCTTCACTTGTATTTCCAATAAGGGCTTCCCAAGCAGTGTTAGGAAAGCTAAAATCACACTTGATCAGTATGTCCTCTTTATCGCACTGTAGAATAGAACACAAACAGCAATAAAGAGTTGGGACACCACCTTGGTGACACCATATAAAGTGGTGTGAAAAACTATTTTCCCCCTTCCTGATTTCTTATTCTTTTGCATGTTTGTCACACAAAATGTTTCTGATCATCAAACACATTTAACCATTAGTCAAATATAACACAAGTAAACACAAAATGCAGTTTTTAAATGATGGTTTTTATTATTTAGGGAGAAAAAAAATTCCAAACCTACATGGCCCTGTGTGAAAAAGTAATTGCCCCCTGAACCTAATAACTGGTTGGGCCACCCTTAGCAGCAATAACTGCAATCAAGCGTTTGCGATAACTTGCAATGAGTGTTTTACAGCGCTCTGGAGGAATTTTGGCCCACTCATCTTTGCAGAATTGTTGTAATTCAGCTTTATTTGAGGGTTTTCTAGCATGAACCGCCTTTTTAAGGTCATGCCATAGCATCTCAATTGGATTCAGGTCAGGACTTTGACTAGGCCACTCCAAAGTCTTCATTTTGTTTTTCTTCAGCCATTCAGAGGTGGATTTGCTGGTGTGTTTTGGGTCATTGTCCTGTTGCAGCACCCAAGATCGCTTCAGCTTGAGTTGACGAACAGATGGCCGGACATTCTCCTTCAGGATTTTTTGGTAAACAGTAGAATTCATGGTTCCATCTATCACAGCAAGCCTTCCAGGTCCTGAAGCAGCAAAACAACCCCAGACCATTACACTACTACCACCATATTTTACTGTTGGTATGATGTTCTTTTTCTGAAATGCTGTGTTCCTTTTACGCCAGATGTAACGGGACATTTGCCTTCCAAAAAGTTCAACTTTTGTCTCATCAGTCCACAAGGTATTTTCCCAAAAGTCTTGGCAATCATTGAGATGTTTCTTAGCAAAATTGAGACGAGCCCTAATGTTCTTTTTGCTTAACAGTGGTTTGCGTCTTGGAAATCTGCCATGCAGGCCGTTTTTGCCCAGTCTCTTTCTTATGGTGGAGTCGTGAACACTGACCTTAATTGAGGCAAGTGAGGCCTGCAGTTCTTTAGACGTTGTCCTGGGGTCTTTTGTGACCTCTCGGATGAGTCGTCTCTGCGCTCTTGGGGTAATTTTGGTCGGCCGGCCACTCCTGGGAAGGTTCACCACTGTTCCATGTTTTTGCCATTTGTGGATAATGGCTCTCACTGTGGTTCGCTGGAGTCCCAAAGCTTTAGAAATGGCTTTATAACCTTTACCAGACTGATAGATCTCAATTACTTCTGTTCTCATTTGTTCCTGAATTTCTTTGGATCTTGGCATGATGTCTAGCTTTTGAGGTGCTTTTGGTCTACTTCTCTGTGTCAGGCAGCTCCTATTTAAGTGATTTCTTGATTGAAACAGGTGTGGCAGTAATCAGGCCTGGGGGTGGCTACGGAAATTGAACTCAGGTGTGATACACCACAGTTAGGTTATTTTTTAACAAGGGGGCAATTACTTTTTCACACAGGGCCATGTAGGTTTGGATTTTTTTTCTCCCTAAATAATAAAAACCATCATTTAAAAACTGCATTTTGTGTTTACTTGTGTTACATTTGACTAATGGTTACATGTGTTTGATGATCAGAAACATTTTGTGTGACAAACATGCAAAAGAATAAGAAATCAGGAAGGGGGCAAATAGTTTTTCACACCACTGTAATTGAAAGGCTTAAAGCAAAAGAACAACACGCAACACTTATGGAAACATCTTCACAGATGTGAATTCGTAATAGAACTGACTTAAAATGGATGATTTCCGGGTTATGAGTTCAAGCGGAAGGAAGGGGAGGATCCCAGTGGACAGACACAGAAG
The DNA here is from genome assembly GCA_026402145.1 of Polypterus bichir lapradei. NCBI lineage: Eukaryota > Metazoa > Chordata > Cladistia > Polypteriformes > Polypteridae > Polypterus > Polypterus bichir. Next base: position 26,732,491 of record JANRMT010028174.1, read on the forward strand.
TGACGTGAGAGATGGAGTGGCTGTCAATCTTCTGCTCTGCAGAGGAAGGAGACGAGAACGCTTTAGTATACAGTGCCAACCTCTGGTCTGGTGGGTAATTACTATCATCAAAGCCTTTAAGCTGTCTCCCATGTGCATGCACATGACAGCACATATATCATATTTGTTTTACTAATATGCTTGATAATACTTTACTAATATAATACTACTATAATAATGTATAATGTGCTTAATAATATCCTTTATGAAATATCTGAATCTGGTGAACTTTAACAAACTACAATAATCAAATTTCTGGCTTTCTTCCTTACTAGCTTAACCCCTCTGTTACTCTGATGTGTTCCCTTCTTCCATTTTGAATTTATGGGTCTGAATGTTATTTTTTACATATAATGGCACACTTTCTCTTTTCATTCTTTGACTATATCTCATGAAGCATGTGTAGCAACTAACATCATATTCCTCTCCATCACTCTCATTTAGCCATAACTGCATAATTCCTACAGTATCATAATACCGTGGCCTCTAGTTACTGTGTTTTCTTTCTAATCATCCTAGCATTAAAAAGTAAACATTTTAAACAAGGAAAGCTACTTATTGCCTTTTGGGTCAAATTTTCTGTAGGTCAGGCTAGCTATTTTTTTTTTGTTTTATATCTTCCTTCAGATTTTTCCCTCCACATCTTCTACTTCTTTCGGCTGCTTCCTTTAAGGGTTGCCATAGCAGATCATCTTGTTCCATATCTTTCTGTCCTCATCATCTTGTTCTGTTACACCATCACCTGCATGTCCTCTCTCACCACATCCATAAACCTTCGCTTAGGCCTTCCTCTTTTTCTCTTACCTGGCAGCTCTATCCTTAACAGCCTTCTCCCAATATACTCAGCATCTCTCCTCTGCACATGTCCAAACCAGCACAATCTCGCATCTCTGACTTTGTCCCCCAACTGTCCAACTTGAGCTGACCCTCTAATGTCCTCATTTCTAATCCTGTCCATCCTCGTCACACCCAGTGCAAATCTCAAAATCTTTAACTCTGCTACCTCCAGCTCTGTCTCCTGCATTCTGGTCAGTGCCACCGTCTCCAGCCCATATAACATAGCAGGTCTCCCTACCATCCTGTAGACCTTCTCTTTCACTCTTGCTGATACCCGTCTGTCACAAATTACTCCTGTCACTCTTCTCCACCCACTCCACCCTGCCTGCACTCTCTTTTTCACCTCTCTTCCACACTCCCCATTACTCTGTACTGTTGATCCCAAGTATTTAAACTCATTTAGTGGTTTTTGATTTTCTTTTGCTATGTTTATTGCTTATTATTATACAGGGTGAGGCAGAAAGGACGGACGTTTTTTACAAAATTGTTAATTTTTTCCTACAAAGAAATTTATTGAAAGATTTGAGTTCATATTGAAATAGCATTTGACAATTTGTAGGGATGGAAATGCAGGTCTACATGCAAAATACGCCTTACCAAACGATTACTGAGGCCAAGTTCAGAAGAATGCTTTCAAGCAGATCGACTTGGACTACGCAGCAGGGCTAGTTGTACGCATTCCACATTTTTAGGGGTACATGCCGTTCGTGTAGCCCCCAGCGGTCTTTTGTTCATTTGTGTACCTCATGTACGAAGTGCTTTAACCCAACGTAGGATAGTGTTATGAGCGGGAACAGCTTTATTTCTGTGGATATTGAAATGGCAACGAAACTCACGCTGAACTGCGATAATAGATCGGTTCTTGACAAAACAGTCGTACGCAAAAAACGCGGTGTTCTATCGTCCACGGCTCCATGGTTTCAACTAAAAAGAAAATAAAAAAATACTAAGACATTGCGAACCTAACGCCACCTACCGCACATCTGTCACTTCACCTAGTGGTGAGTTCTAGCCATTTCAAAGACGTCCATCCTTTCTGCCTCACCCTGTACATAGTCAGATTTGCCTACTAGGCGACTCCTTTTTTGCCCTTTTTGAATTTTGTTTTATAGTTCTATTTTTTTAATTAAGTATTTTCATTTATAACAATTTCTTTTTTGGACTGTTTCTCAAGCTAATATATAAAATATATAATATATAAAAATATATAATATATAAAAACTTCTCTAGCGCCTTCAACACCATCCAACCTCTGCTCCTTAGAGACAAGCTGATTGAGATGGGAGTAGACTCACACCTGGTGGCATGGATTGTGGACTATCTTACAGACAGACCTCAATATGTGCGTCTTGGGAACTGCAGGTCTGACATTGTGTTCAGCAATACAGGGGCGCCGCAGGGGACTGTACTTTCTCCAGTCCTGTTCAATCTATATACATCAGACTTCCAATATGACTCAGAGTCCTGTCACGTGCAAAAGTTCGCTGATGACACTGTTATTGTGGGCTGCATCAGGAGTGGGCAGGAGGAGGAGTACAGGAAGCTAATCAAAGACTTTGTTAAATGGTGCGACTCAAACCACTTACATCTTAACACCAGCAAAACCAAGGAGCTGGTGGTGGATTTTAGGAGGCCCAGGCCCCTCATAGACCCTGTGATCATCAGAGGTGACTGTGTGCAGAGGGTGCAGACCTATAAATATCTGGGAGTGCAGCTGGATGACAAATTGGAGTGGACTGCCAATACTGATGCTCTATGTAAGAAAGGTCAGAGCAGACTATACTTTCTGAGAAGGTTGGCATCCTTCAACATCTGCAGTAAGATGCTGCAGATGTTCTACCAGACAGTTGTGGCGAGTGCCCTCTTCTACACGGTGGTGTGCTGGGGTGGCAGCATAAAGATGAAAGATGCCTCACGCCTGGACAAACTTGTTAAGAAGGCAGGCTCTATTGTAGGAGTTAAGTTGGATAGTTTAACATCTGTGGCAGAGCGACGGGCATTAAGCAAACTCCTGTCAATCATGAATAATCCACTGCATCCACTGAACAGTGTCATCTCCAGGCAGAGGAGTAGCTTCAGTGACAGACTTTTGTCACTGTCCTGCTCCACTGACAGACTGAGGAGATCGTTCCTCCCCCACACTATGCGACTCTTCAATTCCACCCGGGGGAGTAAATGCTAACATTTTATTTTTATTTATTTATTTATTTATTTATTTATTTATTTATTTATTTATTTATTTTATTACTATTTACTTTAATATTGTTTCTTTGTATCAGTATACTGCTGCTGGATTATGTGAATTTCCCCTTGGGATTAATAAAGTATCTATCTATCTATCTATCTATCTAAAATTGTGAACCACCAGGGGGCATATCAGCCACCCTACCTGACACAATTGCTGTCCAGTGCACACATTTATTTCAAGTGGGGCAGTACTTTTTCTTTACTCCCCACTACAAAGCACAGTACACAAAGCACCAAAACCAAAACGCAGTCCCTTCTTCTTCTCCTCCTCCTGCCCTACCGCCTTCATTCCTCTCCCAGCAAGCTTTGCCCACATCCTCGTGAGTCTGGCCCTCGAATGGAGTGAGACAGCCCCTTTTATAGCCACCCGGAAGTTCTCCAGGTGCTCCAACCCAAGTACTGCAACCCAAGACTCGGCAACTGTCTAGGGTTAGGGTTATATATATATATTATTGAATATTTGTCTGTCTTTTCATTTTCCAATATATCAGTTTTTGATTTTACATATCTGTTTACTGTTTTCTGATTATTTCGTCGTGCCGGGAAAAAATAAGATGACTTGTAAGGAGTTTGGCTTGTTATTAGAACAAAAAACCTCAGGTAATCCAAGGACTAAGTCTTGGTAGTGTAGTGGCCAATCTGGATAAGGTAAAGCAACATGAGCAATGGTCACTAGAACAACAACATTTATTTATATAGCACATTTTCATACAAATAATGTAGCTCAAAGTGCTTTACAAGATGGAATAAAAAGGAAGTTAATATATAAAACATAAAAAAACAGCTTAAGCAGTCCTGAAGCAATCGGAAATTGTTATGATTGGTGACGCAGACTGCAAGAAGAGAAGTGAAAAACAAACCATAAAATAGCAAATATTTCCGTTAAACATAGTTTGAGTACAGCTCAAAGAAAGACAAGGAGCGTAGAATAATTAAGCAATTAACCTCCAAAACAGTTTAGCAGTTACCAGAATCAATTAACAGGATCAAAATATATTTGTGAATCTCAAATTACCATTACTAATCACAAACCAAAATAACTTATCTAAAGGCCTATACCAAGGAAAAAGTCCAGAGACAACAAATTTAGAACAGATATCACTAAGTAGTTAATTGCAGGGTTGACCAATGCAGTATGTTTAGGTGCATTTTCAATGAAATCTTTGCCTGTTCCGGCATATCGTGAATGTAACTGGTGTTTTCTCTTCTTGCAGCGCGTCCAAGAGTTTGTGTTTGAGGCAGCTGTGTGGTGTGGAGGCAGCTTAAGGGACAGAGTTTAACTTTTCTATTAAATCTGAAGGAAGAAGCTTATACAACCTACCATGCAAGTTTAACATTCATCTTACATAACACCAACAACCAGAATTAGATATGCTAATACATTTGCTGTCACCAACAAAACCATTTGGGCAAAATGACGAACAAATCTAGCTATGAAGGCTGAGGTGGTTTGGCCACATGTACAGAATGGGCACAAACAGGCTACCACACAGACTCCTCTGGAGACAGCAACCCACCCAGTGGCGGATACAATGGACTGTGCCTAAGAAAACAAGTACAGGAAGATCTGAAGATCTGATGACTCGGCCTAAATGGACCTTAATTAGCCTTGGAACTACACCTTTTTATAAGTTTCTTTCTATGGGTTGAATAGAAAAGCTAAACTCCTTTCCCAAGCTGCCTCCCCACTGGAGTATAAGTTCCAAGTAATGATATTTAATGTTAATATCACCTTAAGGGCTAGAGTCGATGATTTGTTCAGTAATCTTCAGGACACATGGGGTCAATATTTCACTAGCACATATAGAAGGAAAGGATTTTTTATGTTGAAGTTGAATTTGAACTTGTTCCTTAATTTAGTTCCCTTGATTCATTTACATCCTATGGTATCCAGGCTTACTGCAGTTACCTTCTTTTGAATTTTCATATGGTGATCATCTCTTGCTAGCATAAAGTACAATATTTTGAGAGTTTGTGATCAGTTAACTCTTTTTTTTAATTGACAAGACCAATATGTTGTGTTTATGTATGGTCTCCTTGGCTTGTGCACCTTGACTTCCTTTACCTGGTATGGACTCTATGTGCAACCCACTCCGAAATTTGTTGTAAGCTGTCTTCCACTGCTGACATCTGCCAATGGGATTGTTTGTGCAGTAGGTTGCTCCAGTCTGTCATTAGGTGTCAAATCTATAGACAATGAAATAGACCACCACTACGCACCCAAGTATCTGAGGTGTATTAAGTGGGTCTCAAAAGGGTTCCAGAAATTGAATGCCAAGAGACATCAAGAAAGAGAGAGAGAGAGAGGCCTACTATAGTAATTCCATAAGAAATCATACCTTCACTGTTTAGGAATTTCACTTTAGCTGAGGTTTGGGCTGGGTTTTAGATTGCATTTGAAATTTCATCTGGGAGATGCTGTGAAAGTCTTACATTCCATGGCATAGAAAAAAGAGGGCAATGCCAATTTGTCCTGTTCTTTGATTTAAATGTACAGTGCTGATATACTTATACCACACTGCATTCATTTCAATTCCACTACTCCTTTTTATTTTATTGCTGAAGAATTTCTGGAATATTTTTCTTTCCAGTAAAAATCACGTAAATTTGACTCTTTATTTCCTTATTCCTGAAGCTGTAGATTACTGGATTCATCATAGGTGGGACCACATTGCCAACTATTATCATTGTATTGTACACTTCAGTGGTCATATTGACTCCAGTACTTGGCAGAATATAAGTAGCCAACAAAGGGATGTAGGCAAGCCCTAAAACAATGAGGTGAGTGACACAAGTGCTGAAGACTTTACTGTTTTTATTAACAGAGCTGATTTTCAGTGCCACCAAAAAGATTCGGAAATATGTGAAAAGAATTAATATCAGGGGGCAAAATCCTAGCAAAATTACTAAAGTGGTCAAAAGCAGCAAGTATTTTGGGTTGTCGTTGCATGCCACTTGGACCATATTAGAGTATTCGCAGTAACAATATGGCAAAACATTGGTGCGACAAAAAGAGAGCTCACTGACAAACACCATAATGGAAATGTGCAAGAGGAAAGCAAACACGGGTAATGATAATACAGCAATCCACACAATTTTGTTTGTGACAATTGATGAGTAACGAAGTGGATACATAACTGCCACATAACGGTCCAGAGCCATAAACGTTGCTAGAAGAGATTCCATTAGGTTGATATTCAACATGATATACATCTGTATTAAACAAGCTCCATACGGTACTAGGGAGAAGTCGAACTGAAGAATAGTGATGAGTCTTGGGATGATGGTGTTACTGTTCACCAGGTCTATCATTGCTAAGGTACTAATGAAGATATACATGGCGGAGTGGAGATGCTGGTTCATTTTTATCACCACAATCACCAGAAGGTTTCCAAAGACTGAAGCCAGGTAGATCATGAGAAGGGCGACAACAGTCAAAGTCCTCTGATCCGGCTGGATGGCACAATGCAGCACAAAATCTGCTACAGAAATGCTGGTGTTGACCATTATGTCAGGTTCTCCTTTTCACCTAAAGGGTCAAGAGTAAATGTGACAATGGCATTAGGATTATATTATATTATTTTATTTTATATTATATTATATTATATTATATTATATTATATTATATTATATTATATTATATTATATTATATTATAT
>JANRMT010028174.1:26739527-26779989 GCA_026402145.1 Polypterus bichir lapradei
TATTATATTATATTATATTATATTATATTATATTATATTATATTATACAGCTAATAATTTGAAGTGACTTTGAAATGTAGACTGTCTTTTGACTAACACACTAAATTTACTGAACAAACTCTTACCTTTTTTCTGTTTGTTTTAAAATTTCTAAAATCAAAATAATTTTTAATGTTATGTTGTTGTTATGAAAAAATCTTGAAAAAATTGGAACCCTACTGTTTACATAGGTATTCAAACCCAGTGCTGCAGAAGTTGTAAGCTGAAAAGCCGTTACTTAGCAAGGATGTATTTGAATCCAGTTTGTGTCCACCATTGATTAATTAAAATATTTACATTTCACAGATAAAATTCTCACCATTAAGCATTCATTATAAAAGATCTGAATTTGAATAACACAGTTAAAGACTAAACAACATTTCAATGAAGTCAGAGATAAAATACAATGGGCACTTCTGGTTCAATTATCAGGAGGACATAAGAAGATATGCCAAACTACCCAAACGCTGCCTAAAACAAGTTTTCTCAAAGGAAATTGGTGAGCGAAAAAGCCAACCACCACTTTAGAGTTCAGACTGAAATAAAGGTGCAGCGGTCAACCATATCGAGATTAATGCTTAATACTGGACTGTAGAAGAGGGTGAATGAAAAGCTATTGACGGTTTGATAAAAGCATGAGCTAAAAGAACACTTTCTGCCAAGAAACTAAACCAGATTTTGTTAAAAATTTACTACATGCTAATATTAAAGAACTGGAAATAAAATACAAGTTGAATTACAAACTAACAATGTTGTTATTAACTAGTACTGCTTCAATATAAAACAGTCGACACAACAACTGAAAGATAACTGATCAACTACAAACTGAAGTAAAATTATAAAACTCCACTGTGGGGAAAACTTAAATTTCCAAAAGCAAAATATTCATAATAGGTGATTAAAAATATAGAAGATAAACCTGAAAACACATAAAGTCTAAAAGGTAACAAGAAATTGCATCAACTGCTACTTTCCACCATTTTTAAAAGTGTGGCCGCTGTCCTCTAGTGGTCACAACTTCACATCCTCATAAAAACCTAAAAGAACAACCTGATTGGTTATCCATTTACACCTGGGGGGATCCGAGTACCAGCAGCACGGTGGCGCAGTGGGTAGCGCTGCTACCTCACAGTTAGGAGACCCGGGTTCACTTCCCGGGTCCTCCCTGCGTGGAGTTTGCATGTTCTTCCCATGTCTGTGTGGGTTTCCTCCCACAGTCCAAAGAGATGCAGGTTAGGTGCATTGGTGGTCCTAAATTGTGCTTGGTGTGTGTGTGTGTGTGCCCTGTAGTGGGCTGGCACCCTGCCTGGGGATTTATTCCTGCCTGGCACCCTGTGTTGGCTGGGATTGGCTCCAGCAGACCCCCATGACCCTGCAGTTACGATATAGCAGGTTGGATGATGGATGGATGGATCCGAGTACCCCAACGTATAAGTGTTAGCATTGTATACAGGATGTGTAAAGCCTCTGGTTTGAAAAAAAGACTCTATGAATGGCCTTATTTTAATACTTGAAAAACTATACTGCAATTTAACAAACTGAGGTACATAGACAAATGCTTTTGTATGTAGTACGATAATTACTGACTACATTGGGCGACAGCAGTTTAAAGTAGTGATGGAATCAGAAGATGGATTGGAAGAGCCAAGGTCTTAACTGGGAGGACAGGAATCAACTACACAAAGGCAAGGGCATGAAACAAAATTGTACGTCGAGAAATGTAGTCAGTGAGTCAGACACCAAAATATTTTGCGTAGCCAAAATGCAAGACATAAATCAAAGTCAAGAAACACAAAATTGTTCATAACGTCAGGTTTATTTAACAGTAATAACACTAGCTCTACCTTTTTTCGTTGTGATTTATCCTCAAATTTGGACAGGCTGGAAGTGTACAAGCTTTATACTTTCATCGCAATGACATCACACTTTGCACATTCCTGGTTGTACTGCCTAGCAGTAGCCTGTCAATGCTGCGTCACAAACAGCAAAAAGTGGTGGTGCCCATAATAAAGGCAAAATCATGCATCAGGAAAGTAACATTTTCAAAAATGTCCTTAATCAAAAACATGATCAAACCATTAAAGTAACTGACCTTTAAAACTTTGAAAACAATATCTCCATTACCTTTAGATTCCAAGAAAAAGTTGTAAAAGCACCATGTTATTTTAAGAGATTTGGCAAACATCACTGGATTGCATTTGTAACCTGTGGATGAGTTTTCATTTACGGTGCTATAACAGGATATCATAGCCCATTCAGTGGCTCATGTCGAGTTTAGATATTCTCAGAGGGTTTCCTAAAGTTGCTCTGGTTTAACACCAGAAAGGTTAACTGGTGGGTCTAAATGGATCTCAAGTCAAGTAGGGGAGCACGGTACTGATACAGTGCCTTGCCGCACCTACTACATGACGAAACAGCTCGGGATCCCGGTTGGTAACCCCCCAGGCAGACACTCAGTCCATTCCCACCCTCCGGAAATGACCCTCTATCTGCCGCAGCCAGGTGTTACATGGGCGACCCCTTGGCCTGGTCCAGCCACTCGGGTCCCCAACAAAGAGGATCTTACGAGCTGGATCACCCTCTGGGAAACGCGCCACATGGCCGTAGTGCTGTAACTGACACTCCCTCACAATGCAGGTAATGTGCCTCATTTGGGACTCCATGAGCAACCGCTTATTCAACACAAAGTCAAACCAACGGTACCCAAGGATTTTCCAGAGAGACACAGTACCGAAGGAAGCAAGACAGGAAGCACCAGGACTCTAATAACCTGGACCTTCGTCCTTTTGCAGAGATATTGAATACCGCCACACACCCCTTTCCAGTAACCTCATGACCCCTCCATGCTCTCCAAATCCGTCTACTGACTTCATAGGAAGAGTCACCAGAGACATGAATGTCACTGCTGAGGTAAGTAAACCTCTCGACAAGGTTGACACTCTCTCTGCAAACAGACACACTGCTGATGGCCGTGCCCAAGAGGTCATTAAAGGCCTTGATGTTGGTTTTTATCAGGACCCTCGCAAGCCCAGACACTCAGACTCCTCACTCAGTCTCTCGAGAGCCCTGATCAGAACCTCCATTGACTCCGCCAAGATCACATCGTCATCAGCAAAGTCAAGATCCCTGAATCTTTCTTCACCAACAGATGCCCCAAAGCCGCTTGACACCACCACACTGCCCAACACCCAGTCCATACAAGCATTGAACAGAGTAGGAGCAAAACACACCACTGACAAACCCCAAAATCAACTGGGAAAAACGCAGAGGTTCTGCCTCCACTCTGCAGAGCACTCACAGTACCAGTGTATAGGACGGCCATGATATCCAGCAACCTCGAGGGGATCCTGTGAACCCTTAGGATGTCCCACAGGGCAGCTCGATCAACTGAGTTGAACGCTTTATAAAAATTGACAAAGACGGCAAAGAAACTCTGTCGATATTTGCATTTAAATGGACCTGTCGTAAATAATTGTTGCTATGTGTATGGCGTTGTCCACTTGTGGACCACCCGTCCATCCAATGTTGTGCTGTATATTGTCCAAAATCATGATTAGATGTTTACTCGTATAACACATGCGCACCTGTGGATCATCCTCAGGGCTTCTCTAAGGTATGTGGTACCACCCCGGGTCGAGATGGGACGCTGTCGCTAACCATTTCCTCTCCTATTCTTCCAACAGCACCAAGAAGATGTCTGCTGAGGGCACCTGACTTGGCCTCTCTTGTTTTCTGGCTATACTGTATATCTTGAGGTTGGCAGAGCTCCTGTGACAAAGCCTGAATTAATACGAGCCTGACTGGGGCTATTTTGTTTGTCACATTTTGTTACCTTTGCACTGCGGGCTCCCTTTATTTTTGTTAAAAGAAACTTGACGTAAATGGGGATGGCCAATTTAGTGCCCCAACATTTCCTTGTCAGGGACTTGCAATTCATCACTTGTCCACACTGTTGATTACGCTTTGTTCAAGTTAAAAGAAGAAGTAAGGAGTGAGCAAGTGGGTTCATTAAAGGAAATTGAATGTGTCTTTTAATGTTAGCCTTTACCCTTTTTAAGACTATCCAGTACTATAGACGATTTTTGCCACTGGTGAGCTATCACCCTTACCTTGTGGGCACTTTGCACATGTTTAGTTTGACATTACTTTGGTCTGTTGTATAAAACAAAGGCATCTGTGTTTTTTACACCCATTATTTGTGCACTTATGTTGGCATGTGGTTATCTTTACCTTATGAGCTTCGACCAGCACAGTACACACACACACACATACAACACACACACACCTATATATTCTGGTTATCCTGGATTTCAGTAAGTCACCTTCACTAAAAACCTCTCCCTAATCAAAAAACATTTGTACACACTGACCCACCAGTGGACTGGCATTCTGTCCGGTGAAGAGCTCTTGTGTTGCTACCAGTGCTAAAGGGAAATGACACCCTGTAATAAAAAGAAAAAAAGCAGGTTAAAAAATTGAAAGATGAAATTAAATATCTACCTTTCAAATTTTATCATTCTGTTTTTGGAACAGTACAATGCAGGATTTGAGTTTATTACTATTATTATAATTGGACGGTGAGGGGCTGCAGCCTATCCTAGCAGCAAACACCCACACTCACAAAGGGCACATGATGTTTGAGAAATCACATAGTTAATGAAGGAAAAGTCACAGAAAAAAAGAGGGACATACAAATTCTAAATGGGTTATAACCAAGCATGGGACTGAAACCCAATGTCTGTTAGCCACTTGGCTATTCTGCCGCCTATGAGAAGTTTAATTCTTTTTGTTAGTATACACAAAAAAAGTGAGGTTTTAAAATGTATATTCCTGGATATGACACATACATTTGTAGATGAACTTAAACTTGACTGTATATATTGTTACCAATCGTGCTGTGCCTTATTCCCCTGGGCCAGTTCAGCCACGCAGAAAACAAACGTCTTTTAAATGTGGAAGGAACACTCTCGATTTGCTTAACTGCTTGATTCTGCAGGATCAGCTAATTGCACGTTGCTTTGAGGTTTCAAACTTAGCTTACTCACCTGCTCTTCTGTTCTTTCACTGTCCTGTGTAGAAAGTGCGGCTGTTTCTTTACAGCTGAATCCCACTGATGAAGACACCTTCGATGTCTAATCTGAATGACCTTATGAGAAGGATTTAGGAGTCATAGTGGACTCTAAGATATCGACTTCCTGACAGTGTTCATAAGCCATTAAGAAGGCTAACAGAATGTCAGGTTATATAGCGCCTTGATGTTTGGAGTACAAGTCCAAGGAGGTTATGCTCAAGCTTTATAATGCACTGGTGAGGCCTCATCTTGAGTGCTGTGTGCAGTTTTGGTCTCCAGGCTACAAAAAGGACATAGCAGCGCTAGAAAAAGGTCCAGAGAAGAGCGACTAGGCTGATTCCAGGGCTACAGGGGTTGAATTATGAGGAAAGATTAAAAGAGCTGAGCCTTTACAGTTTAAGCAAAAGAAGATTAAGAGGTGACATGATTGAAGTGTTTAAAATTATGAAGGGAATTAGTACAGTGGATCGAGACTTGTATTTTAAAATGAGTTCATCAAGAACACGGGGACACAGTTGGAAACTTGTTAAGGGTAAATTTCGCACAAACATTAGGAAGTTTTTCTTTACACAAAGAACCATAGACAATTGGAATAAGTGAGCAAGTGGTGTGGTATACAGTATGACTTAAGGGACTTTCAAAACTCGACTCGATGTTTTTTGGGAAGAAATAAGTGGATAGGACTGGCGAGCTTTGTTAGGCTGAATGGCCCGTTCTCGTCTAAAGTGTTCTAATGTTCTGAAAAATAAAGCTGGAGCAAGACAGACAACTAGGGAAGTTGCCCAGTTTTCTGTGTGTTCAAATAAAAGCTATAAAACTTAATAAAGCCTGAATCCTGTTCATCCTAGCACCTGCATACAGTATAGATCTTCCAACTCAGTTCTCTCCTACCTGTCTTTTATGCAATTCAAAGGCCCAAACGCCTGAGAGAGAGAGAAAGAGAAAAAGTCTGTCCATCCTAATAAAAGGATAAGAGCCTGTGTGTCTGTGCCTCTGTGTATCTGGTTGCTATGTCTCTGTTATATGTCATTTGGTTTGGGACTCATAAAAGCAGTGCTATTGTTCATGATGCACCATCTATTTAAAAGACAAATCCAACATATTTTATTACTGATCAGCAACGTTTCTTGACACACTTCTGCTGAATAATTCATTGTCTGAAAGTCCTCAGTGTTAGTGTGTCAGAGAGAGGATGTGCAGCGTCGTTCATAATGACTCTCAGTATTTTAATTCTCTCTTTTAATACTCCAATAGGTTTTACATGAATTAGCCATATAATTAGTAGAAAGGAAGACTAGTCTGTATATAAAGTATCATGTTTTACGTTTCTAAAGATGAGTCCAGTGATAAGGTCAGATGGCCAATTTCTGCCAGCATGGCAGTACAGATGTCCTGTAACTTTTACCATTGAGTTCAACAGGTACCAGTCATGATATACACCTCTAATGCTCATCTTCAGTCATTAATGGCATTATTTGTCACATACTTTAAGAAATGAGGGTGTGTGCGTCACAATTTAAAATGCTATAAATGAATAACTAACTACACATCATTACAAAATTTTTTTTAACGACTCTACAACTCTGATATATCCTATATTCAATTCAGTTTATTCTCATTGAGCTCACCTAAAACATAATTTCTCATTAAACTGCTGGGTTTTTTTTACATTTTTTTTGTTTTTATTCCACTACATAAAACATTTAAAAACACACAAACTATTACACTGAAGAGATAACCATACCTACTTGCTGTTTATTTTCATCACTTTCTTGTCTTTGTTTTCAGTACAATTTTTCTTCTTTGCTTTTTCTTTACAGGTACACTTGTGGCACTACAGACAAGAATGTCCTAAAACTCCCATTTGCTGTTAATAGTTACTGTAAGCGTTAGTTTCTCTAATGCTTATGCTTTTTTTCCCCAGAAAGCTTGCATATGACTCATGTATCGAAGCATAACGATAAATATAAGTGGATAAACAGCAAATCTCAAAGAGATCATCATTTTCTTTCTTGACCGTATTTGAATATTATTAGTCTCTCTGGGGTAAGACGGCTGTTACCCCAGGAGGTACAGATACAGAAGAGTAATTACAGTATGTCCCATGCCTCTCAGCGCCCTTTAGTTTTTCACATTTCATTCCCTGCCACTAAAGAATTGTTTGACTTTTGTTTTATGTTGTTGATTCCTAAAGTATGCCAGGACTCCCTTGAAGGATCTTTTAATAATGATTACCGTCTATTTATTAATTTTCTGAGTCCACCAAGTTTAATCAATTACACTAAGGGAGTAAGCGTTAAGTCCTGTTTCTCTTGTAAAATTACATATTTTTCATATCTAAATGGCAAATGTATACTTTAAAAAGGGTAGCTTGGTGGCAGAGTGGGCAGTGCTGCTGGGTTTGATTAATTCAACTTTTGGAGTAGATAGCAATGCATTATATAAACAATCAGCAAAGCTGAGGCTAACATCTCTGTCACGTCTCAGCCAGGATTCCTCCCTTGGCTGGGGTTCAAATTCAAGTTTTATGTCTGTTTGTGATCATTTTATCTAACTTAATGTTACTTTTGTTGATTATGTGCAATATTATTTGTGTTTTTGATTTTATTTATTGTTTATAATCTGCCTTTTTTGCGTTCCATGCATTTTGTGGATGGTCACTCAACAGGCGGGGGCCAACTGCCAATCACTGACAGGAACTCCCCTTCACCCTCTAAATCCAGAGGGTCTCCCACAGTTCCTGGTGGTTCATTTTGAAAGGGCCTGGGAGTGATGAGTTCACTTGTGTTTTGCTATGGTTTTGTGATTACAAATTATTTGACCTTCTGCTCCATTCCTTTTCTTTAAGTCTTTGGATTCAGTATTGGGAATTGATTCACTCGGAGTGCCTTGTGTTTCAGGCAAAAGGTAACTTTTTTTAGATCGATAAAAAGAACTTTTTAGTCCACAGTGTGGAATTTGACTTTTTATAGAAGCTCTTTAACTCTTTCAGGGCGGATGTCGACTTCTGTTGAAATTCAGGGGTAGAAGATGGTAATCTCCTGTAAACTATGACAAAACTCACCATGACGTTTTAGTTCAACTATCTTTGCAAGAAGGAAAATTAGCTTTGTTGGACTGACCTCTATTCCCTGTACGTACACGAGTAATAGCAAAGCGCAAACAACCCTTATGGTATTGACATCTGGCAAAAGACTAAAGCGAATGCACAAAGCAAAAGACTCTGTGGACAACGTTTTGTGTATTATCGCTGAATCGGACTCTGACTTTTCAGACTCTCATTTTGATGCAAGCAATCTGGAGATGGATATTGAAAACAAAAGTGAGGTACCAGCATCAGCTGATTGGTCCCCAGCTGATTGTGGTGCAGAACACTTTCACGTAGCTGATGCGCCTACAGCAACGCTTGCTTGAGATGGCAACTACTTACGATTACAACAGGTACAAACCAAATTGTGTCACACTGTGATTGCCACCACTGCCCACCTGTGGCATGAAAACAGCCAGGCAGCCAGCCCGCTGTGCTTTCCTGCAGGCCATCGAGCTGCCTCTGCTCTGATAGAGACCCCGGAAAGGTGCCGACAAGCAGGCACAGCACACAGCAACAGACATTTTATGTTGATTTATGTGTGAAACCATTGCTACATGTGCTTTTCAGAAAACTGAGTTTTCTGGAATTGCCTGAAGAGCTTAGATATAGTATTGTGTTGAACCACAGATCTGGAGAAGGCTACAAAATCATTCCTTCAGCACTTGAAGGTTCCCAAGAGCACAGCTGCCTTTATAATTCTTAAATGGAAGAAGTTTGGAACAACCATGACTCTTCCTAGACCTGGCTGCCAGGCCAAATTAAGCAATCGTGGGAGAAGGGCCTTGGTAAAAATGGTAACCAGGAACCCATTGGTCAATCTGGCTAAACTCCAGATAACCTGTGTGGAGGTGGGAGAAACTTCCAGAAAGACAACCATCACTACAACACTCCATCAATATGGGTTTTATAACACAATGGTTAGATAGAACCCTCACCTTGTTAAAAACACACGGAAGCCTGTTTAGAGTTTTTCATAAGGCACCTAAAGAACTATCAGACTGTGAAAATAAGGTTCTCTGGTCTAAGGAAACTCAGATTACTGTCATGTTTGGAGAAAACTAGGTACCATTCATCTCTTGTGCAATACCATTCCGATGGTGAAGCATGGTGGTTGTTTTTCAGCAGCATTGACTGAGAGACTAGACAGGGTTGAGGGAAAGCTAAACAGAGCAATGTAAAGAGATATTCTGAATGAAAATCTGCTCCAGAGTGATCTGGATGTAAGACTGGGCTAAAGGTTCACAAAGCAAACACAGCACAGGGTTGTCTTTGGGACAACTCTAGGAATGTGACTTAACGGGCCAGTCAAAGACAAGGCTTAAACCGAATGGAACATCTCAAAAGAAACCAAAAAATAGCTGTCCAATGATGATCCACATTCAACCTGACAGGGCTTGAGAAGATCTGCTTAGAAGAATACCAGAAAATCCATAAATCAAGGTGGTCACATCATAGCCAACAACACTCCAGTCTGGAACTGCTGCCAAAGGGGCTTCAACTAGTACTAAGTAAAGGGTCTGAATATTTGTGTCAGTGTTACATTTCACTTTTTTCTTAATTGTTTTAATAAGTTTGCAAAATGGATAAAATAATATTTCACTTTATTATTCATTATTAAAATGAATTAAAATGATTTCTGCATAAGGCTGAAACACAGAAACATCTGAAAAATGTGAAGGAGTCTGAAGAATTTCTGAATCCACTGTATACACAGATGCAGACTAATTTGTTGGTACCCCTCCATGAAAACAAAAGAACCAACAATTGAAACTGACAAAAGTATTTGGCACTCATCATGGTTTATTCCGTATTTAACAAAAAACAGACTTTGCTTTAGAGTTTTGATTCACAGAATATTTCAAATAATAACACAAATGAAAATGGCATGGAAAACAGTGATGGGACCTTTAGTCTAATATTGGTTGCTCAACCTGCAAACAAGCAGTTCTTGGAGGTCTCCAGGAGACTTTCGCACCTGTTCACAGGTTATATGGCCTATTTTTCCTAAGCAAATTGCTCCGGCTATGTCAAGTTTGAGGGGGGGCCTTCTCCAGACGGCATATTTCAGTTTGTTCCATAGATATTCAATAGGATTCAAATTAGGGGTCCTAGAAGGCCACTTCAGAATGGTACATTGTTTTGTTCTTAGTCATTCTTGGGGGCTTTTAGCTTTGTGTTTTGGAGGATCCATGACCTGTGACTAAGACAGAGCTTTCTGACCCTGCGTAGTACGTTTCACCCAGAATGTCTTGATAGTCTTGAGATTTCATTGTCCCCTGCATAGACTCAAGACACCCTGAACAGATAAAGCAAAGCAGCCCCAAAACATAACATGTTTCACAGTAGGTATGGTGTATTCTTTTCTTTAAAACATTTATTTTTTTATCTGTGGTCATAGAGCTGATGTGAATTGCCAAAAAGCTCCAGTTTGGTCTTATCTGTCCAAAGGGCATTCTCGCCGAAGCACTGTGCCTTGCCAATATGCATTTTAGCAAATTTTAGCCTAACTTTTTCATGTTTATCTTTCAACAGTGGAGTCCTCCTGGGTCTTCTTCCATTGAGCCCACTGATACTCAAAAAGTGACAGACTATTTGATCAGACTCTGATGGACCTTGACCTTGGAGTTTGTCTCTCTTTGGATGTTGCTCTTGGCTTTTTGTCTACTATTCTCACTATCCTTCTGCCCATTCTGGAGTCAATTTTCCTCTTGCGGCCACGTCCAGGGAGGTCCCATGGAACTTAAAATTCTTAATGATATTTGCACCTGTTGTCACAGGAACATCAAGCTGCTTAGAGATGATCTTCTAGCCTAAGTCTTTAATGTGCTTCTCTGTAATTTTCTTTCTGATCTCGTCACACAACTCTCTCCTTTGCTTTTTCTGGTCCATGTTCAGTTCAGGGACACACAATGATACCAAACAACAGAGTGACTACTTTTCTCCATTTAAATCGGCTGAATGACCGATTGCATGATTGGAGACATGTGTGATATTAATTCAGGAAAACACCTAGTTTGAAAAATCAATCAAATCCAATTATTTGTCTAGGGGTGCCAACAAATGTGTGCAGGCCATTTTAGAATCTCTTTGTGGAATAAGCAACAATTTTCACATTTGATTTTCTTTACTTAATAACATAGCAATGGCATGAAGGTCTACAAAGTATAATTGCTTTTCATTTCATCAATCTTCAGGATGCAGACAGCACTTTTTCAATGAGCTGTAAGGAGGCCAACACATTTTTTCACATAATTCAGTATATTTATTTATATATTTTTCTCTACTATTGGTACTTTGCTACAGTCCCTAGTTTTTTGGAGACATGCAAATAAGATTTTATTTGTACCATGTACACATCACAATCAAAAGAACCTTGGAAAAAAGATTTACAAATTAAATTATTTTTGCTCATCCACACCCATTGGTAGTGCCTTGACAGAAGTCTCTTCCTTTGACAACAACGCACCTCTCACTTTATTTGTTCAGCTTTCCACAAGGTGACGTTTACTTCCTGTTGCAGCTTGAAAACACACAGAAAGTTAAGTGTCCATCCTAAATTGTTTCAATATGAGGAGAAGCATAAGTGAACTGTGGTCTGCACTGGGCTGGACATTTTATTTAAGGCTGTAGCTTCTCTGGAACTCAAAATGTGGAAAGTGACTGATTAGTTTTACATGTTGTTTGGTTGAATACTCCTAATGAGGGCATTTCTTGGCCACTACACATTCTTATTTTTGTAAAACTGTTACCACTAGTGGTGAACTTTATCTTGAATGTTTTTCTTCCCAGTAAAAATCATGTAAATGCGACTTTTGATTTCGTTGTTCCGTAAACTGTAGATTAATGGGTTCATCATAGGGGGGACCACATTACCAATTATTAACATTGTATTGTAGATTTCGATGGACATCTTGACTCCAGCCCCTGGTAAAATATAGGATGCCAACAATGGAATGTAAGAAAGCCCCACCACAAAGAGGTGAGTGACGCAGGTGCTGAAAACTTTACTGTTTGCATCTAAAGTGGAGACTTTTAAAGCCACTAGAAAGATTCGGGCATATGTGAACAAAACAATCATCAGTGGGAAAAACCCTAGAACGATTACAAAACTGCTCAACAGAAGCAAGTATTTGGGGTCACTGTTGCATGAGACTAGAACCATGTTAGAGTAATCACAGTAGCAATATGGCAGGACATTGGTACGGCAAAATGAGAGCTCACAAGCAAATACCAGAATTGGTATGTGGAAGAGAAATGCAAACAAAGGCAAAAACAGGACAACAACCCACACAATTTTTTTGGTGACAATTGATGGATAACGGAGAGGATACATAACTGCAACATAACGGTCAAGAGCCATAAACGTTACCAAAAGTGATTCCATTAGGTTGATATTTAATATGACATACATCTGCATCAAACAGGCTGCGTAGGGTACTAGAGGGGAGTCAATCTGAAGAATGGTGATGAGTCTCGGGATGATGGTGTTACTGTTCACTACGTCTATCACCGCTAAGGTACATATGAAGATGTACATGGCGGAGTGAAGCTGCCGGTTCATTTTTATTACCACAATTACTAGAAGGTTTCCAAACATGGACGCCAGGTAGATTACAAGTAGGGCAACAATGGTTATACTTCTCTGGTCAGGTCTGATTTCACAATGCAGTACAAAGTCTGATACAGAAATGGTGGCATTGACCATTATATCAGCTCCTTTTATTCAGCTGAAAGATGTAGAAAAAAATCAATTAACATAAATTGACAAAAAATCAATTAACAGACCACATAATTAACATAAGCTTATAAGAAACTGAAATGACATTAGAAAGAGACTACTTAATATACTGAGCATTTGCTGTATGGTTCCGTTTAACTAGGAGGTGGCTTTACTTAGAAATGGAAGCATTAAGCAAAATACAAAATTAATACAGCTGATAGAAGATAATATCTGTCAAAGGGAAAAAAATGATTCTTTTCAGTATTACAGCGCATTAATATAAAGATCTGTCAAGAAACTAGGATGTGAATCCTAGAAACACACAATAAAAAAATAATTAAATGAATCACAACATTGTGGTTAATTAGTACTGTTTCAACAAAAAGAGTCAAGATAGCAAGTCACAGAGAACCCATTAGCAAAATTTTAAAGTAAAATTAAAAATTTAAGATAGCCTGCATTAAAGCAGCACAATATTCTTGATTAAGAACCATAAAAGGTGTTGCTGGTGGCAAATGTGGCGCAATATAAGTCAAGACATGAGACATGGCCATCGGTCATCCAACTTAAAGCACCCCAGTTGCTGCAACCCTGTTGTACTGTTAGGGTGACCACAGTTAACTCTTTGTGTTAAACTAGCGTGCTGCAACATTTTATAAAATTTAACATGGAAGATATTACTCAAAAAATAGAGAAGAAATGGGAACATTGGAGCAATTTTGCAAAGAACAGGCCCTCATCTCAGGAAGGACTACCAATCCTCTTCACCTACCGTAATTTATACAAAATAACATCAAGTTCAATTCTGAAGATCCTTAAAGTCCTGCGATCCACCACACACACTGGTAATTTAGTCCATGTATCTATGGGTTGTCTTTGTGAAGATAAACTTTCCAGCATTCATATGAAATGTGACTGAGTATCCAATTGTGTCCCCGTGTTCTTGTTGAAGAATTTATTTAAAGTAACAGCTGGGATCTACTATGTTATATTCTTTTACAATTCTAAAAACTTCAGTCATGTCCTTTCTTAATATCTGTTAGCGTAAACTTATAGATTCAACTCCTTCAGTCTCTCTTCATGGCACTGACGAAAATGAAATACATTTAAAACATTTTTTTTTAACAGTACTGTGAAGCTCAAATCAGAAAATATATTTTTAAATATACCATTAATTATAGTTATAGTTAAACTGTAAATGTATATATATTTTAAAGTATATAAATATATTTTTTCATATTGTATATTGCAGTATATTTTAAAATACATTGACCTGCCATTGAAAATATCCAATAGATAGGTGTTTCTGATATTGAGATATATTCTACACCAAATTTCATAATTTATAACCTCAGTATGAAGCTGAGAAAAGTAAGTCATAAGGTTGTGACCTGCAACATTCTGTCACCAGTACAGTACTTGGTTTGTAAATGGTAATTAAAAGTAGGCAGTTTCAAATAAATTTTATCTAAAGTGCTTTTTTTAATTTTTTAAGATTCCAGCTTTTAGATTTGCCAAGTTATCATTTTTTGATTATAGCTTGGTTTGTATTATACCATCCTTTATGAAAATTAAATATTTTGCAATATGCTAAAAAATATATGAAGAAATTAACATAATGAAACATATCCAGTTTGAATATATATTTTTAAAATGATATCTGAAATACAAGAAATCATATATTTCTCTTTAAATTCATTTTAAATTATATTGTTTATAAGACATGAAGTTGACTCTGTGTCCTGATCAACATCAGAGCATCCATGGCTTATCTTTTTAACTGGAAAAACCTAAGTACAGTCGTTCCAATGATTCTAATTTATTTTTAACTCCCTGTAACTCATTAAAATTTATTCAGGTCAGTCGCTCCACCAGCATATGTAGGCTTCATTGTAGAGATTTGCTAATTATTGTACTTGGTTAATAATAAGTTTATTATTTGTGTTGTGTCACCATGTGATTTGGTGTAGAACATTTCTCAGTATCCGAAACTGATATCTGTTGGATGAAATTTTTAATGGCAGGTTCATATATTTTTAGAATCTACTGCAATATACAAAAATTAAACTAGATTTCACAGTATGCTTCAATAGTACTAGGGTGTTGTACTGTGTTAGCCATTATGAATGTAATCACATTACATCTTGCCTGAAGAAGGGGCCTGAGTTGCCTCGATAGCTTGCATATTGTAATCTTTCTAGTTAGCCAATAAAAGGTGTCATTTTGCTTGACTTCTCAATATACTTCAAAAAATATAATCATTTTTAAAAAATTATCTTACAGATTTTAAAATATATTAGTAAATATGTTTTAATAAATAAATTACAATATACACAAATGTTAATAATATACATATTTTGCAATATATTTAAGTGTACTGCAAGATATTGGAATATATTTACCCTTGAAGTTTTTCAAAACATATTCATATTGGCAATAATGTATTTTTAAAAACAAACTTCACATGTATTTGTTTTTTGTAAGGGATGCTAAGTAAGAATGTACAACATTACACTAGTAGAAAATTTGCTTAAGAAAGGATGCTATAATGTCCCGTACCCATTTATAGTTAAAATTGCTGGCTTGGCAGTAGATTTGTTCATTTCCAGAAATGAATACACATCAGTACATTTACCAAATTGATAGTACTGTAATGTTTTTTTAACAGCTTTGCTTGAAATGTCTGAAGATATCCTTATTAGAATACATATTTTAGCACAGATTACATTGCAGCCTACATGTGATGACACCTTCTTGAATGATTTTTAGAGAGGTACAAGGATTCATTTTGAAGTCTGTGTTTATTTTTTTTCCATGTGAAAAGATCAGCAATGAATGATCTTTCAGAAACATGGGGATGAACACAAAGTGCATTGCATGTCTTACACAGAAGTAATTTGCAAATATGTTTGTTACAACATATTATTGAAAATGCATGTTTTATTATATCTCAGATATAATGTTCAAAATATGTATTTGAATTTCAAATGTTTTACGTTATACATCCACATCGTTTGGGGCATATTGCAATTTATTTAATTTTCATAAGGGAGTTCATACCTCTCAGTCCTGGAATCAGCCTAGTCGCTCTCCTCTGGACTTTCTCTACTGCTGCTTCATCTGTCTTACAGCCCGGAGACCAGAACTGCACCGAGTACTCCAGATGAAGCCCCTCCATTGTGTTGATTAACTTGACCATCACCTCGCTGACTTTTACACTACACATCGTGATAAATAACCTACTATCCAATAAGTCTTCCAAGGCTGCTTCTGTACACTGCCTTGATGTAGATAGTATTGACCCCTACTTTCCACTTTAAATATAATATTTTACTAAAAGGGTTTTTTTTTTTTTTTGGAAAACTACTCAAAAAATGAAGAATGACCTACTTGCATTGGAAGGCTGTTTCTTTTGTCGCTTTCTTGTTCTTGTTCTCGAAGTGCTTCTTCTCTCTACTGCTATGGTTGGGAACAACTCGAATCTTATATTTGCTGTTATTGCATTTGGCATTTTAATGTCATCTGCAATGCTTACATCTTTCTCCCTAGAACACTTTCATTAGGTACCAAAGCACCACTATTTTTAAATATAAAAAATGAAATGCTGATGACAGTGCAGATACAACAGAAGTGTCAAATAAATTGTATTTGGTCGCCTCCAAGTGGCTTATTTGCTGCCAATATTTAAATATATTTAATTTCACTTGGGTATATACTACTGTTTCCTGGACATCTCCAAGGGGAATTACAGCCCAAGTCTATCAGTGTTGAACAGTTGTACTTGCAAATAAAAGCACTTGTGCCCCTACCATTGGAGAATTAGCTTTATTTTGTTGTATGAATGTAAGTGGCATTTCCCTGTACTCTTAATTACAGGTTCATTCTTTCAAGAATGATTATTTTTACCAGTACACATGTTACAGTGCTCGAAGCCTGCAATCAGTGAAGGACACCATGCAAAAATACACTGAATTAAAATCAAATTATCCATCCCTTCATCCCTCCACCCAATCATTCATTCATCCATACATTCAATATTTAAGTCCATTCATCCTAAAAAATGATTGTAATGGGCCACTGTTAACATCAAGTCAAGTCAAATCAAGTTGGGGAGCATGCACTGGTACAGTGCATTGTTGCACCCACAACATGACGAAACAACTCGGGGTCCTGATTGGGAACCACCCAGGCAGAAATGCGGTCCAGTTACACCCTCCGGTAATGACCCTATATCTGCCACAGCCAGGTGTTACGTGGGCGACCCCTTTGCCTGGTCCAGCCACTCGGGTCCCCAACAATGAGGATCTTACGAGCCGGATCACCCTCAGGGAAATGTGCCACATGGCCACAGTGCCGTAACTGACACTTCCTCAGAATGCAGGTAATGTGCCTCATTCAGGACTCCATGAGCAACCGATCATTCGACACAAAGTCAAACCAATGGTACCCAAGGATTTTCCAGAGACACAGTACCAAAGGAGTCCAGTCTTCATCTCTGGTCACTGTATAGCATTAACGTCTTGCAACCATATAGCAAGACAGGAAGCACCAGGACTCTAAAGACTTGGACCTTCATCCTTTTGCATAGATATCTGGAGTGCCACACACCCCTTTCCAGTGACCTCATGACCCCCCATGCTCTCCCAATCTGTCTACTGACTTCATAGGAAGAGTCACCTGAGACATGAATGTCACTACCAAGGTAAGTAAACCTCTCGACAAGTTCAACACTCTCTCCACAAACAGACACACTGTTGATGTCTGTGCTTAAGAGGTCATTAAAGGCCTGAATCTTGATTTTTTATCCAGGACACTCGCAAGCCCAGACACTCAGACTCCTCGCTTAGTCTCCCGAGTGCTCCGATCAGAGCCTCCATTGACTCCGTGAAGATCACAGCATCGTCAGCAAAGTCAAGATCTATAAATCTTTCTTCACCAACAGATGCCTCTCAGCAGCTGGACCCCACGACCTTGCCCAACACCCAGTCCATACAAGCACTGAACAGAGTACAGACCCCTGACGAACCCCAGAATCAACTGGGAAAAACGCAGAGATTCTGCCTCCACTCCGCACAGCATGCACAGTACCAGTGTACAGGCCGGCCATGATATCCAGCAACCTCGAGGGGATCCCGCGAACCCTCAGGACTGTTAACATCACTTTTTAATATTAATGTATTAGTCCGTGAAGTCCAATTGTGATAGTGATCATTTTGTTTTGATTGGTTTTACAGCTTTCTCTTGTGGAAATACGGTGTGTTTGTGGACACAGTGGTACAGTTTTGATCTCGATCAGTCTGTTCCTCTTGTTGTTTTCTAGAAGTAAAAATGGCTGTTGTGTTCTCTGTTTTCACCAAAGAAGGACATTGTGCTTTTACCTACTCTTATGGGCTGAAGGTGTACTAGAGGCAGATATCGATAGATTGTGCTTTAGCACAGTGGAATGTTAACAAATGGATTAAGAAGTGCACAAATAGACAGGCAAGTGTTAAGCACAAAGAACACAATATCTAGTTCTTGGACACGTCAGCCTTGCCAACTGTCATTACTGATTTTGTCGCCCGACCTTGTCATTTTACATGACTGAAGAAATCACTGGACATGTCACATTTAGAGCCTGTGTGACAACTGTCCAGCACAGTTGTGTTTGGCCTTTTTTGTGACAGCTAATGATGTGCTGCCTGTCAGAGGCTGTGCTGTACAAAGGGTTAACAGGTATGGCCAGTTTAGCCACAGTCTCAGGTGTTTGTTTTTTTTTCCATTCTGTCATGGTTCCTAAAACAAGAGACATCATACAGATGAGCTTCCTTATTCCTCATTGCTGAATTACATGCACTGTACATCTGGATGAGCATTCATTGTTTATCAGCTCTCACCAACACAAAGCCACCCCTACAACTAAAGACAAAATCAACCCTGTTTAATATTATTGGGGTGAGTCGCTGGGTATTGTCAGACTAAAATTCACAGTAGCAGGCTGTCACATGAGTCTGGCTCACTAATGAAGGGTAAAACTGAAAATTGATGGAAAATCATCTAATGGGACATGGCCTTAAGGGTGCTTTCCTGATGCTGGGGTGCCTTTACATTAATTGGTGACACGTTGACTACATCTTATTTGAAAATTAGAACAATCTAAATGAGAACAGGTCAATTAGCCCAACAAAGCTTGCCAGTCCTAGTCACCTAATTAATCCAAAATAATATCAACTCAGGTTTTGAAGGTCTCTAAAGTCCTTCTGTCCACCACACTGCTTGGTCTCTTATTCCAAGTCTCTGTGGTTCTCTGTGTATAAAGAAAAACTTCCTACTGTTTGCACTCATTTTAAAGTCACAGTTTTGATCCACTGGCCTAATTCCCTTCATAATTTTAATCACTTGCCATCAACTAAGTGATAACAAAAAATGTAAATAAATAAATATTAATCTTATAAAAGAAAAACAGCATAGAAAAAATATTCAAAATTATGTAAAATAAATTTTCTTAGCACAGGATCTTGACAACGTTAATGTATCACCTGCTCTAATGCGAAGTAGGTAAAAGGTCTGAACAAGAAGTATTTAAATGCGTAATTGTCACCAGTGAGAATCTGCACAGTGCCTGTCTCTATCCATTTCACATCCTCACATGGAAAGTGTGACTGTAAATCCAGGGCCATCAAGTAAGTAAGTGGGAAATTCTTCACTTGAGCTTGAGCTGAGTCCCATGCTATACCAGCTAGTGAGCAGGTCTCTGACTTCTTCTGTAACTTGGACGGTATCACATTACACATCGACCGGCTCTCAGCTGCCCCCTAACTTATACTGAGTACATAGCAGCAGTCCTTATTGTTTAGTTTCTTTTTTTTTGCAGAAAGTAATTATAATTTACCAACATCCCTCTCCCTCTCCCACTTGGACAGAGGCAGTGGTGCTGTAAGAATTATGTTTTTGGACTTCTCTAGTGCCTTCAACACCATCCAGCCTCTGCTCCTTAGAGACAAGCTGACTGAGATGGGAGTAGACTCACACCTGGTGGCATGGATCGTGGACTATCTTACAGACAGACCTCAATATGTGCGTCTTGGGAACTGCAGGTCTGACATTGTGTTCAGCAACACAGGGGCGCAGCAGGGGACTGTACTTTCTCCTGTCCTGTTCAATCTATATACATCAGACTTCCAATATGACTCGGAGTCCTGTCACGTGCAAAAGTTCGCTGATGACACTGCTATTGTGGGCTGCATCAGGAGTGGGCAGGAGGAGGAGTACAGGAAGCTAATCAAAGACTTTGTTAAATGGTGCGACTCAAACCATCTACAACTGAACACCAGCAAAACCAAGGAGCTGGTGGTGGATTTTAGGAGGCCCAGGCCCCTCATGGACCCTGTGATCATCAGAGGTGACTGTGTGCAAAATACCAACAGATATTAGCAGTACAGACTTTGTGAACTTCTTCAATGAGAAAATTAAAAATATAAGATCCCAGATCTCAGCATCACAGTACAAACCAAATACTAGCTTAGCAGACCCTGTCTCTCATTGCATTCAGCACTTTAGTAATTTTAATCCTGTAAGTGAGCAGGAAGTCTTAACTTTAATTACTAAAATGAAGCCCACTACTTGTTCCCTAGATCCAGTGCCAACAAAATTAGTAAAAAGTGCAATGGATGTTCTTGCAGCATCTATTCTAACCGTTATCAATAGTTCATTACTGCATGGCACAGTACCTGATGCACTAAAAGTGTCAGTCATTAAACCTTTACTTAAAAAGTCAGACCTAGACCCACACATACTAAATAATTATAGGCCTATTTCAAATTTACCATTTCTCTCTAAAATACTAGAAAAAGTAGTCGCCAGTCAGCTTCAGTCACACCTTATGCATTACAATTTATTTGAGAAATTCCAGTCTGGTTTTCGCACTGGTCATAGTACAGAAACTGCACTAACACGGGTTGTAAATGACATTCTGATATCGTCTGATGAAGGAAACTCCACTGTAATTATGTTATTAGACTTAAGTGCAGCATTTGACACCATTGACCATTCTATTTGACTGCACAGGCTAGAAAATGATGTTGGTCTTACAGGCCCCGTGCTCGCTTGGTTCAGTTCTTATTTATCAAATTGATTCCAATACGTACAGAAATGTGCTGACAGTACTCCATCATTATACACAGAAGTTCAATATGGTGTCCCGCAGGGCTCAGTACTGGGACCTTTACTGTTTTCACTTTACATGCTTCCACTGGGATCTCTCATTAGGAAACATAATGTTAATTTTCACTCGTATGCAGATGACACCCAGTTATACCTTTCATTTAAATCAAATGAAGTTTCTCCGATGTTGTCTTTAATTAGCTGTGTTAGTGAATTAAAGGAATGGATGAATGAGAACTACTTGTCTTTAAATACAGATAAAACAGAGATGTTAATTGTTGGAGGGAATGACGCTGATCACAGCAATATTTTGTCGACATTTAACTCAGTTGGAATCCCAATTAATTTTACTGAATCAGCCCGCAATCTAGGAGTTATCTTTGATTCTAGCATGTCATTTAAAGCACATATTACAAAGTTGTCAAAAACATGTTTCTTCCATCTTAAAAATGTTAGGAAATTAAGGCGCTTTCTAAATAAACAGGATTGTAAGAAATTAATTCATGCATTTATCTCTAGTAGGATTGACTACTGCAATGTGGTGTTCACTGGCTGTTCAAACTGTTCTCTATACAGCCTCCAGTTAATCCAAAATGCGGCTGCATGAATTATTACAAGAACAAGAAAATATGAACACATAACTCCAGTTCTTAAATCCTTACACTGGCTCTCGGTTAAGTTTAGGGCAGATTTCAAAATCCTCCTTTTAACATATAAAGCATTAAATGGCCAAGGTCCGGCTTACTTGTCTGAACTTAGCATGACTTATAAACCTGAGCGCACATTAAGATCTCAAGATGCCGGTCTGCTTATGATTCCAAGGATTAATAAAATATCAGTGGGAGGTCGAGCTTTTAGTTACAGGGCCCCTAAACTGTGGAATGGTCTTCCTGCTTCTATAAGAGATGCCCCTTCGGTCCCAGCCTTTAAATCCCGGCTGAAGACTTACTACTTCAGTTTAGCATATCCTGACTAGAGCTGCTGATTAACTGTACATACTGCATCTCTGTTGTTAGTCATTAGCACTAAAACGTAAGTAACATGATAATTATAATTGAATACTAACCCTCACCTATTCTGTTTCTGTTCTCGGTACTCAAATTGGCAATTGGTGCCACGGCCCACCTGCCAAGTTGTTTGCCTGCCTATGGTAAAGTCATCCCTGGTGGAGGATCACAGGAATCATGGGAAAGAGGGGCCCTTTCATCGGATTGGCTGGCCGAGCAACGTTTCAGCCGTGGAATGGCCAAATGGGGAGGCAGCTTGACGGATGAGGTCTCCAGCACTCTAAAAATATCAAAATCTTATTATGTGATATCATCTACTGTTAAATTCTGCTCTGTACTTCTAAAATTTTTACTACTATGCTGTATTAAGGATTTGTTCTGTTCTGTGTATTGTATTGTATTGACCCCCTTCTTTTGACACCCACTGCACGCCCAACCTACCTGGAAAGGGGTCTCTCTTTGAACTGCCTTTCCCGAGGTTTCTTCCATTTTTCCCTACAAGGTTTTTTTTGGGAGTTTTTCCTTGTCTTCTTAGAGAGTCAAGGCTGGGGGGCTGTCAAGAGGCAGGGCCTGTTAAAGCCCATTGTGGCACTTCCTGTGTGAATTTGGGCTATACAAAAATAAACTGTATTGTATTGTATTGTATTGTATTGTGTTGTCTGTAGCATACACTTAACGGTATATACTCATAACCTGGCACATTTTTCAATATATACCATTTTTTTATTGAGACAATGTGTTGTACTATGTTCCTTGCCAAATAGAATTCAGACATTTCTAAAATAAACCCATTTGAAAAAAACTTTTGCAATGAGATTAATTTAATTAGTGTGGTGGGCTTGCGCCCTGCCCGGGGTTTGTTTCCTACCTTGCGCCCTGTGTTGGCTGGATTTGGCTCCAGCAGACCCCAGTGACCCCGTAATTCGGATATAAAGGGTTGGATAATGGATGGATGAATTAATTTAATTATAAGAAACTAGCAAAATACCCGCGCTTCGCAGCGGCGAAGTACTGCATTAAAATTTTTATTAAGAAGAAACTTTAACCTTTTTAAACTGAGGGAAAATACAGTAATCCCTCTTCCATCGCGGGGGTTGCGTTCCAGACCCCCCCGCGATAGGTGAAAATCTGCGAAGTAGAAACCATATGTTTGTATGGTTATTTTTATATATTTTAAGCCCTTATAAACTCTCCCGCACTGTTTATAAATATTCCCCGCAGCGTTATACAGCATAATCCCTTTGTATTCTCTTAGATATTAGGTAAGATTCATTGAAATTATGTATATAAACACACACTGTTTATATACAGTAAAACCTAAATATTATTTTAAAGATATTGAGTGTCTCCGATATCACATATGTTACAGCCATTACGATAGACAGGTCACCAGCAATAAATACGTACATTGCAAGAAAAATAGTATACAGTAAATGTGTGTACAGTGACACTAAACGTACATACATGTACTAAGCACTGTAAGAAGAAAATTAATTATGGTTACTCACCAACAATGACACGATGACTTGTTCGATAACAATGAGTTTAATTTTACTGCACAACAAAGGAGAGCGTTACAGCCCTTGTAAAGGAGCCACTTCAGGCGATTGTGTAGCACTGCCGTTGTTCTTCTTCTGGCAGTCTTCAATCCAAATCCCTAAAGCAGATTCCATCCGGACTACTGCCTTATTACATCCACTTACAACTCGTTTTGCACCCTGGTTAAAAGGACGCTGCAGCCGTAGATCTTATATTCCTTTCCTACTTTTTAAATAAAAAGAATCGTAGCCTTCAACAAATCCAAAACGTTTACCTTTTCGGCAATCGTTAACATCTTCTTCTTGCGCTTGGGCACGGCACCTGAAGCAGTAGCAGATTGTTTTGGAGCCATAATGAAGGGCTTGACTATGCACAAAGATAAACACTAAAGAGCACAACTCTTTACACAGCGAAGCACGTTGATGCTGAATGAACGAGATGAGACTTCCTGGTTAACACTGCATAGCTCCTGCATGCTCTGATTGGTTAGCTTCTCAGTCAGGAGAACTTAACTGCGTGCTCTGATTGGTTAGCTTCTCAGCCATCCGCCAATAGCGTCCCTTGTATGAAATCAACTGTGCAAACCAACTGAGGAAGCATATACAGGAAGTAAAAAGACACATTGTCCGCAGAACCCGCGAAGCAGCGAAAAATCCGCGTTATATATTTAGTTATGCTTTCATATAAAATCCGCGATAGAGTGAAGCCGCGAAAGTCGAAGCGCGATATAGCGAGGGATTACTGTATGCCAATAATTATTTGTTAAGGATCTCTTTGTATACCACGTTGTCAGTTCGGCCCTCCAGTTGTAACATGACCAAGCTGTGCACTGAGCTTACTCTTGAGCATGCAACTTACAGTTGGCCATGTGAGCAGTAATCTTGTCTCAAATCTCACAGCTTGGATTGCTGCGGTCATAATCATTTTGAGGTTCATGGTTTGTTTCAATTAAGACAGTATTTGCAGGACTTGTGTTGAAGTGACATTCGGCATCTGTCAAGCGTTGTAAGCTTACAACCGGTTTCATCGATAACTTCACATCCAGCTTTTGAGAGTTTAAACATTCATAAACATCAAAGTGTCCACTACTGAAATCGTCACCTGTGAATGTAAGATGTTTAAGAGGCATTGGCGGTTGTCGAAAGGTGTAAAATATTTGGCCATTTCAGTACACTTGAAAGCACCAACCGAACAATTCAGCGGCAGCCATCAACTCACATGCAGAACCATAGGTGAAGGGCTTAAGCATTTCACTCTTCTAGTGCTCTTGTGTAGTATAATTATCTCCTGTACCGTCATCAGTCCACACCTTGAACCTGTCCCAGTCATTCAATACATAAGACACAATGTTCTTCTGGATATCAAGAGTGAGCCTGATATGGCCGTGCAATATGTAACACAGAGAATGGAAAAGGTAGGTGCCATCTCCGGGCATGGAAACCACTCGGTAAGTGACAGTTCTTTGATCGATGGTGATTACCTCGATAGACATAGTAATGGGGGTTGGAATGATGAAGGAAATGGGTACCTGAGTAATGTAAAGTAAGTGTAAAATACCTATACAATAACTATAATTGTAATAAACAAACAATAAAACAGCGGAGAAGCCGTGGATTAAACAAAAAGGCTGTAGTTATCAGCAGGGAGACGTGAATCCCGTGGCGAAGCAAGGAAGGGAATGTAGAGACTGGAGCGACGGACGGCCTTATATAGGCAGGCAGCCAACAACGTGGGAGGCGTTGGAATGGGGGACCCAACGCCGCCTCACATGGTGACCAAGCTGCAGGCTATGGACGTATATATGTACGTAAGTAGGATTCAGTTAGCGTTGGGAACCCGTGTACCAAATTTCTTGAAGATGGGCCCATAAGTAACAAAGACTGTTGAAAAGTTCAATATGGCGGCCGACAGTGGCATCATACCACCGAAATAAGTACGTACATTGGTTTCGGTTAGTGCAGGGAAGCCGCCTACCAAATTTCGAGAAGATGGGGCCATAAATAAGAAAGTTTAACATGGCGGACGTTGTTGACCGTTATGACCGTTACGCGTAGAATTTCGAAATGAAACCTGCTTAACTTTTGTAAGTAAGCTGTAAGGAATGAGCCTGCCAAATTTCAGTTTTCTACCTACATGGGAAGTTGGAGAATTAGTGATGAGTCAGTCAGTCAGTCAGTCAGTCAATCAGTCAGTCAGTCAGTCAGTCAGTCAGTGAGGGCTTTGCCTTTTATTATTATAGATAAATATCTATGCCATTCTTACATTTTTAATAGAAAGGTAGCCCTTATAGTTTTGAATCTCTTTTACCATCAACTCAATCTTTAACATGCTGCATGGGATTACAACATTGTGCATTATTTTTAAAATTAACACAGTTATTAGCAGGTAAAGGATTACATTTGTAAGTGTGATAAAGATAAGCACAAACTAAAAAATAGAGAAACTTTATTTTCATGTTACAGATTTTTGAGATTCTGAAGTTTGTTCAGTAAATTCACTTATTTTAATGATTATCTGAAATATCCAAGCCTTTTAACTTACAACAGAAAGCTTTACTAATATTCTAAATATTTTTTAATCACAATTACATTATGCTATTATTTTCACATAGATGTTCACATAGGTGATCTTAAATCACTTAGATTTTTTTGCCCCTTATCAGTTAAAATACATATTAGTAAAATATGTAAAGTGGAACAACTCATTAAATTGTGAAAAATGATAACTATATACACGTAGATCTAATATGTAAAGCTTCAATGTTTGTTTATATGTCTTTATCCAGAATGTAAATCAACAGCTATTTCCTCCATAATCCCTATTTGAACAAAGGAATACCATATACTCTGCATTTATTGGTACCCCTTGCTTGTGTTTGTCTGCTATGTAAATCCACACCATTGAACCTATCTCTGTCAACATTTACAAAGCTATCATAAATTAGAGTCCTCCACAAAGACAAAATGGTGTGAGGTCTACTAAGGCAGGCTACGATCTTCACTGGCCAGCCCAGCAGAGCCTCACCTTAACTCAGCTAGGCCCCTAAGGTTACGTGCTGTCTTCAGTTGAAGCACAACCAAAAATGGGGCTCTAGCAAAACAACAATAAATATCACCAAAAATATAACAAAAGCCCCACAAGAGAAGGAATGACAAGTAAACCCGCAGCTGGTATTAAAAGGACAAACACAGAATCTTTATAAATGAAAAATCTATTAACTAAAATAGTAAAATACAAAGTAATGCTCAAACAAGCAAAGACAGACACAAAGGAGTTGCCTAAAAGGACAGCCGCAGCAAAAAAAAAAAATCCAATATGATATCCAAAAAACAGAATCCATAAAACAAAGTGAGAAAAAATTTAAAATGATTCCCAACTCCGGAGCCTTCTCAGCCAATTTAAATAGCCTAACAGAGGGCTCAGGAGTGGTGATGTCAGTGTGGCCCTGCGCCGTGGGGCTCCACACAGAAAAGAACAAGGAATACAAGCAAATATAAAGAGACTGTACACAGTTACAAAATCACAAATGAAATCAAATAAAATAACATATAGACAGAAAAAATAACTCAAAATTAACAACAAAAACAAAGCATTACATACACATAACTTAAATACAACAGTGTACAAGAGAACACTATAGGCTATGTTTTGTTCCAAAATTAAGTCTGTGACCCCACACTGGGCAGCACCAGAAACCCCCTGCTAGTCTAATATATATGACTCATCAGGTCTGTGCTACAACTCAGTATCTGTGTGTACTTGCACACTAGACTGCCGGGACATTTTAATCCTACTATCTCTTGATTTTTTTTGTATTGCCCTTTATTGTATGTGTAATACTTTATACTTACTTTCAATTTCATTGTCCACAAATCTGCTCAAGCCTGTATGTGGTCCAAATCCCTCTGTAATGATTCAACGTATTCATGATTATCTACTAAGGTATAGTTTAAACTTTAAATGCCATTTCCTTAATTTTGGGGCTAGTCTGGAAGAAGCTAGTAGTTGGGATTGGCTGATTTGAGGTGATGCAACTTTGGACAGATCGGCGACGGACGTCACCTGCAGCTCATCTGTAAACTTGTTTCTTCATGTCTGGAACTCCACATCTAAACATCTTTTTATCTTCCTTTGTCAGTGCTGTGAATTTCAAACCATAGTTTCACAAAATTATTTGTGAAGCAAACCTCTATGCTAAATTCATACCAAGTCCTGGCTTATCACAATATATAGTGCAATGCTAGGAGAGCAAGTCAGAAGCCAAGCCTGGGCAGGAGGTAGGGTTCGCTCCCACACTACCAGCCCACGCATCTTTGAGATGACAAATGCATGAAGAAATTGTTCTAATTTGAGAGAATGTTATGGGTAAATTTCACACAAACATTAGGAAGTTTTTCTTCGCACAGACACATGGACTATGCTACCAAGTAGTGTGGTAGGCAGTAGGACTTTAAGGTTCTTCAAAACTCGATTTGATGTTATTTTGGAACAATTAAGTGGATCGGACTGGCGAGCTTTGTTGGGCTGAATGAACCAAATTGTTCTGATGTGCTAAAATGTGTATCATGAACAAACTCATCACAGATAACAACTAGGCTGCAGTTCTCACCTGTACTGGGAGTTGTGGGGTAGCAGGACTGAAAGCAATCTTATGCTTGTTACATTTATTTGTAATGAAAAAAATGAGTAGTCATCAGTTACCTCTGTCTGCTAGAGGTTAAAACATATTTACCTATTGGAAATGTTCTTTCTAGCGATACAATGCCAGTTGATAAAATTAATAATTTTTGCTTATTGTTTGACTCGTTGTAACTACTGATACTGTCTTTCGCCCCATAAAAAGCTTTAAAATGCTCTTTTTGATTTCCTTGTTCCTGAAGCTATAGATTACTGGATTTAGCATCGGTGGTACAACATTTCCCACAATCACCATTGTATTATATGCCTCAGCAGACAAAATGACACCTGCTCCAGGAAGAATATAACATGTTAAGAAGGGAAAATAGAAAAACCCTACAACCAGCAAGTGAGTGGAAGTGGTGCTCAAAGCTTTCTTTTTTCCATCTGCAGATGGGATTTTCAGTGCAGCAAGAACGATCCTAGCGTAGGAGAACAAAATCAAGGCGAAAGCCACCAAACCAAAGACAGTGGTATTATTGGTCAAAAGGCTTAAGTATTTAGGATCTTTGTTACACGCAACACTAACCATTGTTGCATAGTCACAGTAGCAATAAGGTAGAATGTTTGTCTGGCAAAATGAAAGTTCAGATGCAAATATGACAAACGATGTGTTTAAGAGGAAAGTAATTACGGGCAAGAGTAAAACTACTGCCCAAGCAAACTTCATGGTAATGATTGAAGGGTATCGCAATGGGTGCAGAACTGCTACATAACGATCAAGGGCCATAAATATCATAAGTATGGATTCCATCTCCTCCAGATTTAATATAACGTACATCTGCAGCATGCAGGCTGCATATGGCACAGCTGATGAATCGAATTGAATGTCTGCCAGCATTTTTGGTATGAGAATGGTGCTGTTGGCCAAGTCTATCACAGCCAAGGTGCTGATGAAGATGTACATTGGAGTATGAAGCTGCTCATTCAGTTTTATCACCAGTAGCACCAGCAGGTTTCCGAAGAAAGAGGCCAAGTAAATAAAGATAAGAGAAGCAACAGCCAAAGTCCGTTGATCAGGAGTGATCATACAGTGCAGCACAAAGTCTGATATGTTAAAGGTGAGGTTGCTCATTGTGCCTTTTTCCTCAGCTAGAAAGTGAAAAGAAGAGGAGTTGATTAGAAAACCATTCTCATCGGTTCAAACAAATAAATTTGAAATCCTTACACATCAACAGTAATTTTTGGCAATCTCTTAATAACAAGTTTAGCATTTTAATAAAACCATTGCAAAATAGTCAATATCGTATTGCCAATTATCAAATGCAGTCGCTGTAGTTACAATTAAGCATGCAGCATAAAAGAGAAAGGGAACTATGTGTCTTTAACTGTTTTATTATAAATCTGTGTCTGATATAGACAGGACATCAGACCAACAAGGGGCACACATACCCATCAACACTCACTCATGCCGGGGCACTGATGAAATCCTCTACACATTTTTTGGGGATGTGGGAGGATGTAGGAGTTAGAATACCTGTAGGAAAAGCCACACAGACATTAATTAGGCATTTGAGAAGCAGTACTACACACTGTGCTGCCCTTTATTGGCAGAATACTATACCGGAAAACTATTATATTTTCATACAGTAAAGCAATGAGCGAAGTTTAAAGGGTGGCCTGATCCCACCAACGGGTGCTCTATGTTACTAAGCTAAACTTCCAACCAATATGAAAATTAAAAGCACCACAAACCTTGGCAACTTGCATGCTGCTTATCCCTAAAACAAACTGAGAACTGCTCTGTATGACTTCAATTAGCGATTCATTTACTGTTTCATATTTAGCTTGAGAGAGGTCACCTCAACTGGCTAACCTTACTTTGTATTCACTATTCATGTCAGATGGCCCCTTCTGTTGGTGAATTGATCTTCAGCGGTCAGTCTGCACTTTTGAAATGGACACAGAGTTGCACTTGTGCTCTGGAATGATATCTGAATGTGCTGTCAGGTGTTACGGTGATTTGAATAAAACTCAATCACACATCACAGACAAAACATTCTGCCAAAATATTTAGTAAAAATACTTAAAAGTAAAAACATCAAATAAAAAGTTAAAAACAGTTTACCCAATACCAGAATGCACCTGAAATGTTATGGCGTCCATAACCATTTTCCAGTTTAATGAGAGTGCTGATTTTATCACAATTGCAATAAATAGACAAGTGTTTTTGTATTTGAATATCGTTAATGCTTACTCATCTATTTTATCATAATTTCAAATGTGTTAATATAAGTGAGGTCAAGTTGATATTGTAACTTTATACGAAGGTAAATCAAAAAGTAAAGGCGATTAATTAACCATAATGTATAAAAGGTGACCCGATACCAAACACTCAGTTGTAATGTCCCGTCCATATTCGGTGAGGGCACATACCTAGACTTCTCCAACTTCACATTTATGATACTCCGTTTAAATCGCAAATGATTACATTTTTAAATTGTCTGATGCTACTCTTTTGAAACCAGCTGCCAGTGCCATCCATAAATACATGAATCAACCAGTTGGTTACATTTTCAATGATATATTATGATTTCACCAGGTCTGTTTTGCCATTCTGTGGTGGGCTGGCACCCTGCCCAGGGTTTGTTTCCTGCCTTGCGCCCTGTGTTGGCTAAGATTGGGTCCAGCAGACCCCGTGACCCTGTAATTAAGATATAGCGGATTGGATAATGGATAGATGGATGTTTTGCCATTACCCTCTGCCCTTAACACGTTACAAGTTGTCACATTTGTTAATAGAATTGGCTGCTGCTAATCGTATTTGTTTAAAATTAAAAATCATTAGACAAATTCCTCTTATACTTGCTGGGTAACACTTTAGTTTAGGTTGTGCATCTATTACTCATTTACTTTTAATGTAACAAAACCTTAACAAAGGCTTCATTTGGTCTTCATGACACTCATACAACATTCGTAGATCGATTATTCATCTTTACACTGTGTGGCATCTTGACATGATGGTAAAATTAATAGATTATATAAAAGATTCACAGATCTAATACCAAATATGTAATACCAGTAACGGCACACTGCACGATAAACGTGCATTCGATACACTTGACTTGAGCATTACTAGTTTTCATCTTCTTTCTCTGTATGTTTAGCATTCATTTGCTCAGAGGTTGATGCTCTTGCTGCTTCCTGAGCAGCTGTTCTTTTCTTCACCCTAGCGGCTCGCTTCTTCTCTTCTTTTGTCAGTATCTTTTTGCGTTTAAACTGATTAAGTCAGTGTTTGTATTGCAATTACTTAGTACAATTTCATTAATTTTTTACTTAAGCTGGCACTTAAGTCTTCAATCGGCCTCAAGAATGATTTAAGGTATGAAGAGGTAGGGGAAGTGATGGCAAATGTGGTAAGGATGAGAACGGCGCCCATACGCATGAGCCGCATGGCCACACTGCTGAGAGTTGATTCTACAATAAAATAAAATAAAAATAAAAAGAGGAATAACCTTGGTGGTCAATCATCACCCCGTAAGCAGATAGTAGACATTACGTGGTATTTGTGTACCAGATTTCAGGTCAGTAATTCAAATGGTTTGTGAGTTTCAGGTGATTTAAAATCCTGGACAGACAAACGAACAGCCACGGTAGCGTATTATATAAGAAGATCAAGAGAAATGTGTATCAAAGAAGTCCCATCAGCCCACTGAAATGTGAAGTGGTGTTAGTCGGTCACACTGAAGAGGTCAATAAACACATTGCTGACACTTTGTAAGTGTTATGAAAACTCAAAGAAGTGTATATTGATAGATAATAGTAAGTGAGCCACAGGTACATTTTTGTAGTACCTAAACTAAAATATTGCCTCCTACTGATATCAGCTTCATCAACGTGCTGCAAGTTATTAATTTTGTAAGCTGCCTGAGGAAGCTTCATTATTAACTTGTCATGATCTTTGTCTTTCCTGTAAAACAGACATCTGTCTGCAGAATCAAATGTGGCTATGACAGTTTAGAGGGAACAGGCTGAAGGACACCGATTCAAATTTATTTATGGTACATGCTAGTCAAACTCTTTAACGTGGGCAGCTCTTTACACACACATTACGGCATTTGTGATAACTTAAATGAAAAGAGACAAATTGGCATTGCATTTTCATATTGCTGAAATCACAAAGTTTTATGCCCTGTAATTCATGTGACAGGGATCTGTCAGGATGGTAG
This sequence comes from Polypterus bichir lapradei, assembly GCA_026402145.1. Lineage (NCBI taxonomy): Eukaryota > Metazoa > Chordata > Cladistia > Polypteriformes > Polypteridae > Polypterus > Polypterus bichir. The sequence goes on from JANRMT010028174.1 coordinate 26,771,983, forward strand.
AGGTTATGCTTTGTAAAAGTTTTTTTCAAGCACACACTTTATTTCATCTCCAGTTTAGGTTACTCTAAACAATAATTTACTCGTTTAAATGAACTTTTAAAAGCAACAAGGCCTGAAGATCAGTTATATTCTAGTCTTGACCATTCTGCTGAAATTAGTGTTTGTACTTTTTAGTGTTTTTCTCACCCGCTCAGGTCTGCTGTTGAATGGCACCTAATGATAACCACCCCACATGGCATCTAATGTCAATCCAGACTCTTTTTATTTGTAGCTCCAGGCTGGTTGGATGATCCGCCTACCTCTGTTCAAACTGCTGACCCCCATGGTGTGAGAGTCTGAAGACTCTCTTGTTTGGTACATTTCTATCCAACTGATGTTATTATTTGGTTTTTATAACCTAGGAATTGAAACTCACTTGTGTTTTGTTCTGAGCTCTTCACTTGTGGTGACAGAATTTTGTCTCCTTGTCCTGTCAGTCTTATTATAGCTGTAAGCTTTGTAAAAAAAAAGCACAAAGAAGCAAAAGAAGGGTAGGGATATCAGCAAGTGATCCCCGTTTGATATGTGTTTTATTGCTGGTGAAAGAATGTTAAAAGTATGAAGAGAGGGTAATGTCAGATGTCATATACTTTCCTGTATAGTTTTTCAGCTCTCCACAGACTGAGGAGTAAACAGACTGATGTTTACTCAAATATGTTCACGTTTTTTGTAAGTTGCTTTGGATAAAATGGTCTGCTAAGTGAATTAATGTAAATGTAATGTAATGCTAGGTTATATAGCTCCCTGATGTGTGGCGTACAAGTTCAAGGAATTGATGCTCAAGCTTTATAACACACTGGTGTCCTGTGTGCAGTTTGGGTCTCCAGGGTACAAAAAGGACATAGCAGCACTAGAAAAGGTCCAGAGAAGAGCAACTAGGCTGATTCAGGGCTACAGGGTTTGAATTATAAGGAAAGATTAAAAGAGCTGAGCCTTTACAGTTTAAGCCAAGGGTTCCCAAAGTGGTCGATATCGACCCCCTGGGGGTCGATTTGAACTTTCTAGTGGTCGATAGTTTCAATAAAAAAATTGGGGGGTCAACGACAGTAAAAATAGACCCCCTTACTACTGCTATTTGTTTGTTACTTCAAAATATCTATGATTCCAATAGGTACCTAATTAAGAAGTAAAATAATTTAAAAAAACACTTTTTTGATAAAAACACATTACATACCAAACTTGCGAACAAAAAGGTAAAATGTGTCATTAAAAGAGTCACACGTAAGAATGCATGAAAATACATGTAACACAAACATACAGTATCTGTGCATTGTCTTATCGAACGTATCAAAGCAAGTGCGGACATGAAAAACCGTTGCATGTCCGCTCTTGCTTGCGGTGGGACGAGACGAAGGATATTCTATATTAGCAGAATCTATCAGTCTTGTACGGTCATGCTTTCATAAAACACTATAAATTGGTTCGTTTGATGTGACATGTACTTATTTGTGATTTGAACTTTGAATATAATTATTTATTGAGGAGCAGTACTACGAAAAAGAAAATTGGAGGACACAGTTTATTTATTCGAGTAAGAACAAAAATCTTCTGTTTCAAGTAAGTACATACTTTATTGTTTTTTTTTTTTTAAATCACAGGGGCTGTCAAAATTGTTTGTTAATAAAAGTTTGTATTTCTTCAGATAATAATATGACTGAACCAAAAAAGAAATGCAGACAGTACAGCTTGGACTAATTGTACTTATTTTGAATTTACATATTTATTTCATAAATGTCAAAAATGTAAAAAAAAAAAAAAAAGAAAACTCTGCTTGTATTTGTTTGCTTAAATTTTCATTAGTGCAGGTTTCGATATTAAATGTTGCACAAGATAATGCCATATTCCGTAGCCATTTTATCTTTTTAAATCATAATTACAAGTGATTAAAATCTGATATCTAGTGAAATATTTAATATTGAGTACTGTACAAATGTATTAATTTGAGTAAGTAAAGTAAATGACTAGGGGGTCGACGGTTTAAAAAGTTTTTAGTAAAGGGGTCGGCGGCCGAAAAAAGTTTGGGAACTCTTGGTTTAAGCAAAAGAAGATTAAGAGGTGACATGATTGAAGTGTTTATAATTATGAAGGGAATTAGTGCAGTGGATTGAGACTGTTATTTTAAAATGAGTTCATCAAAAACACAGGGACACCGTTGGAAACTTGTTAAGGGTAAATTTCACAATAGGATGTTTTTCCTTTACATAGAATACTATAGACACATGGAATAAATGACCAAGTAGTGTGGTGGAAGGTAGAACTTTCAAAACTAGAGTTGATGTTTTTTCAGAAGAATTAAGTGGATAAGACTGGTGAGCTTTGTTGGGCTGAATGGCCTGCTCTCGTCTACATTGTTCTAACGTTCTGTTGTTCAAAATGTAAATGAATCTGTAGTGTTATATTACTATGCCTGGATGCTGGTTTTCAATATGACTAAACTACTGTATATGGTAATCCACTTTACTTGTAAGCAAAGCATTTTATATATGAAATATGCAGAAAAAACTTACCTTTCACATAAATGTTATCCTGTTTTTTTTGCAAATGTTGTTCTAATTTTCTTTATTCTTCCAAACTCTTCCAATCTCTCCACAGAATCTGGACATGCAGCACTGGTATAAAGACAGCGCACCTCTGCTGTATGTTTTTATCTCTTAATGACAAGTTTTGCATTTTAGCAAAACTTTTCCAAAATACTGAATATTGTTTTGCCAATTATTAAATGCAGTCACTGCAGTTACAATTAGGCACGCTGAATAAAAGAACGCTTGTAAAAGGGGACTGTGCGCCATTAACTGCTTTATAATAATAATGTTTCTGATGCCACTCCAATTTAAGTCAGGTTTTCTCCTCTGAGGTCAACATGCCTGTAGCTCAGGGGATTAATTACAAGAGAAATATCATGAGGCATTTTATTTTTGTCATCTTAGTTTACTGTAATTTTTCAGAATGTTTTTTTAAAAGGTTTATAAACATGCTTAATATCAAATAATAAATAATAAAAAGTTTATTTGTACAGAATGGGACACACGTATTCTCTGGGCAAATGTGTGATGTACATTTGAATTACTTTCACAACTGATATTCTACATTTGCTTTTAGGTGCATTTACCTAAAATGTGGCAAGCAGTTACAGTGTCCGTCTGGCTGTCTGTCCATCTGGCTGTTGGCCTGTCTGTCCACGTGAAACAACTCAGCTCACTGTGGACCGATTTTCTGTTGAAGTCTGGCACACTTGTTCTTCAAGGAAATTTTTCAGGACAGTTAATTTTCATTGAGATATCTCAAATTTAGAGCACTATAGAAAGTAAATCTCAAATATGAAAAACAATAATGAATTTACAGATCTTATATGAGACAAACTTTCGATGTAACTTCAATTATGGATTAGTTCACTGTTTCAAATTTAATTTGAGACAGGTTACTCCAGCATGAATATTTTCTTGTGCAATAGCTGCTCCTAACAGCCATATGGATTCCTAATACAAGTCAGGCAAACACTGCAGGTGGTACAAGCTGGTAGTACGGTAGCATGTATAGATGTAACTGATGAACTAAAGCGGGAACAACACATTTGGGTTCTTATCAAACAAGTTCACCATCACCTTTACTTCCTCGGACATCTGAGAGAAGCTTGCATTTCGCCATTTTACTCTCATGAACTTCTACAACTGCACAATGGAGTCTGTCCTCACTAGCCGCATTGCATTCTGGGGTGGCACTTGCTCATCTCAAGAGCTTAAAGCACTACAGAGGGTTGTTCTGGCGACACAGAATATTATTGGTACCCATTTCTTTAGAAAATTTACAACATTCACTGCCTTAGAAAGACAAACTATATGATTAAAAAGCTTAGCTTGTCTCACTCCTCACTTCTAGCACACTGACAGGGCTATTAGCACCTGCACCAGCAGATTCAGGGACAACTTTAAGCTATAAGGAAGTTGAACAGTAGATTATAAGAATTCAAATATTGAACATATACAGTACCATACTAGCTGTGTAAGCCTGTGCTCTAAAAAGACTGGGCTCCTACAAACTATTGAAATCGTCAGAAAAAAATTGAAATGTAGAGTCGGCGGTTGCGTTTTGCGGACATGCATACCCCCCTTGTCTATCAGCGAGTTTACAAAGCGAGTTTCTCTCTCGTCTTTCCTCGGTGGTTTCACTTTGGCGATGTCGCTTTCTTTCAGCTTCATGCTGTAACCTCGTACTTCTTTCTTCTTCTGACTATTTAATTTGGGGCTGCCTTGCCGGCTATTTGAGCTTCATGCGGTAGCCTCGCACTTCCGGGCCAGACAGACATACACATACGAGGTGTGGCAGAAAAGTAATGAGACTGGCAACACTGCAAGCGATCTGGCAACGCTGCGCTGTTGTCCTTGATAGAGTACGTGTATCAGTACCCTCCCATAGTGCAGTGCGATTTCAACTCCTTCCGTTAACTACGTGATTTTTGTGACTGCTATTAGCGAAGTGGTGTTTTTGGTTGTGCGTCACGCAAAATGGAACAGCGGAATTTGGAGCAACGTTGTGCCATTAAATTTTGTGTTAAGCTTGGAGAATCGGCAAGTGTGGCTCAGAAAAAGGGTCATTCGCGTGAGACCAGACATTGCAGACAAATGGATGCTCCATCATGACAACGCCCCATGTCACACTGCCCTATCCATAACAGAATTTTTGACCTCAAAAGGCATTCCTGTGGTTCCCCAGCCCCCTTATTCACCTGACCTCAGTCCGTGTGACTTTTTCCTTTTTCCTAAACTGAAAAATGTCCTCAAAGGACGTCATTTCGGGACTTTATAAAACATCCAAAAGAGTGTAACGGACATGCTGAAGACCATACCGGTTGAAGACTTCCAGCGCTGCTACCAACAGTGGGAACAACGTCTCCATCGGTGTGTAGCTGCCCAAGGGAACTACTTTGAAGGGGATAACATTGATGTTTGAAAAAAATAAAAACTTTGGTAGGGCGGCACGGTGGCGCTGCTGCCTTGCAGTTAGGAGACCCAGGTTCGCTTCCTGGGTCCTCCCTGCGTGGAGTTTGCATGTTGTCTGCGTGGGTTTCCTCTGGGCGCTCTGGTTTCCTCCCACAGTCCAAAGACATGCAGGTTAGGTGGATTGGCGATTCTAAATTGGCCCTAGTGTGTGCTTGGTGTGTTTGTGTGTGTCCTGTGGTGGGTTGGCACCCTGCCTGGGATTGGATTCCTGTGTTGGCTGGGATTGGCTCCAGCAGACCCCTGTGTTTGGATTCAGCGAAATGGATGGATGGATGAAAAACTTTGGTAAATAAAAAATCAGTCTCATTACTTTTCTGCCACACCTCGTACACTTCCACGCATAGATGTTTATATATAAGATGTGTACAGTAAATATTGCATTATTTGCATACTTTATTTTTTTATTTTTTGAATTGCATTTTTGTGAACTGTTTTGAGGAGACACACACAAGAATTTCATTGTACTGTTTACACATGACAATAAACTTGATTTGACTTGGCTTGGATATCAAATATCAACTTTTCACTTTTTAAAGTGTTTTGCACTACTCACTTATTCCAGCTGACGTGAAACATCATTAATGTCTGCACTCTCATTGACAGTGAAACTAAAAAGTTGAATTTCTTTCAGTACAGCATTCTGTTAATACAGATGTTGCCTTCCATTTCACTTTATAAGCTATTCAACAGTTCTAACAAAAGCGGGCATTATCTCTAGACCCATCCATCCATCCATTATCTAACCCGCTATATCCTAACTAATGGGTCATGGGGGTCTGTTGGAGCCAATCCCAGCCAACACAGGGTGCAAGGCAGGAAACAAACCCTGGGCAGGGACCCCAAGTGGTTTATTAGACGTAGTGCAAAGTAAGCAAGGGGTTCATATTTTCAGCCTTTCATTCACTTTCCAATATAGAATAAGATTTTCAAAATCTTAATATGCCTAAAGCAGAAGCAAAGTGACATGAGTGAGGCAACTCAGTGCATTGTAACCTGTATGGATAGCAGCTTTGTTTGCTACAAGCCTAGAGTCCCAATATACCTGGAGAGTCAGGAGGCCTTTGTGTTTCTGAAGTGATTGATCTGGCATGGTCTGTGCATGTAATCGAAGAATTGAGAAGGAGATTTATGCTGATTTTGTACCTCCTTACTGTAGCCCTTGGACTAATGAGGTGTCATTGTTTAGAGGACATTTCCTGTAGCATGTGTATGCTTCATGCTCTTAAACCAAACCTGTCTACCAGTCAGTGCTCTACCTGTAGCTTTGAGTTAGGGCAAAACATGTCCTTCACCCTAGCAGACACCAGTCTGTGGTAATGAGCCTTTTCATCTTTTAGCTGGTTCTGACCTGTTATGCAGTGAGCAGAGCAAGCAAGCATGTTCATTTTATAGATTAGCTAAAAAGATACAGTGGACATTTTCTTCTAAACCTTAATTTGTTTTTTTGTAGTACTGTACATGCTTTATCAGTATAAGATTGCCACTAAAATAGTATATAACCATATGAAAGCAGACACAACAAACAGAAGGTCTTCAACCAAAAGTCCATCCTCATTACACCATCACACGAGGTGATAACACCAATGTTTTTACTTTAAGACAAAGTACTCTTTTGATTTCCTATTTTTATAAGCATGCTGTTTGTTACATTTCAGCTGAGATTCCTCTTCTGGCTGGAGTTCACACTCCTTTTTTATATCTTTGTTGTTCATTTTTGATTCTTTTGTTTATGCTAATATTGCTTTTGTTAATGATTTGCATTATTCCTTACTTTTTATGTATCTGTGTTCATGCCTTTCTTATATAGCCTTGTGTTTTGTGGGTGTTTCTGGGGAGACAGGGCCAACTGCCCAGCACCACATGGCACCCCTATAAAGTCTGAGGTAATCCTACACTTTCTGGTGGTTCATTCAAATGCACTTGGGAGTTGGTGAGTGTTGCTATTATTTCTGTGATTTGTGCTTCTGTGACTTATTGGATTTTTGACCTTTCTTGCTCTGTTTTTGTCCAATTTTTGGATTTCGTCTTTAGATTTCATTTGCCTTAGATTGTGTTTGCTGGCAACTCCTTTTTACCTGCTCTACAGATCTTTATGATATAACAGAGAGTTTTTGTAAAGAATAAATCTTTTATTTTATACAGATCCTGTGTTAGTTCTTGTTGCCAGCCAGGTTTTGATGGTTTCCCACCGTAGTAAGCATTTTTTGGAATTCTTTGGTCTTTATGTTACACTGTTTAACACTAGAATTACCAAAGCCTACGAAAAAACTCGTAGATCCGTCCCACCTTAAAACGCTTCACACCTCTCTGTCATGTCCTTTGTCTTCTAAATTTGTGGCTAAGTAGCAAACAGCAAGCAGCCTACTATCACATCCCCCACCGGTGCACAGTTTTCTCAGCTCAAGTCTGTTTACCTGTGTGTCAGTTGCTTGGAGTTGTATAGAGTGAGAAGTCAAGCAAAAAAACACCTTTTATAAATACTATATCGTTATTTGGAACACATGCATTTCATGTGTGTTCCACGTCTACATAGATCTATGTACATACATCGTTAAAAAAGAAACTTTTTCATGTTTTAGTCATAATTGACAAAATGTAGACATGAAGTTTATAATGTGTGAAGCCTGAAGTCCAAATATCAAAGAAACAGTTTCACAAAAAGTACACATATAATAGAACAAGTGCACTTTTATTCAAAAATATAACTATGCATTTGCTAAGAGCGCTTTGGTGGCACAATGGTATCAGCTCTTGACTGGTAGTCTGAACTTCACGGGTTTGATTCCAGATGAGTCCGTTTTGAAAAGTGAGCTGTATGTATTCTTACTATTTTAAAATAAAAACATACATTTGATTCCAGTCTGTAACAGCTGGTGTAATTTATGATACTTGAAAAGGTTAGCTTTTTTTTTTTCTCTCTCTCAGCCGCATTCACAATCCCAACTCAAACCCCCCACCCCACATTTGACAA
>JANRMT010028174.1:26780089-26845311 GCA_026402145.1 Polypterus bichir lapradei
TGTACATGGGAAGCACTGCACTCGTGACTTTACGCTGTAGGAAGTAAGTAAATAAATAATATCTATATAGTAATAACAGTAATTTTATTATTATATAGCAGCTTCCCTGTCTGCCTATCATATAGTACCTTTCCTTCCTATCTATCTATCTATCTATCTATCTATCTATCTATCTATCTATCTATCTATATACCTATCCCCTTAGCTGTTTTTTAATATATTTATTATACAGTGCCCTATAGGGTGCCAAACAGGCAATTACAATGATTTTCGGAATATATAAAGTCATTCTTGAATATATAAAGTCAAAACTTGAATATATAAAGTAATGCAGAATATATAAAGTCGTCATCAGAATATATAAAGTCATTCCTGAATATATAAAGTCAGAGTTAGAATATATAAAGACACTCCCGAATATGTAAAGTCAAAGCCTGATTATATAAAGTCAGCGTCAGAATATATAAAGTCATTACCGAATATATAAAGTCAGCATCGGAATATATAACCTCATTCCTGAGTATATAAATTTAAAGTCAGATTATATTGATATTGATTGAAACGACTCAGGCACATTTTTAGTAAACTCAATGAGTTCCTACTACAACATAATGAACTAAGTTAACAAAAACATCTTCAGAAAAATATTTTAAAAAAACCCACTGTTCAGTTAATTCATTCAAAATGATGTATGTGCCCGGCATTTTGAACACTATATTTATTTATTCTTTTTTTATGGGCGCATTTTTGGATGAACCTCATAAGCCCGATTGACTCTGAGTGGCTTCTGTTGAAGTTTACCTTTCACTAGTATGAGTGAAATGACAAGCGCGGAAATTTTATATATTTTATATATTCCAGCGCCGACTTTATATATTCAGGAATTACTTTATATATTCAAGTTTTGACTTTATATATTCAGGAATGACTTTATATATTCCGAAAATCATTGTAATTGCCTGTTTGGCACCCCATAGGGCACTGTATAATAGATATATAAAAAAACAGCTAAGGGGATAGATATATAGATTCCAGTGTGGAATCGAACACGGGTCTCTTGAAGTACAACAAGTCTGCAGCACTTTGAGTGGCAACATCTTACCAGTACACCAAGGAAACTGTTGTGGCATTCATCAACTTTTTGTTAAAGTGTTTATTTGATCTTTGGCCTTCAGGCTTCACACATTATATAGTTTATGCCTACATTTTGTAACATTTATTACTAAAATATTGAAAAAGTGTCTGTTTTAACATTGTGTTTACACGGATTACTGTAGAAACGGAACACACATGAAATGCGTGTGTTCCAAATAATGATCTATTATTTCCGCTCTAAAACTCCACTTCACTCCCAGATAATCAATCAAGGCATGAGCTGGGAGAAGTTCATGCACGTTCTAAGTCGGTGGGGGGGTTGGAATAGCCGGCTGCTTACAGATTGTTTTTATCAGCACATTTAGATGAACAAAAGACGCTGGCGGAGAGGTGAGAATGGTTTTAAGAAGCGATTTAAGGTGGGACGGATCTATGAGTTTTTTCGTAGGCTCTGGTAATTCTAGTGTTAAAGGAGGAAAGAGTTAAAAGTGGAAAGTATTTATTCCCATAAAGACAGACATATTCTGATCCACTTGAGAATGAATGATTCTCAAGGAGAAAAAAAGTGCTCAAGTAGTTTGGACTGGAAAGTAAATGAGAAACATTTATTCATTGTTATTTTGTATCACTATTACTGGTATGTCCATTTAGTTCTCATTTGAATGTCACTGATTAGGTATTCTTCTAAGATAACAGCCTTTTAACCCAACTGTTTTATGGCTTTAGAGAGAAAATGGGTTGATAATTAAGAAAGAGAGAATCAGAATATGAAACCAAGTGGACAGTATATCAAGCATCAAAACCTGAATTCGAACAATTCCATAGACAAAGTGCAGTGACCAGTAAGACAAAGTGATTGTCGCTATGAATATGTTATTTTAGAAAAGCGTCCACAATAATGGACAACCTAGAAGAGTACAACACCGGACTTTTTTTTTCGTAACAAAAAAAAAATTCAAAAGAAGCATAAATAAAGCTTTGGTTGCTCTGCCACCAGCAAGGTAAGCAGTCAGGGGTTCACAAGGACAAGGAAGTAGACTTGGTCAGGACTAGCAGAGATTCTATTTGAGACAGTATAATGGAGGGAAAACAAACTCGTAGCCAAAAATCAAAACCAAATGAAAGTCGAAAAGTCGAATACACAAAAGTCATCTATTATATATACACAAATTCTGACTTTGGAATACCCAAAAGAAGTCCATTTATATTGTCACACTGATGATGTAATCATGTGTAACTTCCAGGGGCAAGACCATAGCAATCCCAGAGTATTTGCCTAATAACAAAGCTACAAAATGGTGATTTCTGGAGAAAAACAAATCATCATTGAATTAAAAATCAAAATAATGGCACTAATAATATTAACTTTTGAAATAAACTGCCAAAGAAAGATATAAATGTGCTCTAAAATGATGAAAAAAATAACATATCTGCAGAGTTCTACATTTGCCAGAAAAATATTTTGTTATCAGAAAAAAAATTAAATTAAAACAAATTCATAACATTGATGACATTAATGAAAGACTGATAAAAAAATATCAGCAACAGGAAAAATAACTCAAACCAAAAAAGTAAATAATAATAATGCTCCTAAAAGCGTTCCATGAATTAAAAACAGGTGAGAACATCAGTCCGTGAAAAAGCAGCTTTTTGGCAATATTATTGTGACACCGAGTAGCAGAAGATAAAACACATTATACAGAAGCCATACCTGTGACAGAGTGCTCTTCTAATCGAGTGAACTTTACTTGAATGGCAAATCAGAAATCATATACAAGGCTGCATGTACAGTAAAAATGAAATTGCTGCACAAAATTTTTACTTTTAAAATTCTTATTATCTGCGGTGGGCTGGCGCCCGGCCTAGGATTTGTTCCTGCCTTGCGCCCTTTGTTGGCTGGGATTGGCTCCAGCGGACACCCGTGACCCTGTGTGAGGATATAGCGGGTTGGATAATGGATGGATGGATGAATTCTTATTATTTAGTATTTTCTTGATTTTGTAAGTAAAGAACAATGACTTCTAAGGTCCTACAGACTTAAATGAGATTGTGTCAGACACAAAATTAATCGATGCGCGCAAAGCGAAATGTTGCAATCAAAAAAGCATCTTTGTATTCAAAGAAGGATGTCACCAACTAAAACAACAAAAACAAGAAGTGAAATTAATTTTCAAAGAAACAAAAAAATTGAAATAAAATGTAACCCATTGAACATTCTGATGGAAATCACATTAGTCAGTGCAGGTCCCAATGTTCTTTGTCATTTTAATAAATGATTAAAATGCAGCTAAGAAGACATAGAGTGTGAAGAAGCACCACAGAAAGACCTGGACAAATACTCTGAAAAACAGATTTCTAGTACAAAGAGTTTTAAAGAAACAATTATATGAAGTAATAAAAAACATCTGTAATATAATTTCACAATGTGGGCCTGGAGCTGAAAAGAGAATAGTTTGGGAGTTCTGATATGCATATCCTCTACTAGATAGTGTATAGAAGTAAAGAAAGTGGCAAACAGGATTTTGGTCATTATTTCCATGGCAAATGGAGGCACAAGAGGTTATGATAAGTAAATGTAATGTGTCTCCACACTTGGAATATAGTCTACAGTTTTGGTCTTTTGTTACAAGAAGGACAGGAGTGGTGACTCTGAGGCTAATCATCTGCACTGGTATCTGGAAGGCTGTCAGTTCAAATCTTGTTACTTCCAGTAACTCTCTCCGACTTGTGGTGCCTCACTTGACCACTATATAAAGAAGAAGCTCTCGACTCACGATAGCAGAGAATTTGATAGAGAGGTAGTGTAGATGACAGATAAGCCACTTGCATTTCAGCCAACAATGACAAATGGGTTGACATTTTAAAAAACACAAGAATTGCTTTCTTAAATTAATCCAATATACAAAAATAACCTGTGCTACCCATTTAAGACAGGATTAAATCTAAGTACTCAACGTAGACCTCAGCCTTAACATTTGGAGTGCACCATCTATTGGGATGTACTTTGCAATGGATACAGTAATAAAGTGCACTGCATTTGTCATTCCAGCAGACGGTGCATCACAAACATTTGTAGTAATAAAATAACAAATGAAAATGCATATGTCGCTGTTATATGTCATTTGGTATGGGCTTGGTAAAGAAACGTTTGTGATACACCATCTGTTGGAATGTCAAATGCAGTGCATTTCATTACTAAAAATGTGTATGATGTTCAGTCTATCGGAAAGGCAAATGCAATGCATTTTAATTATAAAATTGTTTGTGAGGCGCCAGCTTTTAGAATGGCAGAGACATAGCAACCGGATGGACACACAGACAGGCACACAGACACTAATCCTTATATTAAGGTGAATATGTCCGGTACATCTGCTAGTTTAATGATACAGTGCCACACTATTATTCAATACCAGTGTTCCGCATGCCTATTTTATTTAAACCAATTACTACAACATTCATATTCTGATAACACAAGTAATCATTCGCCTTATTTAAAAAAAAAAAAAATGTGGAAATGGAGTGTTTATACATTTAGTTCATTATATATAAACTGGCTGATCATTTTTTTAATTAAAAAAAAAATTGTGTCATCTAAACATACTCAGCATCCTGGATATAACAGATCAGGAAACAAAAATTCAATGTTTTTAACAGATAAAATTGAACAATATGATTATAACTAGATGCTTAATCATATTAACCAGTTACATTGATAAAAAAGGAGCAATGTTGGGTGTAGATTATTTAGGTGTGAAGTGCTGCTGGAACTGTTCTTTTGCCCTTAAACAGCCTGTAAATGGTATTTTTTATTTCATTGTTCCTGAAACTGTAGATTACTGGATTCAACATGGGAGGGACAACATTTCCAACAATCACCATTGTATTATAGGCTTGTGCAGACATCTTGACTCCTGCTCCGGGAAGAATATAAGATGATAAAAGTGGGAAATGAAAAAAACCCACAACCAGTAAATGTGTGAACGTCGTGCTGAATGCTTTCTTTTTTCCATCAGAAGATGTGATTTTCAAAGCTGCCAGAACAATCCTGGCATAGGAGAACAAAGTCAGAGCGAAAGCCACTAAACCAAAGACAGTGGTATTGTTGGTCAAAAGACTTAAATACTTGGGATCGTCATTACAAGCCACATTAACCATGGTTGCATAATCGCAGAAACAATAAGGTAGGATATTTGTGTGACAAAAGGAGAGCTCTGTTGCAAAAATAACAAACAGTGAATTCAAAAGAAATGTAAACACAGGCAAGAATAAGACAACAGTCCAAACAAACTTCATGGTAATGACTGAAGGGTACCTTAGCGGGTAGAGAACAGCCACATAACGGTCAAGAGCCATGAATATCAATAAAATGGATTCCATCTCCTCCATATTCAGTATAACATACATCTGCAGCATGCACGCCCGGTATGGGACAGATGCTGTTTCATACTGAAGGTCAGCCAGCATTTTTGGTATGAGGATGGTGCTGTTAGCCAAGTCTATCACTGCCAAGGTGCCAATGAAGACATACATTGGAGTGTGCAGCTTATAGTTAATTTTTATAACTATAATTACAATCAGGTTTCCAAAGAGTGACGCCACATAGACAAAGACAAGGGCAGCGATCGCCAGGGTTCGTTGACTAGGCGTGATTATGCACTGCAGCACAAACTCAGATATGACAGTGTAGTTGGTCATCACTCTTTCTTGTTCCACTTCCAAACTGAAAAAGAAGACTTAGAAATTAGACTGCACTTTGCATTTACTGCTGCATTGAAAAAAAACTATACAGGGTGAGTAAAAATTATGTTAACATTTCAATGGCGGAAACAATTTATTCACAAAACACACTTCATATGTGGAAGATTATTTACAGGAATGTCTCAACCTGTTCTCCATCATGTTCAACACATGTATTATGTGTGGCACATAAACTACTATGTACTAGGGGGTTTGCCCCCTGCTTGCTTTGCTCGCCGCCCCCCCCCGGGCCTGTGCTATGCGCCAGCCACTTCATATCTCTGCTACTCGTTTTGTGAGGAGGGGAGCTGAACGTACCCCAAGAAGATGCAGTTGCTCCTCCGAAACCCCTCTTTAAACAGTGATACAATTGGAAACAAATGCATTTTTTTTTACATCCTCTTTGATCGATCAGCTGCTGGCTTGCTGCTGCTGCAGCCACCATGCCGCGTGATCTGCATCTCACACGGCACTTCAAACATTTAAAAGCCTGCACAGCAGCTGTCCTACTCTTTGTCTTTTATTTCTGGCCCTGAGCGTGGTTAAATCTCTTGGCACAAAGTCTCGTCTCGCAGGACGTGAATTCTTGATATTTTTTAGTTTTTAATTTAAAAATGGAATAAAAATCTGAAAATCTAACAACATCACATTAAAGTTCGATAAATTCTGAAAAGAATGATACCAAACATATATATGTAGGTTTTAAGCCCGATTTAAAGCGTGACAAAAAACGTGACATTAAAAACGTTGCACAAATTCGTTGCACTTTTAGGCTTAAGATTTTATATAGAGAGAGATACATTAGTATCATATCATAGCAGTACCATTAGTGTTAACATAATTTTGACTCACCCTGTATATATGTAAATATGACCGGTTAAGCTGATTAACTGATTCAGTTAAGCTTATTCTTAGCAAGTTCACTTTTGCTTACGTGATTGCAAATATAATATGAACAAAAAGTAACATAAACAAAAAAAGTAATGCTAAACCAGAAACATCATACAAATATATATAAAAATATAGAAACAAAGAAATATGCTTCTCTACTGATGGGTATGGTTCCATAAAAAGGTCATGGAGAGCTATGCCTTTAAGTCAAAGTTAACTTTACTGTCATCTCAACCATACGCAAGTATACAGATAGACAAAATTGCGAAGTTCAGGGTCCACAGTGTAACAACATGAAGTGCAAATAATAAATTTAAAATAGAATTAAAAGTAAAATTTAAATTTAAAATTAAAACACAAAAAAGACAAGACAAAGAAGTAGCAGCACTATTGATGTGTAGTTACCAATATGAACATTGATGCAATGTATGGTATTTGCAATCTAGATATATAAATATAGTCAATAGATATGTAATATAATAAATAAATAATAGATATAAATAATACAGATACTGTATTAATAATACTTTATGACCAAGCACTGCAGTCCAATGCATGAAGACCTGCTTCTGAAGATCAGATACCCTACATTCTGTCAATTATTTGGCTACAGTATGTGATTGGCAGAGATAAAAGGTAAAATTGTAACACAATGCCAAAGTCAATCCTTCCAGACTCACTTCTGTGTGGTTGATCCAGACATGAACATTTAGAAAACACTACTGCCGGTGTGGAAAACATCTTGCATTGTTTATGTTCCAAAGAAGACTACAGAGCAGTGGCACTTACATCGCATATCATGAAGACCTTTGAGAGACTGATCCTGGACTATATGAGTACTCTTGTGATAGACCACCCGGACCCACTGAAGTTTGCCTATCAGACAAAGATTGGGGTGGAGAATGCAATTATCGATCTACTCCACAAGGCTAGACAAAGCTGTTGGCACTGTGTTTTTTGATTTCTCCATTGCCTTCAATATCATCTAGCCATCTCTGTTAAGGGGTCAACTCAGAGATATACAGGAGGATGAGCCTATGGTGTCCTGGATAATGGACTATCAGTTGGGCACTAGCATTGAGGACTTTCAGCCAACAGATTATTCAGCAGAAGTCTGCCAAGAAACTCTAGTTGGGGCTCCATTATACCAACAGTAATTCGCCTGCATAATGCCTCACTGTGCCTGTGATAGCCGGCAAAAGTTTTCTTTTCTTTTTAATGTTTTTACTTTTTAGTCATTCTGGTGTATGTTCAGACCATAGTGGATGTATGTGGGTGTGTGTATTTATTTATTTATCTGCTTATTTATTTATGTAAATGTCTGATTAAGTATTTATTTATTTAAAGACCTTCTGTAAAAAGCCAAATTTCCTCCTGGGGACAAATAAAGTTCTATCTATCCATCTAGAAGTCATGTAATGTGACATCCGGATGAGAGCAAGTGAACCAAAAAAAGTATGCCTAAAATAATAAAAAAAAAACAAATAAAAATAAGGAGACCATAAGACCTTTAGTAATAAACATCTACCTTTATCCCTGTTCAGAACATAACCTCTCTCAGGCAAACTGCAGTTTGTGAGACTCAAGGACTGTGTTTCTGGTACGAACACCACAAGGAACCGTCCTGTCTCCTTTTTTCTTCGCTCTGTACACCTCAGACTATAAATATAACACCAGACCATGTCAGAAATTCTCGGATGATTCTGCACTTATGGGGTGTATTGATAAAGAACTATTCAAGCAGTGGATGTAGAGGTGATCCACTCCTACAAGTACCTGGGGGTCCACAATAATTACAAGTGGGACTGGGCTTGTAATAAAGAGGAACTCTATAAGAAACAGCAAGCAGGCTCTTTTTCCTTAGGAGACTGTGTTCCTTTAATGTGGGAAGTGACGTCCTTCACATCTTCTATAACTCTGTGATGGCCAGTGTAACTTTCTATGCTGTGGTATGCTGGGATGGTAAGTTCAGTTGAAGAAATGGCCACTGAATCAGCAAGCAAATTAAAAGGGCAGGCACATTGGACCCCCAGGAGAAAGTAGCAAAGGAAAACAAAACTGAGTGCCATTATGAACTATTCTGCACATCCTCTCTCAGATACACTGAGGACTTTCAGCCAACAAATTATTCAGCAGAACTGTGGCAAGAAGTGCAATGGGGGCTCCTTTATAACAATACACCTGTATGATGTCTCACTGTGATTGTGATAGACAATTCAGAAGTTTTCTTTCTTTTAAGTTTCTTCCTTTTTAGTCATTCTGGCATGTGTTCAGGACACAGTGTATATATATATATATATATATATATATATATATATTTACTTATCTACATGTTCATGTATGTATTTATTTATTTAATGAGCTTCTGTAAAAAGCCACATTTCCGTCTTGGGACAAATAAAGCTCTTTCTATCTATCTATCAGCAAGTCACAAAAAAATTGAGGTGACTGAACACTTGTTAAGATGATGGAAATGAGGACAATTTTGGATTTCAAATGCTCCACCTTTACATATTGATGTTTATATATTGTAGTTGTATACAATATATATTGTATAGTGAATAGACTTAGTCTTATTTACTATATATTGTTTTCAACATTTTGTCTGTATTTGATACTGTAGGTACAAACAGATTTTTTTTCAGTACATTACGCTGTACTGTATATGGAGATGGTACAAATATGGATGTTAAATGTAATGTAATGTCAAATTTGGTGTTTCTCAGGGGTCAGTGTTGGGGCTGCTTCTTTTTTTAATATACGCAAATGATCTGGCCCAAAATATAATCAATAAGCAGGTTGAGGAGACCCTGGAGAGGTGGAGATATGCTCTGGAGCAGAGAGGAATGAAGGTCAGTAGGAACAAGACAGAAAGCGTGTGTGAATGAGAGGGAGGTCAGTGGAATGGTGAGGATGCAAGGAGTAGAGTTGGTGAAGGTGGATGAGTTTAAATACTTCATTTAAACAGTAAAGAGTAATTAGGATTGTGGAAGAGAGGTGAAAAAGAGAGTGCAGGCAGGGTGGAGTTGCTGGAGAAGAGTTTCAGGAGTGATTTATGACAGACAGTTACCAGCAAGAGTGAAAGAGAAGGTCTGCAGGATGGTAGTGAGACCAGCTGTGTTATATGGGCTGGAGACGGTGGCACTGACCAGAAAGCAGGAGACAGAGCTGGAGGTAGCAGAGTTAAAGATGTTAAGATTGCATTGTGACGAGGATGGATAGGTTTAGAAATGAGGACATTAGAGGGTCAGCTCAAGTTGGACGGTTGGGAGACAAAGTCAGAGAGTTGACATTGCGTTGGTTTGGACATGTGCAAAAGGGAAATGTTGGGTATATTGGGAGAAGGATATTAAGGACAGAGCTGCCAAGGAATGGGAAAAGAGGAAGACCTAAGAGAAGGTTTATGGATGAAGAAGAAGAAGAAGATCTCAGTTGTTGCTTTTACAATAAGTTCTGCAACAAGAACACAAGTTGTAAATTTGTTAAGGGCAGATATTGAACAAATGTTAGAAGGTTTTCCTTCATATTAAGAACCATTGACACATGGAATAAATTACAAAGTAGTGGGGTGGGGAGTAGGAATTCAAGGACCTTCAAATCTCATCTTGATGTTATTTTGGACAATCTAGGTGATTAGGATGGGCAAACTTGTTGGGCGGTTCTCGTCACAGGTTTATTTCTAATGTTCTAATAAAAGTCTGAGTATGGCCAAACTATAAAAATCAACGTGTCTTGTAAGTTTACGTTCATTGTTGTTGGCTAGAGTAAAATGGATTGATACTGGTGAAAGATAAAGTTAGTCAATATATGCTAATATCAATTCAGCGATCCAGGGCCACTGATGTGTACATTTTAATCCAGTTTTCTTTCACATCCCTATTTTATTGAATACTCTGAATTGTTTCTATATGAGCAAGTATTTGTTGTGTGTCAGTGAGCCCTTTAATGTCCTTATCTCTTTGATCTTGTTATGGATGTTTTGAGTCACAGGATAAAAGAACAGTCTCACTGGTGCATACTTTGTGCTGATGACATCATATTGAGTAGCATCAGAAAGTAGAAGAAAAGAGTAAGATAGAAGAATGGAGAACGGCTTTGGAAGTTAGAGGGTTGAAAATAAATAGGAAGAAGGCAGAATATATGAGGTTTAATGATGATCAAGATGCAGAAGTTAGCCTGGTGGGAGAGCTATTGAAAAGAGTGGATACATTTAAATATCTAGGATTAGTGGTAGCTCGAGATGGAAAATTAAATGTAGAGTGTGGCAAGCGGCTGGGGGCGGTACCCAGCCGGGACACCTGGAAGGACCGGAAGAGGGACTATGCCTCCTCCGGACCATGAGAGGGCAGCCACCCTGGTTGGTATGGGGACCACGGGGAACAGAGCATTAAGCTCAACCCTAGAGGGGCCCATGGTCACCACCAGGGGGCACCCGGCTGCCTTAAAAGCTCTGGACTTCAGCACTTCCGCCACACCCGGAGGTGCTGGAGGAAGGATTACCAGGGACACCTGGAGTGCTTCCGGCTGCTTGTGTGGCACTTTCGCCACACCAGGAACTGCCGCAGGAAGCTCATCTGCAGGCACCTGGAGCACGTCTGGGTGGACATAAAAGGGGCCGCCACCCTCTGTTCATGAGCTGGAGTTGGGTGGAAGTGGACTTAGCTTGGAGGAGAGGAGTGGAGGCGGTGAAGGAAGGCATTGGAAGAGGCCTGGACTGAGGATGCTTAAAGTAGGAGCACTGGGTTGTGTGTGCGGTACTTATGGACATTGTAAATAGTAGTATGTACAATAAATGTGTGTTTGGGTTTGAACCATCTGTGTCTGCCTGTCTGTGTCCGGGCTGCTCTCCACAAGAGGTAACCCATAGAGTTCAATGTAAATAGAACAATTCAAAGAAGGTATCAGGAGTGTGTGATGGAAGAATTAAGGTGAAGGTTAAAAGCAAAGATTTTAAGGCAGTGGTAAGACCAGCAATGATGTATGGAGCTGTGACGTGAGCAGTGAAACGAGCACAGGAGAAGATACTAGATGTGTCAGAAATGAGAATGTGAAGGTGGATGTATGGAGTTACTAAAAAGGACAGAATAATAAATGAGACAATCAAAGGTACAACATAAGTGAAAGATATCTAAGAAAGTACAGAAAAGTAGGGTGAAGTGCCCTTTAATGGACTGACACCCTGTCAAGAGTGAATTCCTACTTTGCTGGAGTAGGCACCCATTCTCTTTGACAATAAACTGTATAAATGTGCCATTGAATTCAGTTTTCAGCAGCCTAAGCATGAGAAATATTAGCTGGAGAACATCTGACTTACCAAAACAGAGATAACTGTTGTAGGAGAAAGTCCAAGAGATACCGTGTCTCCTGATGCTGGGGAAGCAAATTATTTTCTTTTTAGTGCACGGTTCAGGCAGCTGAAACACAAGTATAAGCATACATACAAACAAAATTGACATGAATTTGACATTCAATATACATGATAATAAATGACTCTAAAAACTAATCCTATAAAAGTCAGCAGAATTAAAATCATAATGATTTTCAGAATTCAATTAATATTTAAACATTTCTATACGAATTTAGGCTACGCAGCTGTGTTCTGTATTAACCAAAATTTTTTCACATCAAATGTTCTAATGCTTACAATAAGTATTGTAGGAGAATTAAAGGATAAAAATGTCCTTTTTGCATCTGTGCTATTTTACACGCATACCATGATAGATTTTAATGTGATGTCTTGATATGTCTAAATAACTCAGATGACAAATCAAATTTCTTTTTCTCGGGCAATGAAGACTTGAGTTGAAATGAATACATAAATGAATGCCATCTAGATTGGCAGAAACTGTGAAAAAAAAATTAAGCTAACATAAAAGCCGGTCCACGTTTAAGACATCATGAATACAGGTTTTAAAAATCTGAAACAAAGAAAGAAGAATGTGTTAGTTAATATCTTTAGTTTGCTTGTATTCAACTTATTTACGGACATAGGTTTTGCTGTTTGCATATGATATTGTCAATAGCCTCAACACAGTAGATGAGATCCAAATTATTTGTGAAGATCTAAAGGATAAGCAGTAGCACGTCCGTATTTAAAGATCTGTTTTCGAAAAGTGAACTTTACCATTCTGTGGGGGTTGAGTAAGGTCACAGGTGTCTCAGATGGAGAAGTTAAAGTCTCTTGCGTTTTTGTTCAAGAGTAAACGTTGAGGGGTTCAGTAGAAAAGCAAATGCAGGAGGGTGGTGGTGGTTAAAGAAGAAACTACAACACCCAAGCTGTAACTTGTGAATTAAAAAGGCAAGAAATGATAAATAAAAAATGGAAAAAAAATGTGAACAGAAAATTTAAAAAAGCATTGCAAAACACATAACACTTCTAGAGTCTAACCAGTGGATATGTTCACAAATAACAGACTAAAGATTTTTTTTCCCTTAATGTGACACAAATCTGATGTTTTCAGAACTGTGTGGACACAGAAAACAGAAATCCAATCTTTTCAAATAAAATTTTAGTCACTTTCATATGTGGCCCTAGATCAGATATGTGTCCGATTTGTGGCCATGTGATATGAATGAAAATGGTCAGATTGGAATTCATGTGTTTTTCTGCGTAAAAGGCATAGGCTGAGCGCTTTCTTCATCAGCCAGCAGTGTCAGTGCAGCAAAACAACAATGGAGGAGAGCTACAGCAGTGACAACAGTCACAGTCCCACCACTGCTGCATCCTTTCTTGTACCCAAACATCTCCTGGCGCAGCAGTGCCAGCAATAGCTATGAAAATAGAAAAAGCTAGCCATCTGGAATTTTTCACCATTTTCAACCTAATCACAGTTGACAAACTATTTGCCATCGTCCACAGCAAAATGTGATGAATACTCTAGTAACTAGAGCATCCATTCTATCGGTTTTAATACCACGAGTTGTCTCACAAATATGTTTTTTGTTGTTGGTGACAGAGAACACTAATGCAAAAAGGTATCAATGTGTGCGTGCATGCTGTTTTGGAGGACAGATGGGTTTACATTCCATTTAGATACAGCAGGTCACTTGTACTTATGAATGTGAACGGCCACAATAATCAAATCTGATTTGACCCAAAAATCGGAATTGAGCAATGAGACTTACATGTAAGCCTGGGGCACATCTGAGCAGATCTGTCCACAATCTGATCCATTGCACTCTCACCTACTGTACCTACGTGCCTGATATTAGATGGCATCAGATCTTATTATTAGCCAAATCAAACTTTTTTGTTTGGAGAGATGTTGTTTGTCATAATATTTATATTTTCCTTGAGGATCTGTAAAGTCTTAATTTCCCTTCTAGGACAAATAAAGTATTAACTGTCTGTCTAACACATAGTTTTTCATGTTTTTTCTAGGAATTGTTTTATATAATACGCTACCTTGCCTGTTTGTTTGTCTGTCCAGGATTTTAAATCACCTGTAGCTTGTAAACCATTTGAACTATTGAACTGAAATTTGGTATACATATACTACATGATGTCTACTATCTGCTTACGGGGTGATGATTGATCTCCAAGGTTATTCCTCTTTTGTTTTTATTTTATTTGATTGTAGAATCAAATCTCGGCAGCAGCTAAGCAGGGCGGCCGTGCGGCGCATGCTTATGGGTGCCATTCTCATTCCCTACCACTTTCGCCATCACTTCCCCTACCTCTTCATATCTTAAATCATTCTTGAGGCAGATTGAAGACTTAAGTTCCAACTTAAGTGAAAAATTAAGGAAAACGTGCAAAGTAATTGCAACACAAACACTGACTTAATCAGTTTTAACACAAAAAATGCAGATGAAGGAAGAGAAGAAGCGGGCTGCTAGAGTGAAGAAAACAAGAGCTGCTCAGCAAGCAGCCATCGCATCAACCTCTAAGCAAACAAATGCTAAACATGCAGAGGAAGAGTATGAAAACTATGAATGCTCAAGTCAAATGTATAACATGCAGTGTGCCGTTACTGGTGATTCAATAATTTCCAAGATGCTAATTGCAACAATACTACTTGGCAGCTAAAGCCCTATTTGGATGGCATTAACTATACACCAGAAGATGGAACAAAGAAATTAATACCAGAGAGCCTCTCTAATTTAGTCCCGACTTAATTGCTCATTCTATTTACAGACTTATTCACGTCTGAGTAAAGTTTATTGTGGTTTTTATCTTCTATAAAAGGTCTGTAAAAAAATGATCCCAGGTTAAACTAGACTTATGTAAATCGACATGTCAATAACATTCCATCATTTGAGTGATTTGGACTGAGCTAAAATTACAGAGGTCCTGCAGTAATAATTACTCTACCCCACCTTCTGGTGTAAAACTAATCCCATCCAAATATGGCTTTAGTCTATTTACCCATGTTTTTCTTTATGTAGAAGTATTTCTAGCATTTGTACAGAAGTCACCCTTAACCAAACTCAAATGGTGTCCCTGTGTTCTTTATTGAAGAACACGCTTATAAAATAAGTGCAGCCATTCACCTTACATGATCGACCTATCCACTTCTAAAGTCCCCTTCGTAGCTTTAAACAGCTCTATCGCACCTTCTCTTACTTTATGTTTAAAAAATATAAGATTATTTGTCTTCTTCACTCCTTTATCATAACTCATAGTCCTTACTCCTTGAGTAGTTCTTCTATTGGTGTTCTACTCTATATTTATTACATCAAATGACAACAGCATAAAACTACACCAGTGTGTTATGTAGCTAAGGTAGAAGAACCTTTCTTTATGTCTGTTCTACAAAGCGCTATACAGTAATATTTAATAATATATCATTTTAAACTATAGTGTAACTACAATACAGTGGTCATTTACCAATATCTTTGGTTGACCCGGCAGGTTGTGCATTTAATACGCTGTCTAATTTAGATTGTATCTAGAATTACAATAGAATTTATGTCAGTTGGTCACTTGATGCTTGAATGTACACAAATTGTGAACCTAAGCTGAAATACAAGGAAAATAATTTTTCACATTTTTAAAAATAATGAAAAGTAAATGAGGTTATTTCTTTCACTGTAAAGTTAAAAAATGCCTTGCTTGTACATGTAAGTGATGAAAAAGCCCATTGTGTGGAATTATTAATACTACTCATAGTAATTGTAGTTTATTTCTGTGCCCATATTAATACAACATTATTTTGACTAATCAATTTAACTATAAAACTTTTGAACATTACCTTTTAAATATGGTTCTTCATTTTAGATATCTTCTAATTTTCTTGACATTGCTTATTTTAAGTTTGAATCTTTAATCATCTAGGATCTTCTCCCAAAGGTCACAATGTCAGGTGCAAAGATGCTGCCTTAAAATCAAATGAACTGTTTTCTGCTGTTGGTTTTCTTCTTCCAATAATACAATTTGCATTATGACAAAATATTTAGTAGGAATATTTATTTTGATTTGACAATACACAGTGCAGCTCAACTACAAGGTAATTAATATGAATAGGAAAACACAGGTAAACAGATCCAGTGACTCTCTTGTGAAAGAGCTGTGTGTTCTTATCTGCTTTTATAACAGATGGTCGTTTTCTGCTGGGATTCTTGTATTTAAGGAATGTCTGCTTCACATGAGGTCAAAATGATGAAATAACTAAAACCACTAAAACCCAGGTGGCTAATTAAAAGACAGATATCGCTGAACAGATGTCCTCCTTACACAGCAGTACATATAAATTTTTAATCAAATACTTTTAATCAATACATGATAACTTTTACAATTTTAACTAAGCATATACTTAAATGAAGTTGTAACAATGGATTATTAAAAGCATAAGGAGAAGGACTGAAGGTAACTAAACGGTTAACTAAACATGGCTCAGATCTTGAGCACTGAGGGTTGCCTCATCTTAAGATGATCCATCAAGGTAATTACTAAGGTTAAAATGAAGTAAATGAATAATAAACACACCCTGGAAAAGTGAGAACAAACTAGTGAGAAAGTCCAATCACCCCTTTCATGAAGCGATGTTTACAATAATGGAAGAATTGAGATCTATATGAAGTTACTGGTAGTTGTAGTCGGCTGGCTAAGATGATAGAAGTCTGTATATTAAGAGTCAGGTTACGTGATATATTAGATAAAGTAAGGATAATAAGAAAGTATAAAAGGGATTGAATTGTTTCCTTAAATTGCTCACTCCATGGACCGAGGCATTTGTGCATATCTATGTGCAAATAAAGAATCATTCTGGATTTTTATGTGGTCTCTGAGAATGATTTATTTGAAAATAGAGCAAAGTGTTTTCCACAACATACGTTACAACAGATTGGAATTTTACAAGCTTCAGTGTAAACTCTTCAGGTTAGACATACAGTCATATGAAAAAGTTTGGGAACCCCTCTTAATTCTTTGGATTTTTGTTTATCATTGGCTGAGCTTTCAAAGTAGCAACTTTCTTTTAATATATGACATGCCTTATGGAAACAGTAGTATTTCAGCAGTGACATTAAGTTTATTAGATTAACATAAAATATGCAATATACATCATAAAATTAGACAGGTGCATATTTAGGCACCCCAACAGAGATATTACATCAATACTTAGTTGAGCCTCCTTTTGCAAATATAACAGCTTCTAGACACATCCTATAGCCTTTGATGAGTGTCTGGATTCTGGATGGAGGGATTTTTGACCATTCTTCCATACAAAATCTCTCCAGTTCAGTTAAATTTGATGGCTGCCGAGCATGGACAGCCTGCTTCAGATCATCCCATAGATTTTCGATGATAATCAAGTCAGAGGACTGTGACGGCCATTCTAGAACATTGTACTTCTCCCTCTGCATAAATGCCTTTGTAGATTTCCCTGCGTAACTTTGTGACTGATGCTTGAACATTATCCTGAAGAATGTGTTGATATTGGGTTAAATTCATCCGACCCTCGACTTTAACAAGGGCCCCAGTCCCTGAACTAGCCACACAGCCCCATAGCATGATGGAACCTCCACCAAATTTGACAGGAGGTAGCAGGTGTTTTTCTTGGAATGCGGTGTTCTTCTTCTGCCATGCAAAGCACTTTTTTTATGACCAAATAACTCAATTTTGTCAGTCCAAAGCACTTTGTTCCAAAATTAATCTGGCTTGTCTAAATAAGCATTTGCATACAACAAGCGGCTCTGTTTGTGGAGTGAGTGCAGAAAGGGCTTCTTTCTCATCACCCTGCCATACAGATGTTCTTTGTGCAAATTGCGCTGATTTGTAGAACGATGTACAGATACACCATCTGCAGAAGATGTTCTTGCAGGTCTTTGGAGGTGAATTGTGGGTTGTCTGTAACCATTCTCACAATCCTGTGCATATGCCGCTTCTGTATTTTTCTCGGCCTGCCAGACCTGGATTGGTTTAACAGCAACTGTGCCTGTGACCTTCCATTTCCTGATTTCATTTCTTACAGTTGAAACCGACAGTTTAAACCTCTGAGATAGCTTTTATGTAGCCTTCCCCTAAACCATGATACTGAACAATCTTTGTTTTCAGATATTTTGAGAGTTGCTTTGAGGATCCCATGCTGTCTGTCACTC
Organism: Polypterus bichir lapradei; assembly: GCA_026402145.1. Lineage (NCBI taxonomy): Eukaryota > Metazoa > Chordata > Cladistia > Polypteriformes > Polypteridae > Polypterus > Polypterus bichir. The sequence goes on from JANRMT010028174.1 coordinate 26,798,354, forward strand.
TTCAGAGGAGAGTCAAAGGGAAGCACAACTTGCAGTTGACCACCTTAAATACCTTTTCTCATGATTGGACACACCTGCCTATGAAGTTCAAGGCTTAATGAGCTAATCCAACCAATTTGGTGTTGCAAGTAATCAGTATTATCAGTATTAAGCAGTTACATGCATTCAAATCAGCAAATTTACAATTTTTGCACAGCCAGTTTTTCACATTTGATTTAATTTCATACAACTAAATACTGCTTCACTAAAAATCTTTGTTCGGAAAACACCCCAGTACTCAGATGTTCCTAGGAAATGAAAGACACACCACTGTTATCTTTTTCGTTGAAAGTAGAGTCAATTTTTCATATGACTGTATTTGCTTAATTCTATTGAAACAATTAATATAGCACTTTAGAATAATTTTATTGAAAGTGAAAATTTTAACTTTACAGCATATCTCAATATGCTAACCTTCCAAAACTAATAACCACTGGCAGTGCCATCCTAAACACAGAATAAATTCCAAAGAGCCCAAACTTCTGTAAAAAAGGGTGTATTAAAGGTGTACTCCATCCACTCACCCCATGGAGTCTGTTGGCTGAGAAAAATTTTAATCTTATGTAGAAGGGAGATAAAAATTTTCCCGTAGAGCAGATGTCTATGGTGACTACCGTTGGACAACTGCAAACAATATCAAAACATCCATAGAACAAATTTCATGTTACTTTTGTTGCATGTAAACTAAAACAGAATGTGCTCAGACACAAACAAACATTTTAACTCTAGATCAGACTCCCATCCTTACTTTTATATTCATATCCAAAACTTACCTTGGAATTAGTTAGCGGCAGGTCGTGAAGTTGTGTGAATGAAATGACTTTCTGTCTGTCGAATCTGCACAAGTCACAGGCATATTCTCTTGCCGATAATGCTTTCACTCTCCTTTCTTTAACTTTTATTCATTACTTATACTTCTCTCTCAGTAAACTTTACAGAGTCCAAAGAAATCGTCTAGAGGCATAAAAATCAAGAAATATTATAAACAAAGTAAAAAAAACTCCCAGAAACTGATATAATATGTGAAATTCAGGCTGTGATTTTTCACAATAGCCAAACGAGTTGTGTTATAGTTAGAGTCATCACAGTCAGTGCCTGTCTATCTTAACTACCGTATATACTCAAGTACAAGTTGGGTCTTAAAACCCGAAAAATCGATCATAAAATCAGACCCCAAATTATACGCCCGTTCAAAAATGTGACACTTAATTTATTTTTTTTACATCTTCTTGCCTCCTCCAATCTCGCATCAGTTTCTTAAACGCATCAAACTTTGTTGCAGCAGCGCAGTTACCAATTTCTTTCACCACTTCAATGATGTTTACTTTAAAACCAGCTCATATTTTCTTCTGATCGAACGCTCCATCGTAGATAAGGGATGCTCTTGCGATAAAGGTGTATGAGGGTGTGAGATACAAAAAACACAAATCAGTGCAAACATTACTTCGGAATAGTTTGGGTATTACCGTGTGATCACGTAGGCACAACAGAGAGAGATGGAGAGATTAGGAACACATGCTGATACAGCGCATTGCCGCACCCACATTAAAAAAAAAGGCAGAGTGCTCCGTGGTTACTCTGTCAGGTGGGCATTAGCATATCAAAATCTTTTGGACCAATAGCTTGAGTTTTCCGCATTCAGCTTATACAACCAACATTATAAAATTATACAGTAAAATCAAGTTCCAACTTATCTGCAGGAGAGCTTATCCATGAGTATATACGGTAACTAGAATTGGTTGTAAACATCTCTGTTCAGGAAAACATCATTTACAAAAGTTCAGCTATGCCCTGATATTTTAAAATATTTAAATAAAGACATATCAAAAAGATAGCACCTGACATACTGTATAAAACATTAAGCAGAACTGACCGTGTGAAAATATTTTGTGGTTGCTTTTATAGCATTGTCCAAAATTACTGTCAAAACCACATGACAATTCTCTGGTTATGTTTTGATATGGTAGTAGTGAAAGATTACAGCAGTAAATAAAAAAAGAACATAAATGATAAAAAATTCAATGCATTAAATTGTGGACACACCAGATAAATTGACAAAGTGTCATATCTAGCTGGTTGTGAAAATAGAAGATAAAAATATTTTCAGGAAAGCTTCTGGTTTGCAAAGATTTTGGAATCAATTGTGAAATAAAAAATTGTAGTGCAGTCCCCTTAGTCTAATTAAAGTTAGCCACTAGGGGAATTCCACTGAGCTCATGAGTGTTTGACTCCCACCTGGAGTCCAAAACAGCATGAACGCCTGCCTACCTTATGCAGCTTCTAAATGAGCATTAAGCCAACACTGTTCAGAAATGAAAACTGGAAAGGAAAGAGCTTTAAAAACAATCACAACAGATTAAATAACAAAATAATTGCCCAAAATGTCAAAAGAAAATTAATGGCCAAAGTCAGATGCACAGATTGAAATGGTTCTACAAGAATCTCCAGCAATTAAAAGTTCACATTCTGATCATGCTTCTAGGTCTCTTTTACCTGTATAGTGTTTCAAAATAACCAACAAGACAACTTATCCAAGCCATTATGTTCTATGTCTACCACGTAACCATGCCCACCACATTACCTAACCACCTTCCATTTAGTCACAATGCAGCAGCCATCTTGGATCCTTAAGCACAATGGCAGTAAAAATAAAACAAAACAAAAAAAAATTGCCAAATAGTACAAAATAATGGCATCCAATGGTCATGCGGCAGTGCCTAAACATACTAATTATTTACTGTAAGAGTTAAAAGTAACATATGCTTGCATTCAATGATGTAGTAGTGTGTAATGTTTTGGTAAACTGGATATTTTACATTCAGCTCAATTCAGTTCAGTCATTTTTGTATCATAGCCTTCACTGCCTGCAGGTGCAAATATCTGGTAAAATACAATACAAATTTTACAAATCAAATAATGAGTACATTGCGGTGGGTTGGCGCCCTGCCCGGGGTTTGTTCCTGCCTTGCACCCTGTGTTGGCTGGGATTGGCTCCAGCAAACCCCCGTGACCCTGTGTTAGGATATAGCGGGTTGGAGAATGACTGACTGACTGATAATGATTACATAATGACTCAAAAGGTTGTTAGAAACTGATTAACATAAATGGAAACCAACACTATCTGCCCACTTATTAATTGTTGAACTCTGGCCAGTTGACAACAGAGGAGAGGAAAATAAAAACTCCAGTCAGCAGTATCCCTTTAGAAAATAAAGCTCTGGGGGTCCACAGTTCAATAAAAACGAATAAAATCAAAGGCAAAGTCTGACACAGACGCAGTCCTGGAGACCTCGGCCACACCCTCCTGGATATTAGATAGTACAGGCTGTGCGGGATGACAGGGTCTGATGACAGAGTCTTTCCATCTGATGATTCCATTGCTCTCAGTATCTCAGGTGTCTTTCCATGGGAAGAAAAACAAACAGCGTGTCTGTGCCACAGGACAATGGAGTGTTTGACATATAATATATGCAATAATGACTGTGCTTTTTATTCTTTTAACATGAAATAGTTTTATAACATTTCCAAAGTTACACCCAAGAAGACAGTGTGTCCAGGCTCCAGTGATTTCATGATGGGGTTGAGACCTTTGACCTAATAAACAGTAGAAGATTGCAGCAACTGTAAGTGGGCCTTATTTTAATTTCCAGCTTCAAGCAAAAGTACGGTTAAACCATTGAGCACATTTTCATTTTTGTCTTTAAAATCGTATTTTTTAGTTTTTAGCTTGTTTTTGTCTTGCACCAAATATTTAAACAAGGGTCCCCAATGAGCATCTAATTAGAAAGCATAACTAACTGGAAAAACACTAAATTCCATCGATTGCTATAACACTAATGTCAAATGTTACGATTCTCTTTTCACTTGCTCTGATTTAGTTTAGAAATGTTCTTTCCTTAAATAATACATATTATGTTTATTTCCCTCTATATTATAGCCACAAGCCTCTGTTTCTCTACAATTCTTACCTTGCACAAGCACTTCTTATTTATTTATTTATTTATTTTTTTTATCATGGGTTGAGTCCTACAGAAGTGTCTATTTGCTTGTGAATTTGATGTATGTTACAAATTAAAGCTGACCTTTGTCTTATTTTTGTTTTCTTGGCGCAGGGACCTGAGACTGGAAACTGAGCAGGAATCCCAGATAAAGTTAATTAACTCTTTGAGGGCTAAATATTTTTTCCAAAAAACTCACACATAAATCAATATAATACATCTGTTGTTGCATGCTGTTGCTGTTGTTGGTGCCTGTTTGCCATCTCTGGCGGCTGTGGGTTGGGGGGCTCGACAGCCAGCGGGAATGTGCAGTGGGCCGGCAGTCTGGCTGCCTTCACGTGGCTTGTGGGAGGCGGGGGAAGTCACAGTGCGATGGTACCTCGTAATGTAAGTAGCGGCCCTCCCAGTTGAACGTTGCCATAGGCGCATCAACTACACTAACGTGTTTAAACACCACAATCAGCTGGGGACAGATCAGCTGATGCTGGTACATCACTTTCATTTTCGATCTCCATTTCTAGATCACTCGCATCAAAACCAGAGTCTGTCAAGTCAGAGTTCGATTCAACGATAATACGCAAAATGTTATCCGCACAGTATTTTGCTTTGCGCATTCACTTTGGTCTTTCAGCTGATGTTAATGCCATTTTTGAGGTTGTTTGCTCTTTGCTACTCATGCATATGAAATTGAGTTCAAATGAACAAATCTACCTTTCCTTATAGCACAGAGAGTCAAACTAAAATGTAACGCCGTGTTTTGTCACCGTTTACAGCTGATTACTGTCCTCTGCTCCTAAATTTCAACAAAAGTTAACATCCACCCCAAAAGAGCTAAAATTGAGCTTGTTTAGCTCACTTTGACCTTGGGATGTTTGTTTTATTTGTCATCTGAACTGTCCTTTAATTGTAAATTAATCTGAATTTCTGGTTTTGATTCAAGGTTTAACAGCAATGTACTTATTGCGCAGCTGGCATTTTCGAGTTAGAATCTTCTACCTGTCTTTGTGTAGTTTTCAAGTTCTTGAGTTTGTATGGGTTTCTCTTCTGGTACACTAGTGTTTCTCCCACAGCCATAGATATCTGTTAGGTTAACTGACAATTCTAAACTTGGCCCTGTGTGAAAATGAGCACGAGTGTGTCCAGGAGGCTCACGTATAAACAGTGCGTACACACAAATATGTTGCGTACGAACATTTCCACGCTCAAATCGCGATGTATAAAACCTAAACTTGGCATAAAGCCACGCACATTTCCATGGTACCTCATACCCTGGCATACGCAAGTTCTCCACTCGGTTTTGCAGACTGGCGGCACCAAGCATCAAAGCAGTGCTACTGTTTCTGTTTGGTTACCCTTTCTTTTTCAGATCCACATCCCTGACGTGGCTATATAAATACACTGAAATTAACCGCATATTGTTTATTAGTTTAATGCATCTGATTGTAATTAACCAGTAACAATATAAGGATCCACGGAATGGTCAAACTATTCTAAATACAATAGCTGCTTTAGCGTTGTTACTCTCACTGCACCTTCTTCTTCTTCTTCTTTCAGCTGCTCCCGTTAGGGGTTGCCACAGCGAATAATCTTTTTCCATATTACTCTTACTGCACCACTCAGAGTATTTATATCACTGTATCTGAGTGGGGAATCAAAGATCTACAGAAGATGAGAAAGAGAATTATCGGCATACAGCATCAAGCACACACTGCCTCAGCCATGCTGTCTACTGAACTGCTCTCACACGGCATACGTTTCAAAGCCTGTACGGACCTCGCGGTTAAGAAACAGTTTTATCCCAAGAACTATAAACATACTCAATCAGTCCATCAAGTGCTCCTTGTAGAACTGTTTGTACTTATAAGTATAATTACCTCACTGTAAACTTGCAGTACAGTTATAATATTGCACAACCTGAGCCACTTTATAAAGCGCGTATTTACATATGATGACGATATCATTCTAAGATGAAATGCAGCAAAATATGTTTATTATATTATACAGATAAAACTTTTAGTTCATTTAAATAATCTATATTGTTAATAATGAAACATGAGGACACGGCGCCAGTGCTAGCGAGTCGCTTGCGCTCCATTCAGATTGTTCCTGCCTCGCATTGTATTCTTGCTTGTGCTGGCGCAACACTGGAAGCATAGATGGATAGAATAATTAAACATATACTACGAAGATATTTCAATGGTCCTTAAAAGTTTTGAAGAATCGGCTTTCTAAGCTTACAGATGGCTTAATGTCTATTACAGAGCTGATTGTGTGGCAATTGGGTATTTGGAGAAAGAAAAGTAAAGACAGGAATTAGGGGTTAGTACATTTGAAAGAGACAGTACTGCTACAATAAAGTATTTCATCGAAGGTCACGCATGGCGCAGCAAGCATCTTGTGTGAGACATGAACAATCACTGTGCCACCATGTTCCCAGGTTTAATAACGTGATTTAACTCCTATCATCATGAAAATTATATCACGTATATATCTCAGTATTTTAATTATTCAGAAAGCTGTAATTTCATGAATGTAATGGATTCTGTGTCCTGTCGGAGGACGAGAAAGCCCGGAAGCACATAGTGATTCATACACATAGAGCACATAGAAGATCAAATATAAAACAAAGCATTTAACGTGCTACTTTAGTTACGATGGGATTTCAGCAACTAGTAAATTAAACGATTTTAAGATGAAATTTATGACGTTCTACTTTAATGACAAAATAAACTACATGATTAAAGTGGAAATTTCAAGATTAAAGTTGACATTTCAAGGTTTTTTCTCACTGTGTGCCTATTTTTTTTCTCTGTACCCTAATAAGCTTTCATATGACACTCAGACGGTGGGCTACAACTTGCCTTTTCATGGCGACTTTGATATCCGACAACTTCTTTTTTATTTCGGGGACTGTGCAACTTTGTGAACTTGAGCTTTCCAGTTTCTCCAACACTCTGTCACTTGATCAGCTTCCTTTTGTTGATTATGTCACTGTTTAAACTAACAAATAGTATGTTTTTCCTTGTCTCCACTTGGTATTCGCTGAAATTCTTCTATTTTCCTCCATGCTTTTCCCATTGTCTTTTCATAGAAGGCTGAGCTTAAGGGCTATTTATATTGATTTGCATATTCAAAGAGGCGTAATTCTGGGAGGAGTTGGGGAGGGACAGCAGGCACGGGACAGCAGGCGCATGCACATGTGTTATTTTTCACGCTGACCGGGATTTATGTACCGGAAGAACATGGAAGTTTGCATACACACTGATTTATGCATCTGGATTTTTCTGTGCGGACGCACATTTCCGCTTTAGTGCTTACGCCATGTTATAGTGTGAGTTCTATGCACGGCGTTATATATGAGGCCCCAGGTCTGGTTCTTGTCTTGTAATGAATGTCATGGGAGTAGGCTTAGGTCCCCAAATATTCTAAAGAGATTAATTGGTTTGAGAATATTAAGTCATGGCATGAATACATTTGCCCTAATTTTAGCTTACGATGCAAATCTGTAATTCTCTTATTTTTGCTGTTAAAAATTAAAGTAACAAAAAACAGTAACTTTTAAGATTAAAAAATGTGTTTTATTTTTCAAAGTAGCTTGATATAAATTATTGTTTACTTTGTGTGTTTAAATTTATCAATATACAGTAGCTATGCCTGCAGTGGCATAACAGAAGTAACATTAAGCATGGTGAATAATACAAGTTCTGAAAAAAGATCCCAAATACAATTAACAGACTAGAGTATTGTTTGATTTTGAATGTGATACGGTTTGAAAATGGTGAAAAAACACAAATTAAAAGAAATTTAGATGTCAGTACAGAATGAAAGTTCCATAAAATACATCTTTCCTGAAATGACAAAAACTTGCATTAATTGAAATTGAATGTTTATTATTTCAAACAAACTGGTTAACTAGACTGTTTAATCATTAAGTTGAAAAAGAAATTGATTAACTTACTCAACATAGTGTATTGTATAATTGTATTGCTAAACATATGTAATTTTATTGTGATGTAATCACACAAAACAAAGTGGTTGATAGTCCTCAAACAAAGAACCAAACCCAGACCAAGGGCTTTATGCATAACGCTATGGGTAGAATTCACATTAAAACATGGTGTACGGACAAAAGCGGAAATGTGCGCATGCACAAAAAAACTCAGATGCATAAATCTGTGCGTACACCAACTTCCACATTCTTCCGCTCCATAAATCCCGGTCAGCATGAAAAGTAATGCACATGCACGTGCCTGCCGCCATTTCCAAATTCCTCCCAGAATTACGCCTCTTTGAATATGCAAATTGATATAAATAGCCCTTAAGCTCAGCGTTCTGTGAAAAGGCAATGGCAAAAGCACGGGGGAAAATAGAAGAATTTCAGTGAATATCAAGTGGAGGCAAGGAAAAACGTACTATTTGTTGGTTTTAACAGAGGTATAAATAACAAAAGGAAGTTGATTGAGTGACATAGCGTGTCAGAGAAACTCAAAAGCTCAAGTTCACAAAGTCGCACAGTGCCCAAAAAAAAAAGTCACCATGAAAAGGTGAGTCGTAGCCCACTGTCTGAGTGTCATATGAAAGCTTATTAGGGTACAGAGAAAAAAAATAGGCACACAGTGAGAAAAAACCTTGAAATGTCAACTTTAATCTTGAAATTTACACTTTAATCACTTTATTTTGTCATTAAAATAGAACATCATAAACTTCATCTTTAAATCATTTAATTTACTAGTTTCTCATATACCATCGTAACTAAAGTAGCACGTTAAATGCTACTTAAATGGGGTTTCTCTTCCTCCAACAGGACATAGAATCCATTACATTTGTGATATTACAGCTCTCTGAATAATTAAAATACTGAGATGTATACTTGATATCATTTTCATGATGACAGGAGTTAAAGCATGTTATTAAACTTGGAAACACGGTGGTGCAGTAATATTGACAATCTGGCGCCCTGTCCACAGATTGTTCTTGCCTCCAGCAAGACGCATGCTGTGCCGTGCGCGACCTTTGATGAAATAATTTATTGCAGCAGTACCGTCTCTTTGAAACGTACTAACCCCCAATTCCTGTTCTTCCTTTTCTTTATCCAAGTACCTAATCGCCACACAATCAGCTCTATAATAGATGTTAAGGCATATGTAAGCTTAGAACGCAGATCTTCAAAACTTTTAAGGAACATTGAAATATCTTTGTAGTACATGTTTGATTATTCCATCCATCTATCCATCCAAGGTTACGCCAGTCCCAGCAAGCATACAGTGCGATGTGAGTGTGGAAACGGGCTTACGCAACATTTTTGTGCATACGCACTGTTTATACATGAGGCCCCAGGACCTTCACCAGCTTACCCACAAACAGGCTTCACCCCAGGCAGCCTGAGCCTTGCCAGCAGGCAAATGTTTAGCTTTTAAAAGTAGTTTTGAACAATAACCAAAACACAAAAATGCCCTTTAAGGGAGATGATAACCTTAAAACTGTGGCTTGAAATAACAAAAGCCAATGAAGAATCTTTTATAAATAAATTATCTCTTTATATAGCAAAAGAAGAACAAAAATAGCAAAGCAAGAGAAAATAAGAAAAAAAAAATAACACAAAAGGGTTTGTTTAAAAAGGCAACCCAAGGTTAACAAGTCCAAAATACAATCTCAGGCAAAATTCACAAAACAGTGTACTAACTCAAGGCGAGACAATTAAACATTTTAAAGAATATGGATTGGAACAGGAGATTTGGTTGAGAAAACAAGCAAGAGTTAAACCAGAAAAGACAGCTGACCAGTCGACAAGTGTAAACAATAAGAAAAAATCAAGTCTTTATACCAGAAAAATATTATTTTGTAATTGGGAGTAGTTAAATCAAAATAAGCACTGCACACCAACACATGAATCCTAATACCAAATACTCTTGTAAGAAAATGTTCAGGTCATTGTGCTGACGCATCATGCATTGTGTACTCCTGTGAAATTCTGGGAAAGATCACCAGGGCAGGAGACACCATGATCCATAAAGAACTGAGACCCTCTGTTGTAAAAGGCAAGGAAAAACATACTATTTGTTGGTTTTAACAGAGGTATAAACAACAAAAGGAAGTTGATTGAATGACATAGAGTGTCGGAGAAACCCGAAAGCTCAAGTTCACAAAGTCGCACAGTGCCCAAAATAAAAAAGAAGTTGTCAGATGTTAAAGTCGCCATGAAAAGGTGAGTTGTAGCCCACTGTCTGAGTGTCACATGAAAGCTCATTAGGGTACAGAGAAAAAAATAAAATAGGCACACAGTGGGAAAAAAACCTTGAAATGTCAACTTTAATCTTGAAATTTCCACTTTAATTACTTACTTTGTTTTGTCATTAAAGTAGAACATCATAAACTTGATCTTTAAATCTTAGTTTCTCATTGTGCTTACGCATCATGCATCATGCACTCCTGTGAAATTCTGGGAAAGATCACCAAGGCAGCAGACACCATGATTCATAAAGAACTGAGACCCTCCGTTGTAAAAAAACATGGTGCCACAATAACGTCATCAAAACTAAACATTGCTTAAAGCAAGAAATGGATGTAAAAATCATATTTCTTGGGGCCCAAAATGCCATATGTTATATACAACATGTATCCAGACCTTCTAATAAGGTAAATAAAAAAGAAAATAGAACATTATACAACAGAAACAAGACTATCAAAAACAGAAAATAGAAACAGTACTTACAGTCAACTATCTAAACACACAAAGACCATCAACTCTCTGCAGGACCTTAGCTCTTGGATGAAATATAAAGGCTGAAGATGGTCCTACAGAGGTGATGTCAAGGTGGACTTGCCCCCTGAGGTTCTGCCTACAGAAAACAAGACTCTTAAGGCATATAATACATGAAATAAATATATTTAAACAAAACAATATGCAAAATGAAAAAAATACATGGAAAATAATAATTCAATAACAGAAATGACAGAAAAAATAAAAATATTCTTAAGCCAGAGAGCAAACCCTGATGGAAACAACACTTTTATTCTAATCAAAAGGAAAGACGATTAGAAGCAGACCATGTTAAAAATACATTGTTGAGTAATGAAGTATGAGGAATAGCAGCTAAAACTGATGTTTATTTCCTTTTCAATAAATACGTTGATTGCAGAGTTGATGTTACATCCTGGCATCTGAATTAGTTCAGTTGCTCTTTTAAGTTTGATATTTTATTGTTTGGATGTGGCCTTTTTTGAGATATTTGGACAAATCACAATATGTACTTTACTCCAGCATCATTAGGGAGTTTAGAAATTCAAATTATTGTTTTTATACAGCAGTATTCACTGAGGATTGGCTCACAATTTTTTTCCCCAATACTTGTAAAACATAAAATATCCAAAGTCGTTTAAAAGCTAAGTTAGTGAATTCAAATCTGCATATGGTACAATAAAAAGTTTTAATAGCGTTAGACAAAAAACACCAACTTAAGTTTTTGTAAATGTTTTATTAATATACTGCGTAGTTCCACATTTTTTTAATCTCATTTAGATCAATAGTACATGCTTAAAACTTACTTTGTGAAAGTGCAATACAGTGGATTTAGACAATATTACAGATATTGACATTATAACGTAGCACAGCACATAACATAATGTGATATTATTGTGATGCACTGAGAACTAAACATGTCACCCTTTTAACTACAAAAAAAAATGGCAAGTTGGCATATTGAATGATTTTGGAGTGTGAGCTTAGTACTGATGTGGTAAATCAGTTTATGTGGATTTAGGAATCCAGACATTTTAAAAAGCATCTAGCAGCCATTAATATTTGGAGCAGTCCTCTTCCTTGTGAAGAATCGGTGAATGCTGCTTTTTATTTCCTTATTCCTAAAGCTGTAGATTATGGGATTCATCATAGGCGGGATGACATTTCCAATTATGACCATCGTATTATACACTTCCACTGACAACTTGACTCCTGCTCCAGGAAGAATATAGGACGTCAATAAAGGAAAATAAAAAAATCCCACCACCAATAAGTGGGTGAGACAGGTGCTGTAAACTTTTCTCTTTCCTTCAACTGAGGATATCTTAAGGGCAGCAAAACCAATTCGGATGTAAGAAAAAATAATTAATAAGAAAGGTCCCAAACCTAAGATAAAAACTATGCAAGAAAGGAGAATGAGAAATTTAGGATCATGATTACAAGCAACCTGAACCATAGTGAAATAATCACAGAAACAATAATGTAGAATGTTGGAACGACAAAAAGAAAGCTCAGCTGCCAAAATAACAAATGAACTGTTCACAAGAAAGGTAAAAACTGGAAGAAATAAAACCACAATCCAAACAACTTTCATTGTAATGACTGTTCTGTACCTAAGAGGATGAATGATTGCAATATAACGATCGATTGCCATAATCATCAGTAGAATGGATTCCATTTCTTCAAAATTCAGTATGATGTACATCTGCAGTAAACAGGCTCTGTACGGCACTGCTGAGGACTCAAAGTGAAGATCGGCCAACATTTTTGGAATGACGATGGTGCTGTTAACCAGGTCTATTACTGCTAAGGCACTTATGTAGATGTACATTGGGGTCTGCAGTTGCTGGTTGATTGTGATGACAAAAAGTACCAACATGTTCCCAATGAGTGACACCAAGTAGATAAACACAAGGGCTACAATGGTGAAACTTCTCTGATCAGAACTGATCACGCAGTGAAGTACAAACTCTTCTACAGAAATAGTTGTGTTACTCATTATGGAAGTGTCTCTGCTGAAACATTTTAAATAAAAGTACAAGAAATTATAATCCATTTTTTGATACAGTGTCTGATGTTGAAATTAGAAAGAAATAACAACACCGTCCCAGAGATACCAGTGATGCTAGTGGCACAGAATCTTCTCTTTTGCTCGGCTAGTTGGTGTCAAAAATTATTAAAGCTGCACACACACTTGAACTATGGACTTTGGTGACTTTGAAGCAAAGAAGATGTAACAGTGCGACATCTAAGATTGTCACAGTATGGTGAGAGAGTTCTGTTTCCCATAGGGCACTAGGCACACTGGGCACTAAGGATATACAATAACTAATCATGTTTACACTGTTATCCAGCCATACTCACCCACTCAGTCATTTTCTTATGAAAGACTGGATATATGAACAAATGAATAAATCAATACTGCTGCTGGTACATACTGTATAGAAACAGTTTAAATAGCATAAATTTTATATTGCTTAATTAAAAAAAAATCATTACTACTCACCTTAATTAGGTGGCACTTCAGTCAGTACAACTTAATTTTCTAGTTAGCTGTTTCCGATTTCCGAGCTGTTCTTACAGCATCTCATTTTCTGTATTTACCCTTTAGTTACTGAACTCATTGAAATCTAAATACCACGATGCATGACGAACGTAGAGATAGCTTCATCCCTCCAGGATTCACACAGTATTCCCGATTATGTTCACTCTGTAAATTTCAAAATGATCCTGCACCATGTTAAGTAAGAAGTTGTATGATTGTGGCCAGTGAAACAATTCTGAACAGGATCTGTGAAAGAAGGAAGTGCACAATTGAAAAACTGATCAGGCTGCCTTATCTTACATAAAAATTATCATTAAAATAGTAAATAATGTAAAACAAGAAATCAATCAAAGGGTTTAAAACAAAAATTGAATCTAGTCCACAGACTGAAATTCACTAAGGTTAACACTGAAAACTCACATTCTAACTCTAGATTCCAAAATTTTTTGTTGCACCACTCACATTTTTTCACAAAATAAGAAAATGAAGAAAATCTTAGTTTTTTGCTTTCTGCGTTACAGTTTGTCAAAGCAACCAAAGAATTTTAAAGGAATATTTTGAACAAAATAAAATAAATATAAAATTAAATAAATAAAAGCCTACGTATGATAGTAAATAAATAATAATATGAAAAGTGTGCAAAATTAATGTATCGCAAAATGTATTGTTTGTTGCTTCTTTCTTTGTTTCTTTTTGGTATTCTTTCTTTCAGTGACACTGCACACAACATGAAATAAGCAATGAAATGAAAACTGTCACTTTTACTCATCAAGTCTGAGAGGGCGGGCTCTAACGAGTGCTGTTTTTTGGTTGGTGTGTCATCAGTAGAGCAGATGTAAACCTTTGGCCATCCAGTGCCACATTTACAGCAGGCACGTCAGATGCAAACTCCTAATGATGGAGTCAAAGTATCTTGAATTAAAGTCGCCTCTTCGCACAGTAATTCTGGGTAAGTTTTTATGAGTTTTTCTCTGCACTCATATCCTATGCATACAGTCAGAGCTTTGAGCAGGTGCATAGGCCACCAAATTCTTAAATCAAATAAAGTGCTTACATCCACTCTGGTGAAAATTCACCAATCAAAAACATTACTTACTTAGAGCCTACCCTCTAACCTTTGACATTTTTCATTTCAGGGCTTATTTCATATTGGATATGGTGTCACTGAAATAAAAAATAAAGAAACAATTAAGTAAATTCATAAAGAAATAAGCAACAAAAACATACATTTTGTGACATATGCAATTATTTATACTGACAATTTATGTTGCTGTTTGTGTATTTATTTTACATTTCAGAGTACTTTTATATATTTGCATATTTATTTGTTTAGTTTATTTTCTCAGTAAAATATCGCTCTATAGCTCTATTTGTCCAGAATGGAAACTCATGACATTGACAACAACAAAATGTAAGCACACTGGCATTCACATACTCTATGCAGTGGCCATCGATATTACTAACAAAAGATAGAGCGATCTGGACAAAGAAAATGAAACAGTATTATGATTTTTTTTTTAAATCCCCTGACCCTTTTTCAAAATTCAAAAACATATGGTATATTACTACAGTGAGGAAAATACAGTAGAACATTTATGTAAACTAGAAAGTCATTTAAGATTGATATGCCAATAACTTCAGTTTATTAATGTTGAAATACATCAGTTTCATCTGTGCTCATTAATGTAACTCCCTCAAAGTTTCTGTAAATAAAGCATTACCAATATTGCCCACTTGGTCTCAGCATTTAACATGTTGGCTTATTTACCTGAATAGAACTGTTAATTAACTGGCACATAAGGCATCTCTGTTTCTTTGACTTCTTCGGTTACAAGCCATGATACCTGTATATATTTGATATTTCTTGCCCTACCTGTACCTTCAGCACCTTTCCTCAGTACACTTGTGTGTCTGACCCTCTCTTGACCAATGCTTCTTCTCTTGTGTTCCCGTAAAGCCACTTTCTCAGACACTGCCATTGCTTGTCTCTTGTCCATTTTTACAATTCACATTTTTGAATGGGAAAGCATCAGTGTGCTTCTTACACCTTTACTCCTCCTTGTGTGTCTCACACTATCATTTCCTTATTTAATTGTGTCACCAAAGCCAAACTGATCATTCAGATTGCTCGTAGGGACCAAACACACAAACCAACTTTTGCATTTTATCATCTAAAGATGTTGCTAGAAATCCCCCGCATTCTGTTTCTCTACTTGGCCATCAATATTACTAACAAAACATAGTGAGATCTGGACACAGAAAATGAAACAATATTATGATTTTTTTTAAATCTCCTGACCCTTTTTCACTATACTCCTTGTTGCTACTGCTATACTTCCAAGCTGCTGCCTCTGCTAATGGGAAGTAACATCAGACATAGTCAGAACTGTGGAATTCAAGAATATTAGATAGATAGATATTTTATATGATTTATTCCTTATACCATCAGGAACATACTGTATACTTATATTTTAGAATGCTCAGAAAGAGGTGGGTAGCCAGTTGGTCTAGGTTATCAGAAATATGACTTTGTCTATTAAGACCATGTGTCGACTTCCCAGAGGATAATTTTTCACAGGAATGCTTTTCATTGTATTTTATGCTTTCCTCCTCTATACTGACAACTAGCTGTACATCATTTATAATCTTAATAGATTTATATTGTCATAATTTATTGTTTATCAGATTGCCTTTGGTCCTGTTTTACTGTGTGTTAAAGCTCCTGTGAATGCCTGCCAAAGAAACGAATGAAAGAAATGAAAATCAGAAAGACAATTAACAAGAATTTCATGAAAGCAAAATGGAAGAAAGTAAACTTATTCATAAAATTCAGGGCACATATTCACCCTGCAGCTAACCCTTTAATGTCACCCTTGATCTTCCCAGGTAGTAGACTTTTGCATCCACTGTAGCCTTTTACACACCTTCCACCCACAGCAGTACAGTATATCTTACCTGCTTACTTCACTTCAGGCATACAACTCAAGAAGGATAAGCGACTGAAACGTTCTTTTTGAATTTTCAGCGTGTTACAATTATTGCAAGCTATTCACCAATGTCTTCTGTACCCCATACATAATTAGTAATAGCAAACCTTAATGAGTAGATACAGCCATATCACTGGGTTCTCCTTGGCTGTATTTCACTTAAACTTGAGGTTAATTGTTAATTGCAGCCACTTATCATTCTGAAATTAGGATCATAATATGTGTATTATCCTATCCATAATATAAAAAAGTAACAATTTGAATAGTTTTCGTTGAAACCAGCACATTAATTTTTAACAGTTATGGTACACTTAAGAAACAAGTTCATGTTAGTCATCAAAACTTCAATGAGATGCACTGAGGACTCATCCAGTGTTTGTCCACACGTTGAACACTTATTATACATTTTGATCTGTACGGGAAATAACTGTTACAGAGAATTAAAGCATGTTCACTATATATCATATAAAGTTAAACATTTCTCACTTTATATTTTCACTCTCAAAACAAAGGCATTAAAAGAAGAAACACTACCTTTTCTGTATCTGAGGGTCTGCAGATTTCTCTCTGGTTATGACGTTGTCCTTTCTTTCCTCTTGGTGTTTCTCCCAGGGCGGCAGACAAATGCAGTACTGTGTCTAAGTTGAAAATCTTCTGTTATGGGAATGTTCTTTTATTCTTTCACGTAGCCTACAAATTATCAGGAGTGCTCTATAAGTGAATAAAAGTCTTATTATTAATGCATTGAGTTGTTGAGTCATATATGTAATTACTAAAAAACAACTAATTAAAACAACTGATATAAAGAAACAGGAGTCCATCAAAAGCCGTAAAAGAAAAGTAACATAAAAATCATATTGATTATGAAGAAAGACTCGAGAAGACTTAGTGAAGCTGCTTAATGGGGACGCTGCCTTATTTTAACCTCCCCTCTTTCCTTTGTTATAATCCAGATGCCTAGGAGACGGAGCCACTAGAGAGCACCTCCACTTTGTTTCTCTGGTGTTTTTAGTCAGCGCCTTTTCAAAATGTCTCTGTGGACTATTTTTTCCTGAAATTCAGAAGATCAGGTTTTCATAATTCAAATCAGCATTAATAATGATACTAATATATAAACATAACAGTAGTCTAGCTGTATAGTAGGTTAGATTTAGCTGATAGTAGGCTACATTTATTTAGATTTAATTATAACAGAGTTTAAATTCAAAATGTAAATATTACTCCATTAAATGAAGTTATTTCTGATCACTACTTAATTGTGTTTGATTTGGATCTTCCCCTAATAATATATACTCTCAGATTCAAACAAAGACAGCACGACATCTATATTGTAACTCTGCTTCAAAATTTATAAATACTTTGTGTAACTCAAGTGTGATCGTGGAAAATAGTTCAGATCAGCAAACATCAAATTATATTATGACCTTGACAGAGGCTTTGCATGCAGTGGCTCATCTTAAAACAAAATGAGCAAAGTACATGGGAATTTACCCTGGTTTAACATTAGAATCCCTGAAGCCTACGAATAAACTCGTAATCCCGACCCACCTTAAATCCCTTCACACCTCTCCATCAGCGTCTTTTGTTTTGCAAATGTGTCAAACAGCACAAGCAGCATGCAGCCTTCTATCCTATCCCACCACCAAGGCAGCTGAAGTCAAGTCAGACACAAAATTCTTAGAGCTGAAGTCTCTTTATCTGTGTATGAGGTGCCCGGAGTTGTATAGGGTAAATAATATATATTTATTTGCAATACATGTATTTCATGTGTGCTACGTGTCTACAAATAGTTCTGACCAGGCATCAACCACAGCAACAACTATGGTCATCGCTGCTCAAGTTCATTGTACCATTTGAACGTGACTGAGTGAATAAAACAATAAAAAAACACTAACTTTTACAAGTAGCAAACAGACTTAAATCAAATGTATATTTTTATTATATTATATTAATAATAATAATAGCAGCTCACTATTCAAAATGGTAAATGCGGGGAGGACCCAAGCTTGAACCTGCAACCTCTTGATTATAATGCAGCCGTTCTAACCTCTACACCAGCCAAGCTGAATTGTTCACTTTGTGTTGATTGATATTTGGGCTTCGATTTTTATACATTGACAGCAACATGTATATTGAATAATTTCTTTTTCTTTGGTTATATTCTTGAAAAAAGTGCACTTGTTTTGTTATACCTTTTGTGAAAGTGTTTATTTGATATTTGGAATTTAGTCTTCACGCATTACACATGTCATGTCAGAATTTTCTCATTAGGAGTTGGTCTCGTCCGATGCGAGAGATGGACGTCTGAAGTGGAGCTCCGCTAGCAGCGGTATTATTTTTCATATTATTTGCTTATTATCCTGAGATATCCTGTATTTATTCAACCCGAGAGGGACTGCTACTTTATATGTAAGCATATATAAACATGGCCAACAAGAAAGGGGGTCCGAAAGAATCGAAAACTAAAGCTACATCCAAGCTAAGATCAGCAAGCCCTAGTTCAAGATACGGCCTTTCAGAGACAGACCTGGATCAGATGGGCGAAAGTACAGACTCCTCGGGACCACGGTCCGCTACATCGTCGCTGGCTGAGAGCGAAAAGGGGAGCGAAGGTACGATTGCGAGTGCAGATCTCGATAGCTCGCTGATCAGGGAAGATCACCTGAAACTGGAAAAGGCCTTGCAGTCCGTGGCTTCAATTACTCCACGTGAGCCGGGAGCAGCGGGGACACCGGCTACAGTAGAGCCTGCTGCTTCATCTACGGTACAAAAAAGCACAATTGAAATGTCTAAACTGCAGGTGATGTTCGCTGAGCTCATGCAAGATATAAAGAAAAGCGAGAAGGCAAATGAGAAAGCAAGGGTAATGGCAAATGAAAAACTGAGACAGGAGGTGAGACAGGAGTTGAAACAGGTAAATGAATGGCTGCGACAGGAAATGCAACAGGCAAACGAAACGCAGCGGCTGGAATTGCAACAGGCAAATGAAAGGCTGCGACAGGAGATGCAACTTGAGCTGCGATAGGTGCTGGGTAAAATTGAAGAGCACATTCAGGAAAACTCGGTTAAACTGAGCACGCTTACTGATCAATTGGAGGATCTCAAGGAGACATTCACGACTCGGATTGAAATAGCCGAAAATTTAGCTGCCAGTGCCGAGGAAAAAGCAGTAAATGTCAGCTCCGAATGCAAAAAACTCGGAGACAGACTGGCTGGTTTGGAAGATGGAAGCAGAAGGTATAATGTCAGAATTGAAGGTCTGCCTGAGAATCGAGAAAGTCCAAACCCTGTGAAATTCGCAGCTGAACTTTTTTCTAAAATAATCGGGGACGACTTTAAAGCAGAATCTGAGATAGCAGCGGCTTACCGCGTACACGGATCTTTGATAATTCGCTTTGAAAGTTTATCATTTAAGCTAGAGGTGATGGCACTCCTCAGAAACAAGCAAGATATTATATATGAAAATAACCACATTCGTATCTTCCCTGACTTCTTTCCAGCAACAGCTACTAAACGCGCAGCCTTCTACAACATTAAACAGCGGTTACAGCAAGCCAACGTCAAATACAGCCTCTTGTATCCGGCCAAACTGAAAGTGGAATTGCAGGGTCAATTCTATGTCTTCGCTAGCAAGGAAGAAGCAGAAAAGGAATTAAGAAAGCTGATCCCGGGACTATTCTGATACATAATAGTGAGTCATGGCCGTTAATGATATAGCAAGGATTAATAATATACTGTCTGATCTACTTGTTTAAAATAAGGGTTTTTATCATCATATATTCTCATTAGTATTACTAGGGCGCTATCTGTTTATGTTTTATTGTGCTTAATTACTTTTTCTTTTTTCTCTTTTTCCTTTTTTTTCTTTTCTTTTTTTTTTATTAGCTAATTATTTCATCTCTACCCTAAACGAGACTGTTCAACATCATACCCTTGTTTTATTGTTATTGCTATTATTGCATTAAGACTTATGCTTATTCTGGACACATTTTTAACACCATCCCCCGGGTTTATTATCTGGGTGTATTATCTTAATGCACAAAGATTGCTGAAGACTATATATATTTTAAGTGCACAATGTACTTATTTTTTTTTATATATTCGTAATAGATATCTCTATCTTTTAACCCTAAAACACCGCTGCGTGGGGGCTTGTTTTGCTTTGGACGTGCTCTGTCTTTGGGTATGTCAGAGGACTGGGACTGTGTGAAGTGGGTTCTAGCCTCACTTGGGGAGGCAAAAAGGGAGGGTGGGGGGTTAAGGGGGGGAGAGAAAGAGAGCAGGCTTGATCTATACCTAATCTATCCTCTTAATCTTTATAATGATAACTACCAATGTAATAATAAGCTGCATGGCAACAACTCTAGGGGAAACAGGAAATAAAGGCCGAAGCTGTCTCACTTCCAATTAAGACTATAAAATGACATCAAAAACTCAGAATCAATGTCTTCATGATGGGACAGTTAACTTCGTGAGCTGGAATGTTAAAGGCCTGAATCACGAATTAAAGAGAAAGAAAGTACTCTCTCACCTAACAGGTCTAAACGCTAAAATAGTATTTTTACAAGAGACCCACTTACTAAGCAAGGATCAGTTCCGGCTGCAAAAAGACTGGACTGGCCAAATGTTCCATTCTAGTTTTACAAAGAAAACTAGAGGTGTGGGAATTCTCATACATAGAACAGTACCATTTGTAGCATCAGATGTAGTATTGGATCCTGAAGGGAGATATGTAATGGTCATGGGAGACTTATCTAACTGTAAAATGATCTTGATAAATGTTTATGCACCTAATGTTGATGATAAGGAATTTATACAAAATTTATTTGCATCCATTCCCAATCTGAACACTCAAAGTTATAATGGCTGGGGACTTTAATTGTGTTCTAAATCCACTTTTAGATAGGACTTCTTCCACAGGGGAAATGACATCTAACACTGCAAAGATAATTACAAAGTTTATTAATGATCACAACTTATCAGACCCCTGAAGGTTTTTAAACCCAAATTCAAGAACATATTCTTTCTACTCACCAGTACATCATTGCTACTCAAGGATTGATTACTTCTTTATAGACAATAACTTCTTGCCTATGATTAAATCTTGCAAATACGATGCTATTGTTATTTCTGACCATGCACCTATGATCTTGGAGCTAAAATTACTAAGCCCCATACACTCACCCCACAGATGGCGCCTCAACCCGCTTCTATTAGCTGACGAGAATTGTACGGAATTTATATCCAAACAAATCAAATTCTTTCTAGAGACAAATACATCCCCCGAGATCTCTGCAGGAATACTCTGGGAGACTCTTAAGGCCTTCTTAAGAGGACAGATTATCTCATATCATTCCCACAGAAATAAATCCGAAGCCAAGAAAGTAGCAGAGATAAAAAGCGAAATTATTAGAATAGATGAAGAACACGCCAGACTACCAAGTGAGGCTCTACATTCAGAACTGAACCTCTTGACAACTAAAGAAACTGAACAACTAATTTATAAATCCAGGCATCATTACTATGAACATGGAGAGAAAGCTACAGTAATAAGCTTTTTAGCTCAACAAATTCACAAGCAAGAAGTGCACAACACGATCTCAGTAATCACCAATGCGAACGGAGATAAAATCGTCAACCACAAAAATATAATGCACACTTTCAGAGACTACTATAAATCCCTATATACTACTGAGTTTAAAGAAGACAATACACAATCTAATGCATTTCTGTATACATTACAGATACCACAAATAGACACTTTTAGTGCGGAGGAACTTGATAAACCTCTGGCGTTATCAGAATTACTAGATGCTATAAAGTCACTCGAAGGCGGGAAAGCAGCAAGCCCTGATGGCTACCCTGCAGAATTTTACAAGAAATTCTCCGCTCAGCTAGCTCCCCTCCTATTAGCAACATTTACAGAAGCCAGAGATAACCAATCTCTTCCTCATACCTTTCGCCAAGCACTAATCACCGTTTTTCCAAAACAAAATAAGGACTTATTACAATGTGCATCATACAGACCAATTTCACTTGTGAATAACGATGTTAAAATACTCTCTAAAATCATAGCTAGAAGGATGGAGAAAGTGCTCCCCTTGGTAATATCACAAGACCAAACTGGATTTATTAGGGGCCGACACTTATCTTCAAATCTTAGACACCTGTTTAATGTAATATACTCACCAACTAAATCAAACACCCCAGAAATATTATCATCATTGGATGCAGAAAAAGCATTCAACATGATTGAATGGAAATACCTTTTTACTACATTGGAGAAGTTTGGGTTTGGCCTGAACATTTGTGCATGGATTAAATTACTATATACTAACCCAGAAGCTTCAGTTTGCATCAACAACATTTGCTCAGACTACTTTAAACTAGAAAGTGGTACTAGATAAGGATGCCCCTTGTCACTGCTGCTGTTTGCAAATGCCATTGAACCACTGGCAATACATTGTCGAAATACCGATCAGATAAAGGTAATTAGCAGAGAAAGACTGGAACAGAAAATTTCATTATATGCAGATGATATGGTATTGTATATATCGAACCCAGAAAATTCGCACTCGCAGAATTTCAAAAGATCTCTGGTCTCAGAATTAATCTGAATAAAAGTGTACTCTTTCCAGTGAATTCTCAAGCATATAATATTAGATTAGATACCCTAACTTTTATCATTGCAGAACAGTTTAAATACCTAGGGGTAAACATCACAAGTAAACATAAAGCTCTATATCAACAAAATTTCACCATCTGCATGGAAAAAATTAAACAAGACTTACATAGATGGTCAACCCTTCATCTCACATTAGCTGGAAAAATTAACACTGTTAAGATGAATATTCTTCCCAAGCTCCTTTTTTATTTCAAAACATTCCAATATACATTAATAAATCATTCTTTAGGCAATTAGATTCAACAATAACCTCATTTATTTGGAATTCAAAACATCCACGCATCAAAAGAGCGACCCTACAAAGACAAAAGGCAGAAGGCGGCATGGCTCTACCTAACTTCCAGTTTTATTACTGGGCAACAAATATACAGGCGATAAGAACCTGGACACAAATAGAAGAACATACACAGGCATGGACCGCAATAGAAGTAAAATCCTGCAGTACTTCTTTGTATTCCTTGCTCTGTGCTCCAATAAACACACGTTATCGGCAATATACTAATAACCCAATTGTGCTCAACTCACTTAGAATCTGGAACCAATGTAGAAAGCATTTTAAGATGGAGAAGCTTCTATCTGTGGCACCTCTGCAAGAGAACCACCTCTTTCAACCTTCGCAAACATATGCAGTTTTTAATATCTGGAAAAAATTTGGAATTAACTTGCTTAGAGAACCCTGCAACCTAGCCCCAGCCTCACTGGGTCACATGTTCTGGGCCTGCACCAAATTAACATTATTCTGGACAAACATTTTTAATTACCTTTCAGACAGCCTTGGACTCACAATCCCTCCTAACCCATTAACAGCTGTGTTTGGGGTTCTTCCAGAGGGGTTTAGTGGAGAAAGACAAACAAACTGAGATTGCATTCACTACACTTTTGGCACGCAGACTGATTCTGATAAACTGGAAGAACCCAAACTCTCCTCTTTTAAGTCAGTGGGAAACCGATGTGTTATACTATTTGAAATTGGAAAAAATCAAATACTCAGTTAGAGGATCCGTACAGACTTTTTTCAGAACATGGCAGGATCTAATCAGTAATATTTTAAAATAAGCTTATAAAGCACAGAGAATTTATTACTTTAGGTATGTTTACAAGCCTTAAATTTCACGCCGTTTGGCTTGCTCTCTCTATCTCAGGGGTGGGGATCGATCTGTCCTTAATTTTTCTTTTTGTAAAAACTTGATTGATTTGTATGGATTGCAGTAAAATTAATAAAGAAAAAAAAAGAATTTTCTCATTAAATAACATGAAAAAAGTTTCTGTTTTAGTTACGTGTTCAACATTTCCTTTCATCCTACATTTACACAGATTATTGTAGACACGGAACACACATGAAATGTATGTATTCCAAATAACAATATATTATTTACCCTATACAACTCCCAGATAAAGAGACTTCAGCTCTGAGAATTTTGTGTCTGACTTGACTTCAGCTTCCCCTGATGGGATAGCAGGCTGCTTGTGCTGATTTACACGTTTGCAAATCAAAGCTAATGATGAGAAGGTGCTTGGAAATTTAAGGTTGCCCAGAATTATTAATATTTTTGTAGGCTTCAGGGATTCTAGTGTTAATCAGAACATTCAAGCTCTTAAATTAGAATGTCAAAAACTGTTGGTCTTCCAAAATGCATGGACAGAGTGTTAAAAGATATAAAAAAGCTCACTTTAAAGCTTACCTAGGCTACTATTCTAAAATAATAGATAACATTAATAATAATCCTTGTGTACTGTTTAGAATAGTGGCTAATTTAACAAATTGGAATTCAGAACTACAGTGCAAAATACCAGCACATACTAGCAGTTCAGACTGTATGAACTTCTTTGATGAGAAAATCAAAAGTATAACATCCCAGATCTCAGCATCACATTGTAAACCGCATACCAGCTTGGCAAATCCTGTCTCACCCTGCATTCAACACTTTAGAAATTTTAATCCTGTAACAGAACAGAAAATCTTAACTTTAATTTCTAAAATAAAACCTATGTGTTCCCTAGATCCACTGTCAACAAAACTAGTAAAAATCACAATGGATGCTCTTGCAGCACCTATTCTTAGCATTATCAATAGATCATTACTGAGTGGTGCAGTTCCTGATGAACTAAAAGTGTCAGTTATCAAACCATTACTTAAAAAGTTAGACCTAGACCCACATACACTTAATAATTAAAAACCAATTTCAAATTTACTCTTTCTCTCTAAAATACTCAAAAAAGAAGTCAACAGTCAGCTTTAGTCTCACCAAATAAAATGCAAATTATTTGAGAAATTCCAGTCTGGCTTCAGCACTGGTCATAGTACCGAAACAGCAGCAACACGTGCTGTAAATGACATTCTGATATCCTCTGATGAAGGAAATTCCTCTGTAATTATGTTGTTAGATTTAATTGTAGTGTTTGGTGTCATTGACCTTCTATTTTACTACGCAGGCAGGAAACTTGGGCATTGGACATTGGACTCACAACAGCTGTTCTTGCCTGGTTTAGTTCTTCTTTATCAAGTCATTGTCAGTGCTGACAGGACTCCATCGTTATACACACATGTCAGATTTAGTGTTCTGAAGGCCTTAGTACTGGAACCTTTACTATTTTCATTTTACATGCTTCCACTGGGATCTATCATTAGAAAACAAAGTTAATTTTCACTCGTACACAGATGACACCCAGTTATACCTCTTTTACACCAAATGAATTTTCTCTAATGTTGCCCTTAATTAGATAAGTTTGTGAGTTAAAGGAGTAGACGAATGAGAACTTCTTGTCTTTAAACACAGGCAAAACAGAAATGTTTATAATTGGAAGGAATGATGCTGATTGCAACAATATTTTGTAATTATTTAACTCAGTTGGAATCACCAATAGTTTTACTGAATCAGCTGGCAATCTCAGCGTTATGTTTGACCTTATCATGTTATTATAAGCACAGAAAATATGCAAATGATATGTTTGGGTTACGTCCCCGGTCTCTTCCATAGGCCTGCATGTGACGGTGCAGGTCAGTTCCATACTCCCTCTTCCATTTTGGGAGCCTCTTGAATCTGACATCATCAATAATGTAACCAGATGAGCTTGGCAGATGACAAACACACACACAAAGCAAGGGGATGGTAAAAAAGTCCTATTAAAAACAATTCAACAATTCAAGTTGTCCAAAAAGTGCAGTGCTCAAAATGCCAATAAATAAATCATCCGATAAAAGAGTGGAAATCCATGAGATTAAAAACAAGAATTAAAATGAGAATAAAAAAATAAATAAATCACAGTCATTGGGTCAATGTTGCTTTCCCTCCTGGGACCAAACATGTCTTGGAGAAAAGAGGACAACCCTCATATGTCCACCTCTCAGACATTGAACAATGGAGAATTGTGGGAATGTGGGAAAGAAGATTATACTCAGATATGTTTGTGCTGGATGGAATGTGAGCACAGTAAGGAGAGTTTGGTGTCAGTAGGTAGAAAAGGGTCAAATACTCCGAAGTGAGAGTTCTGAAGCCCCCCAACATACAAAGTTCTCCTTTATCTCATATTAATAATGTACTGTAAGCTGCTTGAAGGGCCCACTGTACTTCAGACATTATAGTTTTACAGCTTACCTCCTGCAGTTCCTGCAGTAGAAACCTGCAAACTGAGATAACTCATGAGTCCATGGTAATGTACCAAGTTTTAGATTTGTCTTCTGAACTGTCCTTTTTAGTGTAATGAATCTGATTTTCTGGTTTTGACCTAGGGTTGCATGGTGATGCAGTGCTTTGTGCATAACTGATTTGAGTATCCAGTAACAGGAGTTAAGATCCTGCACCCAATCACTGTCTTTGTGGAATTTGCATGTTCTCTTGTTTGTTTTTGGGTTTCTTTCCTTAATTTTGGATTTCATCCCAAATCCAAAGATGCATGTTTGCTTAATCGGCAGTTCTGAAGCAGCCCTTTGTAAACATCAGCGCGAGTGTGTCCATGTCTAAATCTTTTCTTGTGTCGAATGTTAATGGAATAGCCTTAAGTCCCCAAATATTCTAAAAAGGGTTAAGGTAATTTAGAGTATTATGTTATAGTATGTATAGTTGCTTTATAGTATTATCAGATAACCTAATGTGAAAGGTACCAGCTAACCTCTTGGTTCTTTTTTTAACCTCCTTGGAGTTAACCCCAAGTGTGACTTGGGGTTAGAATTCTATGTTAGTATGGTTAAGCCTGAATCAATCTTAGCGCGACATGTAATGAACCTATTTACAATGTTATCCCAGGATAACTCTTTGGAAGGTTTTCTGCTGGTATCTAGTGGATGAAATAACATCATGCTGCAAGAAATCATGGATATTTCTATGCATTCTGCTCCTTTCTGGTAAGTAATCAATAATCATGAACAGGGTGGACCCTTCAACCAAAAACAAAATTGCAAGCGAAAGATAGATTTCGAACAAACTTGAATTGAGTGATAGTGGTGATAAAGTGAATTGGTCATCAGATGTTGACAAAGACAATTAAAACTGACACCTCTTTGGGAGATTCCAACCTGCTAATTTTCAAGTGATGTTCGTGTTTGGTGTCGACTTGATACTACTGCTGATAATCCTGCATTCCCTCATTGCCCTTTACAGGTAACCCCAGTCTGAAGAAATCTGTTGAACATGATTATCTGGACTATTTACAATTTATCAATGATAAACTGATGTAGAAAATAGTTGTTGAAATGAACCACTATGCTAAGCAGCATCAGAAAAGTCACAGTAAACCAGATGCTTGTCACAGTCGTAGGTAGCCTGTCGCAGCAGGTGACATATGAGTGTTTCTCAGTCTCCTGATTCTGGAGGACATAGTGGGTAAACAGTCCAGACATGGTACTAGTCCACAAACTGGTTGTTACAGACACCCATGACTGAATGTAATTTTTCACTCATTATTACTAATAACAATTACTATGATGAAACCAGTCACCCAGCACCTAAACTGTATAGACTGTGGAAAGTGTATAGGATGATCATTAAATATATGTAGAATATGTAAGCTCCTGATTGTGACATAAGTATTGATAAAGATCTTAAGGGTTACAAAGAAAGGATGTCTTGAGTACAGTACATTACATATCAACGGGCACAATTCTCCATGTTTTGCAGTGCAAGCTCTGGGCACATCTGAAACTTGATACTTTACACTGGTAGAGGTTACCAAGTGGGGTGGCAAGTACAGTCAATACGGTGTCCCCACATCATTTTTCTGTCACTGATGGACCCTTTACTTGAGCAAGGTTACTGTATAATTTTGGACAGTTTCTATACCTCACCTGAACTGCTTGAGATTTTACTTCAAAGGAGAAGTGACGCATACAGCACTGCATGACCAAACTGCCATGATTCGCCTTGTGAACAAGTCAAGCTACAGTACGTGTGTGGCAAAAAGGCAAAATGATTGTGATTGAGTGGTATTACAGGAAAGATGTTAGCCTCCTAAAGACTGCTCACAATGCAAAAACTGTCAGTGTTTGTGTTGGGAAATGTGGAAGTCAGTAAGTCTTGTGCTGTGGTAGCCTACAATAACACAACAGGCACTGACATTCTACCCTGTCATGCGTAAACAACCAAAGAAATATTACTTGTGTGTTGGTGACTGAAAACATCCCATGAAGTATGTATATTAAATCAGTACAGCAGGTGAACACTAGAAACACCTTTCCTACTGTTATTATGTTGATATCTGGGTTATGTAAAACAAGGAGAAGACACAAAAAAGGTTTCCGGCACATCTGTGACCCTGTATAATGAAAATAAATCAAAAAAGAACAATCTTTTTTGCAAATATGTTGATGGTATATTTTCAGACAGGAGTCTCCTTTAGAACTGACTCAAAAATCGCCGACTTGCTGGTCACGTGGAATCCGGTCAGGAAGGAGCGGGTTCTGAAGGGTGGACAACAGAAGTGCTACAGAGGTGAAACAACTGTCAATTTCCATTTTGCAGAGGTATAAAGAGAGAAGACATTGGCACACAGCGCCTACCCATGGTTCGACGGGTAACCAGAGCCCTTAAGCTGCCTCCCAAGCGCATGCACATGATAGTATTTACATGTTTCTGCCACTCATAATAAAGTTTTTTGTTGCTGAAAAAATGTCAAGATTCTTGGCTTGTTTTTTTTTTACCAAACTGTTCTTGAATGGTTGAGAGAAGTTGCCTCTGGAGGAGGTTTTGGTACCGTTCTTTATTCATGGCTCGGGATCAGGGCACCACCAGGACAGAACTTGCTCAGGAATGGCAGCAGGCAGATGAGAATGCATCCGCAAGCACAGTGAGGTGAAGACTTTTGGAGGATGGCCTGGTGTCAAGACGGGCAGCAAAGAAGCCAAGAAAAAATTAAGGGACAGACTGATATTCTGAAAAAGGTACAGGGATTGGAGTGCTGGGGTAAAGTAATTTCCTCAGATGAATCCCCTTTCCAATTGTTTGGGGCATCCAGAAAAAAAAAAGGTGAGTGGCGCTTCCATCAGTCCTGTGTCATGCCAACAGTAAAGCTTCCTGAGACCATTCATGTGTGGGGTTGCTTCTCAGCCAAGGCAGTGGGCTCACTTACAATTTTGCCTACGAACACAGCCATGAGACTGGACCAAAAGATCCTCCGATAGCAACTTCTCCCAACTATCCAAGAACAGTCTGGTGACCAACAATGAGCAATTCAGCATGATGGAGCACCGGGCCATAAGGCAAAAGTGAGAACTAAGTGGCTCAGGGAACAAAACATCAAAATTTTAGGTCCATGGCCAGGAAACTCCAGAGACCTTAATCCCATTAAAAACTTGTGGTCAATCCTCAAGAGGAGGGTGGACAAACAAAAACCGACAAATTCTGACAAACTACAAGCATTGATTATACAAGAATGGGCTGCCATCAGTCAAGATTTGGCCCAGAAGTTGATTGACAACATGCCAGGGTGAATTGCAGAGGTCTTGATAGAGAAAGAAGGGCCAACACTGCAAATATTGACTCTTTGTATAAACTTAATGTAATTCTCAGTAAAAGCCTTTGCGACTTATGAAATGCTTGTAATTATACTTCAGTATACAATACAATCTGACAAAAAGATCTAAAAATACTGAAGCAGAAAACCTTGTGAAAACTGATGCTTGTGTCATTCTCAAAACTTTTGGCCACGGCTGTACCACTGTCCATATCATACTCGGTGTATTCATCCCAAGGGACCTCTAATAGCAGGCTGCTTGTTGACTGGGAGTGTTTTTAATTTCCAAATCTTTACTACAACCCCAGTTTTACCACCACGGTTAGAAGATTCTAAGAAATCCTCAAGTACTCTTAAGGGACCACAGCTAGGCAGGGAATATAGACACTACAACCAATCTGCTTGCGACTAATAATTATAGAAAGGCATGGAGTGTTAAGCTTTTACTTGTAAATTCTATTTATTTGCATTCATATCAACAACATCAGGTACATAAAAAATGAATCATCCAACCTCAATATTTAGAATCTTCAAACAGTCCAGGCAGAAGTAATATGATTCTAATGACCATTACACTCCTAGAGGACATCTTTTCATGTAGGTTATGTGTTTTCAGGCAAAGCAAGGATGTAGTGAGAAAGAGATACATTGGATTCAGAAAGTATCCAGACTCCTTTAAGTTCTACTTATCCTAGTTTTCTGTGTTACAGATTTCATTTTAAATGAATAATTGTTCCTTTTTGGCCCCTCAATGGGTTACTCTAGTTAGGGGTTGCCACAGTGGATCATCTTCTTTCATACCTTTCTGTCCTCTGCATCTTGTTCTGTTACACCCATCACCTTCATGTCCTCTCTCACCACATTCGTAAACCTATGCTTAGGCCTTCCTCTTTTCCTCTTTCCTGGCAGCTCTATACTTAACATCCTTCTCCCAATATACTCAGCATTTCTCCTCTGCACATGTCCAAACCATCATAATCTCGCCTCTCTGACTTTGTTTCCCAACCGTCCAACTTGAGCTGACCCTCTAATGTCCTCATTTCTAATCCTATTCATCCTCGTAACACCCAATGCAAATCTTAGCATCTTTAATTCTGCCACCTTCAGCTCTGTCTCCTGCTTTCCGGTCAGTGCCACCCAATCACTGTCTTTGTGGAATTTGCATGTTCTCTTGTTTGTTTTTGGGTTTCTTTCCTTAATAAAGAAACCATATAACATAGCTGGTCTCACTACCGTCCTGTAGACCTTCCCTTTCACTCTTGCTGATACCCATCTGTCACTAATTACTCCTGACACTCTTCTCCACCCATTTCACCCTGCCTGCACTCTCTTTTTCACCTCTTTTCCACACTCCCCATTACTCTGTATTGTTGATCCCAAGTATTTAAACTCATCCTCCTTCACCAACTCTACTTCCTTTATCCTCACCATTCCACTGACTTCCCTCTCATTCACACACATGTATTCTGTCTTCTTCCTACTGACCTTCATTCCTCTCCTCTCTAGAGCATATTTCTACCTCTCCAGGGTCTCCTCAACCTGCTCCCTACTATCGCTACAGATCACAATGTCAGCAGCAAACATCATAGTCCACGGGGACTCCTGTCTAATCTCGTCTGTCAACCTGTCCATCACCATTGCAAATAAGAAAGGGCTCAGAGCCGATCCCTGATGTAATCCCACCTCCACCTTGAATGCATCTGTCACTCATACCGCAGACCTTACCACTGTCACACTTCCCTTGTACATATCCTGTACAACTCTTACATACTTCTCTGCCACTCCCGACTTCCTTATACAATACCACAGCTCCTCTCGAGGCACCCTGTCATATGCTTTCTCCAGGTTCACAAAGACACAATGCAACTCCTTCTGGCCTTCTCTAACCTTCTCCATCAACATCCTCAGAGCAAACATCGCATCTGTGGACACTAAGTAACCATAATGACAAGGTGAAAACAGGTTTTCAGAAAAGCTTGTAAATTTCTTAAAAATCTAAAAACTGAAATCTCTCATTTATTTCAGTATTTAGACCCTCGTTTATTTCAGGATTTAGACACAGATGCTGTGTCAAATCAAATTGTGCTCAGGTCCATCCTGTTTGCTCCAAGTTTCCTTTAGATATGTCAACAACTTGACAGGAGTCCACCTGTGATAAACTGAACAGATTGGACATCTGTTTATAAAGACGCACACCTGTTTATATAGGGTCCGTAATTCATACCTCATGTCAGGAAAAAAAAAACAAACCAATGCAGTCCAAGGAATTCAAATTGTGGTGAGGCAGGAATAAAACCATTTCTAAAGCTTTAAGTATTCTCAGAAGCACAGTGACCTCAAGAATTCTGAAAACTGAAGATGTGTTGAATCCTCCAGGACTCCTTTTAGAGTTGGATGTCCAGTCAAACTGAGTAACCAGTCAAAAAGGGCCTTCAGTTAGGGTGGTGATCAAGAACCCAAAGGTCGCTTTAACAGAGCTTCAGAAGTCCTCTGCTGAGATGGGACAACCAGTCAGAAGGATAACCACCACAGCAGCACTCCATCAATCGGCTGTTCATGGCAGAGTGGTTAGACAGAAGCCACTCTTGAGTAAAAAGTGTATAACAGTTTAAACAAATCTGAAAACATTAGAATAAAGATTCTGCGGTTTGATGAGACAAAAAGTGAATTCTGGGTAGAATTCAAGAATCTCGTTTGGAGAAGACCAGCCACTGCTCATCACCTGCCTAATATACCAACAACAACATTTATTTATATAGCACATTTTCATACAAAAAGTAGATCAAAGTGCTTTACATAATGAAGAAAAGAAAAAAAAAAGACAAAATAAGAAATTAAAATAAGACAACATTAGTTAACATAGAAAAGGAGTAAAGTCCGATGGCCAGGGTGGACATAAAAAACAAAAAAAAAACTCCAGACGGCTGGAGAAAAAAATAAAATCTGCAGGGGTTCCAGGCTACTTGACTGCCCAGACCCCCTCTGGGCATTCTACCTAACATAAATGAAATAGTCCTCTTTGTAATTAGGGTTTTCACGGAGTCACTTGATGTTGATGGTCATACAGACTTCTGGCTTTTAATCCATCCATCATTGTTGGAACATCACGGTGCTTTGAGTAGATGGTGGTGGCACAAAGGACACCGAAAAAGGAAACAGAAGAGAGAGTAGGGGTTAGTACAGATTTTAGTGCCACCACGAATAGTTATTATAATGAGTTGGATATACAGAGTATCAGGATTTTAATTACAGTGAAGTTATGAGAAGGCCATGTTAAAGTAATGTGTTTTCAGCAGTTTTTTAAAGTGCTCCACTGTATTAGCCTGGCGAATTCCTATTGGCAGGCTATTCCAGATTTTAGGTGCATAACAGCAGAAGGCCGCCTCCCCACTTTTAAGTTTTGTTCTTGGAATTCTAAGGAGATACTCATTTGAGGATCTGAGGTTACGATTTGTAATATAAGGTGTCAGACATTCCGATATATAAGATGGGGCGAGATTATTTAAAGCTTTATAAACCATAAGCAGAATTTTAAAGTCAATCCTGAATGACACAGGTAACCAGTTAGTGACATCAAAACTGGAGAGATGTGCTCAGATTTTCTTTTTCTAGTTAGGATTCTAGCAGCTGCATTCTGCACTAGTTGCAAACGATTTATGTCTTTTTTGAGTAGTCCTGAGAGGAGTGCGTTACAGTAATCTAGTTGATAGAAAACAAACGCGTGAACTCATTTCTCAGCGTCTTTCAATGATATAAGAGGTCTAACTTTAGCTATGTTAAGTGAAAAAATGCTGTCCTAGTGATCAGATTAATATGCGATTTAAAATTTAGGTTACAGTCTACAGTTACCCCTAAGCTTTTTTACCTCCGTCTTGACTTTTAATCCTAATGTATCCAGTTTATTTCTAATAGCCTCATTGTATCCATTATTGCCAATCACTAAGATTTCAGTTTTCTCTTTATTTAACTTGAGAAAGTTACTATTTATCCATTCTGAGATACAAGTCAGACATTGTGTTAGTGAATCAAGAGAATCGGGGTCATCAGGTGCTATTGATAAATACAGCTGTGTGTCATCAGCATAGCTGTGGTAGCTTACGTTGTTCCCTGAGATAATCTGACCTAACGGAAGCATGTAGATTGAGAATAGCAGCGGACCTAGGATAGAGTCTTGTGGAACACCATATTGGATATCATGTGTCTTTGAGTTGTAATTACCACAACTAACAAAGAATTTTCTCCCTGCCAAGTAGGATTCAAACCAATTTAAGACCCTGCCAGAGAGGCCCCCCCATTGACTAAGGCGATTTCTAAGAATATTATGATCAATGGGGTCAAATGCGGCACTCAGATCTAAGAGAATGAGAATAGATAAATGGCCTCTGTCTGCATTTACCCGCAAATCATTTACTACTTTAACAAGTGCAGTTTCTGTGCTGTGATTTGTTCTAAAACTTGACTGAAATTTATCAAGAATAGCATGTTTATTAAGGTGGTCATTTAACTGCATAATGACTGCCTTCTCTAGAATTTTAGTTAAGAAAAGCAGGTTAGAGATGGGTCTAAAATTTTCAAGAGCCGAGGGGTTGACATTATGTTTCTTAAGTAGGGGTTTAACTACAGCAGTCTTAAGACAGTCTGGGAAGACCCCCGTATCTAATGACGAATTTACTATGTCAAGAACATTATCAATTAACACGCCCGAAACTTCTTTGAAAAAATGTGT
The DNA here is from genome assembly GCA_026402145.1 of Polypterus bichir lapradei. Taxonomy (NCBI): domain Eukaryota; kingdom Metazoa; phylum Chordata; class Cladistia; order Polypteriformes; family Polypteridae; genus Polypterus; species Polypterus bichir. The sequence goes on from JANRMT010028174.1 coordinate 26,833,018, forward strand.
TGGTATTTGGTCAAGGACGCAGGTGGAGGGTTTCAGGTGAGAAATTATTTTATGTAAATCTATCCTAGTGAAAGAGTTTTATTTGTTTATAATGGAATGCTGGGGTTTAGGAGGATCCTTAGTGTTGGGGAGATATACTATGTTATTTCTAATATCATTAATTTTTTGGTTGAAAAATTTTACTGGAAGTACTTAGGTGGCATTCCTTTGAGTTACCTGGGTTTAGCAGACGATCAATCGTAGAGAATAAGACTCTGGGATTACTAGCATTGTTATTTATAATCTTAGAGAAATAGCAGCACCTCTCAAGACGGGCAGTGTTATTGTATTCTGTTATTTTAACTTTTAATATTTCATAGTGGACAGTTAGTTTAATTTTCCTCCATTTACGCTCAGCTCTACGGCATGTTCTATTTAAATCATACACTCTTTGGGTCTTCCATGGTATAACAATGCTAGAAGATTTTTTAACTGTCTTTTCAGGTGCAACTATATTAACAGCAGCTCTCACTTTAGTATTAAATCTTTCCACCTTACTATTTACATTATTCTCGCTATTATAGTTGGCACTATAAATGGACTGATTGCTTAGAATGTTTGTAAGTTTTAAAGCTGCTAATGAAGCTATGGTGAAGCACAGTGGTGGCAGCATCATGCCATGGGGGTTATCCGCAGTGAAATGGACAGGGAGACTGGTCAGATTGGGATGAAGGATAAATGTAGTCAAATAGAGAGAAGTCCTTGAAGATAAACTGCTTCAGAGTACACACCACATCAGACTAAAGCGGCAGTTCACCTTTTATCACAATAATGACCCAAATCATGCAGCCAAGACAACACTAGAGTGGGTTCAGGACAAGTCTGACTATCCTGGAGTGGCCCAGCCAAAGCCCAGAATTAAACCTGGGTGGAGAGACCCAAAGACGGCAGCATAAACTCTCCTCCTCTTTACTTAGGAGAGAAAACACACACACACACTCATCAGCACCAGATCGTGTTCACATGATCTTTTGCAGGTTCTCACAGCAAAGTGAATACTTCAGGCTTTGTTATCAAAGTTCAAGGTTGGTTCTCTGAAATTCCTACCTTTAGTCAGCTAAAGTGTATAAGCAAAATAAAGTCTTTGTTTTCCATCTTCCCCAGCATGCCTTGGACTTCTTTTTTTTTAATTTGTTATTGACTTTAACTAGAAGCAAATAACATTCCATACAATCAAATCAAACTTAAAAAAACAAAGCAAAATTCAACCCCCACCCAAGAGAAAGAGAGGAGAGTCAACAACCACAGCTACTCTATAAAAGGAACAAGAAAGGAAGAGTATACTCTATATGTTCAATTTCCTCATAATAACTATTCAGGGTGGCTCTAAAATCCGTACTGACCCCTACTCTCTTTTCTGGATGGATTAAATGGCAGAATTCTACGTGACCATCATCATCAAGCCCTTCCGTGAGAACCCCAAATCCAAAGAGGACTGTTTCATTTATGTTAGGTAGAATGCCCAGGGGGGACTGGGCAGTCTAATGGTCTGGAATCCCTACAGATTTTATTTTTTTCTCCAGCCGTCTGGAGTTTTTTTTTGTTTTTTCTGTCCCCCCTGGCCATTGGACCTTATTCTTATTCGATGTTAATTAATGTTGATTTATTTTGTTTTCTTATTGTGTCTTTTATTTTTCTATTCTTTATTATGTAAAGCATTTTGAGCTACTGTTTGTATGAAAATGTGCTATATAAATAAATGTTGTTGTTGTTGAGTATCCTTTTCCCCGAAATGGAAGCTTATTCTAAAATGTTATTGATTAGATTCTGCCATATTTTAAAAAAAGTTTTGAACAGATGCTTTAAGTGAGAATTAGATTATTTTCCAATTTCAAATAGTATAGGGCATCAGTTACCCACTGACTTAAAAGAGGTGCGGTAGGATTGTTCCAGTTGAGCAAGACAAGTCTAATAATGTAGTAAAGGCAATTACAGTTTGTTTGTCCTTCTCCACTATAAGCCCTTCTGGGAGTCCATCAAACATAGCTGTTAATGGGTTTGAAGTGATTGTCACACCAAGGCTGTCTGATAGACGTGCAAAGATGTTTGTCTAAAATGTTGTTAACTTGGTACACACTCAGAACTTGTGGCCTAGTGAAGCTGGGGCTCGATTGCAACACTCACAGTTTGAATGTTGCCCTGGAAATATTTTGGACAATTCTTAACTAGATAAATGTGCTCGATAAAAGATTTTAAGTTGAATGATTGAAACATTCGCATAGGTAACTAGAGATGCCTTGTACTTCTGTGCAGCTTGACAAGATCTCAGACTAGAAGCCAAAAAGACGTTTACTTGAACAGTTTAAAGTATCTCCTGTACAACACCTTTGCCTTCAGCTCATCACAGGATGCAAGGCTTAGTTTTGAGGATATAGTTTCTCTTATTTTTGCTTCTCAAATTAAAAAAAAGACTTTAAGCAAAAAACAATGTTTTTATTTTTTGCTAAAACTGAATTACAATCATGCAATTGATTGTTTACCTTGTGTGACTTGAACTCAGTTGAAGCAGTTGCATCAAAAATTGTCTATGCAGGAAAAAAGTGACACTAAAGAAGTCAAGTAAATGAAGCAGCATATTGTTTTGTGGGTTTGCCAAAGAGCCCAGCATTGCCTGGGTATATTTGTATCATGGGTTAGGGTAAGGTACAAATATTCCCGTGCTTTTTACTAAATGTTGACCGTTTCTTTATTGCTGATTGAAATTCAAGTGTCTCATCCATTATCTACACTACCACTCGGATAACTAGCAGGATCCCTTCTCTCATATTTCAATTTTTTATTAAAAAAACCAAACAGGATGTTGTTGTGGTTTAACATCTTGCTGCTATCGTTATACCCTTGTATGCTGTTTCGCCATTCCAAGACTCTTTAAACATAAAGAGAGAATTATAATGGTAGTATGGAAGGTAGTTTCCTCCAAATGTTGGGATATTTAAAATCACACTAAAGGCCTGTTTATACTTCATCACAGGGGTGTACGAGGGTTCGCTAGAGTGATGTGATGTACATTTCGTCAGAAGTCACATTGTGCGGACCTTTCCATCAGCGATTGCATGCCTCCTGAATTTTGTAATTTCGACTGAGCATGATCCTGAAACAAGCCTGTTTCTCAATGGAACTTTTGAAAGGCCTTATCAGAGAATTACACCTGTTTAGTCTCGAGCAGAGGAGACTGCATGGGGTCCCAATCCATGTCTTCAAAATTCGGTAAAGGAGATCCAGCAGAACTCATTCAACTTTAAGGTGAATCGTGTAGTTGAGGACACCAATGAAAATTCAGAGGAAGTGCATTTAGGACGGACTGAAGACAGGAAGCAGGAAATGTTGTGGGACTCTGGAACAAACTACCAAGACATGGAGTTGAAGCAGAAACCTTGACAAGATTTAAGAAGAATCTGGATGAGATATGGGGACAATTTAGATTTAGCTAAACAAACTGGCTTGATGGGCTGAATAGTCTCCTCTCATTTGTCAAATTTCTTAGATTCTTATGTACACTTTTAACTGAGTAAAAATGTTGATAACAGAGGTTCTTTTAGCTTTCATGTTTTGGTGTTTGGTTGTGCCCTTTTTCAAGATATTCAGACAAGTCACAATATGTAGTCAATTCCAGCATCACTGATGACTTTCTAAATTCAACTTTAAGTTTGTTTTTGTTTAATACTCTTTCCTGAGGATTGTCTAAGGGCCGGTTTATACTTCATGCTCGGAACACATACGTGCACGCATCATGGCTACCACGCATTCCAAGTTTTCTGTTGACATGTCTCCTGAGCACGTCATCAGAAATTAACGTGATGAGTGCGCGAGTTGCAGTACCAACAAAATAGAGGTTAGTGTGTGTGTTCAAGTTTTGGAACATAACGTCAGCAACGTTGTTTACTATTAGCATGTGATGGCAAGCCACAATGCCGCTCCAACAGGATAAATCTGCATGCTTTGATGTTTGATGAATGGTTCAATGCGGAAAAGTAAATCATCAAACTTAAATGCTGACATGCAAGTGTATTTATGATATTCTTTCGTCTGTTTCTCAAATAGGCAGTACAAGTGTCACATATTCCCCAACGTAATGAGTCAATCCATTTAAAGGTCTCACATACAATTTGGAATAGTTTACCAATAGAAATATACCAGACAAAATCTGTGGAACATTTAAAAAAAATCTGTTTTTCAGTAATTATATCAGGATATAGTGATCTGATTATAAGTTTAGCTGTTTGATGCGTTAATAAGTACCCAGGATCAATCCATTGCTTTTCTATGTTTTTTGTCTCCCATCCTGTGTGGTGGCACCCACACCTGCTCAGCGTGCCCCATTCGTCAGTCACCTGGGGTATTGGAGGAAACGAGGAGGACTTGGAAACCAGCTGGCTGAGGTCATTCTGACTTCCATGATGCAGTAACTGATTACCATCAGACCTAGCTATTTGATTTGCTCGTTTGTCTTCCAACCATGGCCCACCAGAGGTATATTTTTCTCCATCAAGAAGTTTTTTGTTTACCTCTCCTCCATGTTACCTGGTCAAACAATCAGATTCAGGAATCAAGAACTTCGTCTACATCTTAAATGAACGGAAACCGCTATGGACTGTTTTATTTCATTTTGTATCTTTTCATTAACTTTAATAACTTCAAACGGTTTCTGCTTAAGTGGTTGCCTTGTAAATATGCCTAGATAGAATGTACATATATACTGTATATATTTATTTTTTGGGCGGCACGGTGGCGCAGTGGTAGCGCTGCTGCCTCGCAGTTAGGAGACCTGGGTTAGCTTCCTGGGTCATCCCTGCATGGAGTTTGCATGTTCTCCCCGTGTCTGCATGGGTTTCCTCCGGGCGCTCCGGTTTCCTCCCACAGTCCAAAGACATGCAGGTTAGGTGGATTGGCGATTCTACATTGGCCCTAGTGTGTGCTTGGTGTATGGGTGTGTTTGTGTGTGTCCTGTGGTGGGTTGGCACCCTGCCCGGGATTGGTTCCTGCCTTGTGCCCTGTGTTGGCTGTTAACTACAGGGTCACGAGGTTCTGCTGGAGCCAATCCCAGCCAGGACAGGGTGCAAGGCAGGAAACAAACCCAGGGCAGGGCACCAGCCAACCGCACAGCACCCACACACTAGGGACAATTTAGAATCGCCAATGCACCTAACCTGCATGTCTTTGGACTGTGGGAGGAAACCCATTCAGACAAGGGGAGAACATGCAAACTCCACGCAGGGAGGACCCAGGAAGCGAACCCGGGTCTCCTTACTGCAAGGCAGCAGCGCTACCCCCTGCGCCACCGTGCTGCCCTTTATTAGAAGTTATCATAGTATTAATGATAATAATCCAAGAAAATGTGGTATATATTTGTTTTTGTTGATTAATCTGGGGAAAGCACCTTGAGTTGCATGTAAATTTATGAATAGGTGCTATATAAATAAAATTATTAATATTATTGTACCATCTTCTTTGAGTATGTGCCCAAGTATAGACAGTACACTGCTTGTGTAGCAGCAGCGTCTTCAAACATACGCGTCAAATAGCGTTAAGTGTAGCCCCTGCCTTACAATTCTGTCCCCCATGCAAATCATAAAATATCCAGAATCACTTAAAAACAAAGTAAGCAAAATGGAAATAACAAATGGCACAAGCAGTAGATTTAATGGTGGTAGGCAAGGAAAGAAACAGAAAACCATAACAAGAGTGTTTGCACCTTTTTATTATTATGCTGGATATCTCCACATTTTCTTTTGTCTCATTTAGATCATTTTAGTAATTCAAGCAATAAAGGTACGATCATTTTCTTTACTTGTAGTTCATTGTCCTGCATGAATATGTTGAAGTTGGTGTTTGTAAAACTTTCTTAAAACATAAACAACAGCAAAATCTTTTGAAAAAACATACAGTACATATGTAAAAATTAAATATGGAAAAGAGCAACACAGTGGGTTTAAACAATATGTCCAAAATTATAAAGTGAGGCAGCACATACGTCATGTTATATTGTTATGATGCACTGTTGACTAAACACATTGCCATTTTTACTACAAAGAAATATTTGCTTTTGAAGTAAAGCTGCATATTGAATGATATTGAAGCGTAAGTTTTGTACTGATGTGGTTAATCAGTTTACCTGGATTTTGGAATCCAACAACTTAAAGAGCCATCTACCAGGCATTCATATTTGGAGCAGTCCTCATCCTTGTGAAAAACCTGTGAATGCTGCTATTTATTTCCTTGTTCCTAAAGCTGTAGATTATAGGATTCATCATAGGCGGGATGACATTTCCAATAATGACCATGGTATTATATACTTCTACGGACAACTTGACCCCAGCTCCAGGAAGAATATAAGAAGTCAATAAAGGAAAATAAAAACATCCCACCACCAACAGATGGGTGAGACAGGTGCTGTAAGCTTTACTCTTTCCTTCAACTGAGCGTATTTTAAGAGCAGCGAAACCAATCTGTCCATAAGAGAAGAGAATTAACAAGAAAGGACCCAAACCAAAGATAATAGCTATGCAAGAAAGAAGGATTAGAAATTTAGGATCATGATTACATGCAACCTGAACCATGGTGAAATAATCACAGAAACAATAGTGCAAAATATTGGAACGACAAAAAGAAAGCTCACTTGCCAAAAAGACAAATGAAGTACTTGCAAGAAATGCCAAAACAGGCAGGAGTAAAACCACAGTCCAAACAGATTTCATTGTAATTAGTGACCGGTACCTAAGAGGATGAATGATGGCAATATAACGGTCGATCGCCATAAACATCAATAGCGTGGATTCTGTTTCTTCAAAAATTAAAATAACACACATCTGTAGTAAACAGGCTGCATATGGCACTGCTGAGAACTCAAAACGGAGATCCGCCAACATCTTTGGAATAACGATGGTACTGTTAGCCAAGTCTATTACTGATAAGGCACTTATGAGGATATACATTGGAGTTTTAAGTTTTTGGTCGAATGTAATGACTAAAATTACCAGTAGGTTCCCAAAGAGTGAGACCAAATAAATAAGTGCAAGGACCACAATGGTGAAGCTTCTCTGATTAGGACTGATCACGCAGTGAAGTGAAAATTCTTCTATGGAAATAGTTGTGTTTCCCATTATGGGCATTTCTCTGCTGAAAAGTTTCAAATAATAGTAAAATATAAAATAAAATTCTTGTTAGAGATTTTGATGTGAAATTTACAATGCAATAACAATGCTGTCCCAGAACTACCAGTGATGCTATTAGCCTCGGCTTGCTCAGCGAATTGGCACATAACGTGAGATTGTCACCGTATCTGTTTCACGTAGGGCACGACGCACACTTGACACTAAAAATATACACTAACTAACCTCATTTACAATTTTATCCATCTATACCCATTCACTCAGTCATTTCCCTATGAATGACTGAATAGACATCTGCTAAATGATTTGTGGTCAGAGTGCAGAATTGATCATATTCAGTTTTGAATATATGAATAAATGAATACATCTATACATACCGCTACTGGTACATACTTTATTGAAACTACTTTGATTCATTTTTTATAACTTACATTTTACATTACCTAATTTAAAAAAAAAAAACAACTTTATTTTCAGTAATACTCACCTTAATCAGGTGGCACTTCTGTCAGAACAACTCTTGTTTCTCAGTTAGCAGTTTTCGGTTTCTGAGCTATTCTTACAGTTTCTCATTTTCTGTATTTAGTTATTGAACTCATTAAAATCTGAGGACCATGATGCATATGGAAGGTAGAGAAGGCTTTGTTTCCCCAGGATTCACACATATTTATTTCCTTACATTTACCCTGTAAATTACAAAGTACACCTGCATCATGTTAACTTATAAAATATATCAATGCAGCCAGTGAAACAATTCTGAACAAGAACAGTTTAATGAGGAATAATGATTAAACAATGACAGGATGCACGAATTAACAGAAATGCAACTTTAATTAGTAATTTAGGATGCCATTCTGTTAAGCAAAAGCATTACTGAAATTGTTATTAATATAAAACAAGAAATCAGTCAAAGAATTCAAACAATGATTGAAAATGCAAAACACATCAAAAATCGGATCCTAATTCTAGCTTCACTAAATGGGCATTCAAATTTTTTCCCAAAAGGTAGGAAATAAAGAAAATATACAGGGTGTCCCAAAAGTCACTATACCCTTCCTTTTTTCTATTTCGTTCCAGGTATCATTCGGAGAGACTTAAGCCATCAGCATATGACAACTTAGGCTTTGCAGTTTTTGTAAGCGTATCATTCCCTTAACCATGGCACCCCTCCTCACTTTGCCAGGTTGGTCAGAGATTTCCTAAAAATCAAGTTTCCTGACCGATGGATTGGTTGAAGGGGGTCTCCATGCTCCCCTGACCTTACACCTTGTATCTTTTTTTGTGGGGCTATATCAAAAGCAAGGTGTATGCAACTAAGCCCCGTAACCTGTCACAGCTTGAGGAAAGAATCCACACAGCCTGCAGCGAGGTCGGGGAACAGATGCTGCAAAATGTCGGAGATGCTTGCATCCAAAGGTGGCTGAAAGTTGTCGAAAAAGGAGGCGCTCATGTGGAGGTATATGACTAGTCTTCAAGGCGTTGGAACGTGATGGCAAGCCTAGCAAATAAAACTGCAACGACTCCTTTGTTGATGCTAGAAATATTAATAAACTCAGTTTTTTGTGTAATTTTTAGAAATTTATTAAAAGTGTATAGTGACTTTTGGGACACCCTGTGCATTATACTTTTTAAATTTATAGTTTGCCAAACCATTAGGAAATCCTACTGAACTCACAAACATTCAAAGGTCAAGCTCTGCTTGCATTTATGCAAATTGGAACCCATGACATCAATAATGACAATGACAAATGTCAGTATGCCATCCATACAGCAACACATACCGTCAGTTTACAACATTCGGGACATATTACCATGATCCGTGCTATGGCCATCGATATTACTAGAAAAACTTTGCAAACATGGCCCGATCGTAACACAAGAAATGAAACAGCATTGTCTTGTTTTTTTCAAATTGCCATCATCACACTTTAGAAAAAAATACACCTACTGTATATATAGCATAGTTGTTTCTTATTGATGTATAGACCATTTTAGTATATTAAATTTAAAATACACCATCAGATAAGTAATTCTTTGTCAAATCATTCTGTAAATAAAGCTTTACCATCATTGCACCATAGGTCTCAGCAATGACAATGCACGATTGAGACTCATTATTTTAATTCCTTGAACAGAATTAGCTGTTCATGTGGCACCTCTGTTCCTTACCATTTTGCACAAATTACAAGTATAACAATAATTTATAACTGTTGCTGAGCTTTGCGTATTCTGTTTCTCTACTTGGTATCGCACTGCTGCTTTTCCCATTGCCTATGGAGGTATAGTAACACCAGAGAGATAGTGAGAGCCTTGGGATACAAGGATGTTAAGATTTATTGTTCATATTGAACTGTCCAGAACAAACAGTAAGCTGATATTGTAGAAAACTCAGAATGGGGTGGGTGGCCAGTCAGCCAAGGTTATCAGAAATCTGACTTTTAACTGTTAAAACCTCATGCGGATCTCCTAGAGATTAATTTTTCCTCTAGAATTGCCCTTCATTGCACTTTGTGCTTTCCTTCCCTGTACTGTCAACTGGCTGAATCTCAATTATAATGATAACAGATTTATACTGTCAAGGTTCTTTGTTAGTCAGATTGAAATTTTATTCTACTGTGTGTGTCAAAGAGATGAGAATCTGAAACACAATTCACAAAAATGTATGGACATCTATCAAAGAAAAGTAAAGGATGGTAAACTTTGTCATAAATTTTGCATCGAATCACAAGTAAAACTACGGCATCACCCTAGATCTTCTCAGATAGCTGGATTTACCATCCACTGTAGCTTTTGTCCCACCTCTCACCTCCTTACTGCAGTTCAAGCTAACACCTCAGAACGTTTTTTTAACGTATTTTTCAGCTAGAAATAAACTTTGCAGACATTCACTGACATTTCCTGTGCACTGTACACACTTCAATGAACTGATGCAGCTATACATATTACTTGATTCTTCTTGTCTGTAGTCCTTCAAGTGGATCTTTGTTGCAGCCACTCGCTATTTTAAAAATTGAGTCGTAATGTTTAATTATTCTCTCCGTAATGAAGGAAATGTAACAATTTGTATGTTTTTTCTTTGAAACCAGCACATTCATTTTTTACATTTATTGAATAGTTAAGATACAAGTCCACATTAATCATTAAGACCTTAATGAGAGTGACTGAATTCTCATCTGGTGTTTGTCACTGCTTTAAAATCTTATTCTTATTATAGATTTTGGCACTGTAAATAATAATTTCAGAGAATGAATGCATTTTCACAAAATATCCCATAAACCCAAATATTTCTCAGTTCATATTTTCACTCTCAAAGCAAAGCATTTAATAAAAACAAATGCTACCTTTTCTATATCTTGAGTGTCTGCAGATTTCTTTCTGCTTTTGATGCTGTCCGTTCTTTCTTCTTTGTGTTTCTCCCAGAGTGGCCAACAAATGCAGTACTGAATCTAAGTTGACAATTTTCTGAAATGGGGATGTAGTTTTATTCTTTCACATAGCCTACAAATGATCAGGAGTGCTCAATAAGTGAGTAATAATGTCACTAATAAATTGAGCTGCTGAGTCATATATATAAGTACTAAAAAACAATGAATCAGAACAAATGATATAAAGAAACAGTCCAGCAAAACAATGAAAGAAAAAACGAGAAAATGATATTAAGTGGAAAGAGCAACTCGAAAAGATTGAAGCCTGTTGTACAGTCTTAATGAAGCTGCTTTATTTAAGGATTGTTTTTTTCCTTTGAGTCATGATCCAGACGGCTAAGACAAAGGGGCACTAGAGAGCGCCTCCACTGCATTTCCCCCGTGTTTTTAGTTAGTGCCTTTTTGAAATGCCCCTGTGGATTATTATTTTACACAGAATCAGAAGATCCATTCTTCAAAGTCCAAATCAATCCTAATAATAATGTTAATTTACAAAACTTCATAATCCACATGTGTTAATGTATTATGTATTAATAATCCAAATGTATTAATAATGATAATAGATAGAAATGTACATAGCTAACAGTAGTCAATAAACATAAATCCATTTTTTTAGCAAGTTAAAGTTCATATTACTTGTCCTTGTACACACTACGATGAGATTGTTACTTGCACGTGTATAATGGACTAGTGGCAATGGTACATTTAGAAGAGCACCAACACCAATTCCTGCTATTAATTAAACATTTACATTACATGCTGTCACTAAACCAGTTTCTCTGCTTATTGTGTTAAACAAGAAATTCTGTTAAGGGAAATTCTGCTTTCCCAATCTTGCTTGTTGAGATTTTAAATGCTTGACTTACTTATGCCATTGCGTTATAGTGATCACATAAGAAGAAATGCCATCCATCCATCCTCCAACCCGCGGAATCCGAACACAGGGTCACAGGAGCCAATCCAGGAACCAATCACAGGCAGGGTGCCAACCCACCACAGGACTCACACAAACACACCAAGCACCAATTTAGGATCGCCAATCCACCTAACCTGCATGTCTTTGGGAGGAAACCCACGCAGACACGGGGAGAACATGCAAACTCCATGCAGGGAGGACCCGGGAAGCGAACCCGGGTCTCCTAACTGCGAGGCAGCAGCACTACCACTGCGCCACCGTGCCGCCGATAAGAAGAAATGTCATGATTTAAAATAAATTAATGATAAGGATCAGCAGAAAACAGATTAGAATGCTAATTTGGGCTTTATTAATATTTAGTAGTAATCTCTGGACAAAAAAATAGCACAGCTTCTGCTTTTCAATGAATCGCAAAGTGGTGTCAAACAAGCATAGTTGCAGGGCTCTGGAACGAGAGATATGGGGAAGGAAGATGGGATTGCACTGTCAGTAAGTGATTCCCCATTTTTTTCCCTCAACCCGGAGGATCAAACAATTAATTAAAAACAATAACAAACAATGATGAACAATGACAACAATCCCAGACTCTGCCATCCTGACCCTGTCCCTTCCACCAATTTAAGGAACAACATGACCAGAAGCCCATTCTCCATCCCAACCCAGCACTCAAGGAGAATGCTACCTGCGAGAAGAAAGCCAATAGCAAGAACAGCTCAAATGGACTGTCACGACTGTATTTTTGTTTGGTTTAGATAGATAGATAGATAGATAGATAGATAGATAGATAGATAGATAGATAGATAGA
>JANRMT010028174.1:26852803-26883454 GCA_026402145.1 Polypterus bichir lapradei
ATGAGGATGAGGGTTTTACATTGCAGAAAGAGAACAGAAGCCCTACCTGCAAGAAAAGTCCACTCACATATAAGAACAACGCAGCTGCACCAGGCTTAAAGGCGAAAGATGGCACCGTTTGGATGCAGCAAGAGGTCCGGAGTCATCCTGCCAGTCAGTCTGCCCCACACCTGTCCTCCAACGAAACAACATGGCTTACAGAGCTCGCCAAGGTATCATGCATAGTCCAGTTTGTGATTATGTTTTGTGATGGTCTTTATATAAAAACATTTATATGTTACTTATATAAAAGCCAGATCAAATGTTATTTACCTTTATTTATTTACTTATCTTCCTACAGCATAAAGTCACAAGTAGACTGTAGAGCATCCTGTGTTTGATTGATATGGGCACGCTCACAAAGTACATGCGTACTGAAGTGACTTTAGCTGTAGGTGGAAGCTCCTGTCACACCCTACGCAACTATGTTTGATCTTATTCAGGAAAAGATCGTAGTTGCCTCACAGGAGAAAGACTTTTCAAGACTAAGGTCATAAAACTTATGAAACCATTTCTGGACAAAGGCAGAACGATAACAACAGTTGTGTGAAGCTTCCACCTGTAGGTGAAGTCACTTCAGTACACATGTTATAGCAGGCTGCTTGCTGCATGTGGTTATTGGTACATTTACAAAACAAAAGATGCCGACGTAGAGATGGTGAGAACTGATTTAAGGTGGGTCGGGTTTACAAGTTTTTTTGTAGGCTTTGGTAATTCTAGTCTTAAAAGGGAATAATATTATACCATTATGTCATTAAGAAAATGAAAAGGGTAAGAAAACTAGAGACTCCTATAAAATAAACATGAAACTATCCTGAAAAAAATACATATTTGAGGTTGGGAAATGGATTAGTAAAAAAAAAAACAACAATATACAAATTGTCTGTAAAAGCTGACAGTTGTTTGAAAACCTCTCCACTTGCAGACCGTGGAATGATTGATTTCCAAATGTTTTGAGATCTTCTTAAATCTTTTCTCAGATTCATATGCTTCTCTAACCTTCTTTCTAAAGGCCTCAGAGAGCTCTTTGGATCTTCACACTTCAGCAACAATGAGCAAACCAAACTAAATGGTTTAACACTAGAATTACCAAAGCCTACGAAAAAATGTGTAATCCCAGCCCACCTTAAATCCCTTTGCACCACTGCATCAGCGTCTTTTGTCTTGTAAATGTGATCAACACAAGCAGCATGCAGCCTGCTATACCATCCCCCCACCCATCGCTGCAGCTATATTCACAAAGAAGATGCTCAGTGCTCAGTGTTTATCTTGGAATGAATTGCCTGAAGTTGTAGAGGGTAAATAATATATCTGGAACATCATTTGGAATACATACATTTCATGTGTGTTCCTTGTCTACAACAATCTGTGTAAACTCATTGTTAAAAACAGAAACGTTTTTCATGTTTTTGTAATAAATGACAAAATGTAGACATGAACTGTATAATGTGTGAAGCCTGAAGTCCAAATACCAAATAAACACTTTCACAAAAGGTACAACTACAATATGACAGCTTCCGTGGTGCAGCAGTAAGAACTGCTGACTTGTAACCAAGAGGTCACCAGTTCAATCAGGGCTGCCTCCAAAATTTGCCATTTTGAGTAATGAACTGCTCTAATTATTAATATTATACAATAAAAACATACATTTGATTTGTGTCTGTAATATCCGGTGTAAATTTATAGTACTTGTAAAGGTTAGCGTTTTTTTTTTTTTTTCCACTTTTATTCTCGCAGTCACAATCACAATACAACCGACCCGCCCACCACCACCCCAGATTTTATGCTGTTAGTTTTTTTTTAAACTGGGAATAACTGTGAATGTGAGTGGTGTTTTGAGACAATGGAACTGGAAACTCTCTGATCTGGAAAGATGCTGACACACAAACGCTGGTGAATCTGCCTTCTTGGTATCTCATTGTCACTTTAATTTTTTTTATTCAGTTATATTGAGTATTCCTAATCACACCGAATTAGTATGCACCTTATGGTCCAAGCCACACTGACAAAAAAAGAGACATAGGTATATATGATATTTGGAATAATTCATTTTATGACCTGTGTAGTAAAATTTTGGAAAACATTGTGGCACTGATGCAACATTATTCATATTATTCATATTCATTCGTATACCTTGTTGCGGTTGTAATCAATGGCCGCGTTTTTTTTTGTGTGATCTTGCCCAGTCTCCACATTTTGGTGCATTGTGGTGTTTCTTTTGTACTACAGGACATGCAGAGGAAAGAATAGTACAGAGAGGTCAGTTCTGCGCTATATGCAATCATCAAATTCAAATATTAACAGTTCCCATACACCCAAGGACCATCCTTCCTACATTTACGATATGTGTACCTGTTGCAATGTACACACCTCTCTCTCTATGCTGTGGTTCCTATTACATTGAAGGAGCACCTGACACTGAGTTTGAGTTTGCCGGTCTTGGAACAGAGGCTTGTCGATGTTGCATCCTCTTTTTCCATCACCTTTTCTTGTAAGAAGCGACAACAAATTTCCTCTGCAAGGTGTGCAAAGAACACTCTTCTTTTCTCAGTTTACCCATGCATGTCTTGCACAGTACGTGTGCATTGATCACTGCCAGGTCAGGCATGTTGTAGCATAGAGCAACTGGCCACCTGTGTGTTCCTGTTCACACTGAAAAGGCTCACGCCTTCTGATCCATGATGCAACACTTTGAAGAAATAACTTTATGACCAGAATAATACCAATCAGAAAACATCATCGCATTAATGCAATATTATTTGAAAAGTAACAGCGTCAGATCGGGTGTAAACTTATTTTAATGCTGTTAGGTAGGGTCAGATCAGGAGGGAAGACAATAAACCTGAAAAAAAGCTAACTTTTACAAGTACCATAAATTTACCCCAAATCTGACGCTGTTCGTAATCTGGTCGTACTGGCTTCATCAGGCTATGATCTCAGACATGCATTTGGGCAGTTTGCAGCCAAATGTGAAGCGGCAGCACCTCCAAGTCAGTGGTCATGCTTCTTAGACAGAAAAGGGTGGAGTGCAATCTCCACATTGGGGATGAGGTTGTGCCTTAAGAGAAGGAGTATTATTATCTTGGGGTCTTGTTCAGAACTAAGGAAAGAAGGGAGTGGGAGATCAACATTAGAATCATAGCATCATCCACAGTGATGGCGACTTTGTACTGGTCAGTCATGGTGATGAGAGAGCTGAGCTGAAATGTGAAGATCTTGATTTACCAGTCAATTTACCTTCCAACCCTCGATATGGTTACGAGTTGTGGGTAGTGACCTTAAGAACAAGATCATGGAAACGAGACAGAAATGAATTTCCTTCACAGGGTTTCTGGGATTAGCCTTAGAGACATGTGAAGAGCACAGACATTCATGAGAAATCCAAAGTAGAGCCGTTGCTTCTCCACTTTGAAAGGAGCCAGTTATGGTGATTCAGGCCTCTCATTAGGATGACTTCTGGATGCCTCCCTGAGGAGGAATTTCTAGCATCTTTAATAGGTTTCAGACCTCTGAGCAGATCCAGGGCATGCTAGGAGAGATTATATTTCTTGTCTTGCCTAGGAACACCTTGCTATCCATCCAGAGGAGTTGGAAAAGATGGCGGTATTGGAAAAGGGATGTCTACTGTTTCTGCGAACTGGACCTGGATAAGCGACAGAAATGAATGGATGAATGAATGGAATTAATTCCAAAATATCTTTTTTGTGCAAAATAATAGAATAAGAACTATATAATACATAAAGTTACATATTGCACATGCCTTTTAAGACATCACTTCTGAAAATATGTAATGTACAAACTTCATTAAAAATAAAGAAAGATTGACAAATTCATAAAATTCATAAACTCTGCTAAACACATTATAAAATATGTGCCTGGAAGAATAGTCCATCCAGCGACTCTTGCTTTAATGCAAACCTGCGGCTGGAAATAATGTTTTAATGTTTAAATCATTCTCTGAAGACAGGATTCTTGACCAATGAATGAGGTGGAGAGGAAGACGGCATTGTGGGAAAGACATATTTCTTATTTTTCATTTGTGTGTACTTTTCTGGGAGTAACTATTAATAATATTTTAGCAAAACATGCATGTATATTGCATGTTTCTAGCATTCAAAGTAATAACGGACATGTGGACTATTTTTTTTCCTTTTTCCATAGACGTTTTCCACATATTTTACCATTGTCCAGAGCTGGGGCCTCATGTATAAACGGTGCGTACGCACAAAATTGTTATGTGCAAACGTTTCCACACACAGATTGTGATGTATAAAACCTAAACTTGGCGTAAAGCCACACACATTTCCATGGTAGCTCATACCCTGGCGTACGCAAGTCCTCCGCTCGGTTTTGCAAACTGGCGGCACCCAGTGTCAAAGCAGTGCTACTGTTCCAGGGTGGTTACCCTTTCTTTTTTAAATCCACATCCCTGACGTGGCTTTATAAATACACTGAAATTAACCGCATACTGTTTATTAGTTTAAGGCATCTGATTGTAATTAACCCGTAATAATATAAGGGTCCAGGGAATACCCAAAGTATTCTAAATACCATAGCTGCTTTAGCGTTGTTACTCTCACTACACCTTCTTTTTCTTCTTTCAGCTGCTCCTGTTAGGGGTTGCCACAGCAGATCATCTTTTTCTATATTACTCTCATGGAAACACTCAGAGTATTTATATCACTGTATCTGACTGTGGAATCACAGCTCTATAGCTGACTGGAAAGAGAATTATTGGTATACAGCATCAAGCACACAATACCTCAGCCATGCAGTCTATTTGAAATGTTCCCATACGACAAACACTTCAGAGCCTTTCCTTGCAGTTCAGAAACTGTTTCTTCCCAAGAACTATAAACACACTCAATCAGCCCATCAAGTGCTCCTTGTAGAACTGTTTGTACTTATAAGTACAATTACCACAATGTAAACTTGCGATACAGTTATAATATTGCACAACCTGAGCCACTTTATAAAGCGCGTATTTACATATGATGACTATATTATTTTTAAGATGAAATACAGCAAAAAATGTTTATTATATTATACAGATAAAACTTTAACTTCATTTACAATCTATATTGTTAATAAATAAACATGTGAGGACACGGTGCCGCAGCGCTAATGAGCAGCTGGCACTCCTTTCACGGATTGTTCCTGCCTTGTGCTGTATTCTTCTAAACATGTACTATGAAGATATTTCAATGTTCCTTAAAAGTTTTGAAGAATCGGCATTCTAAGCTTACAGATGGCTTAACGTCTATTACAGAGCTGATTGTGTGGCGGTTGGGTATTTGGAGAAAGAAAAGTAAGGACAGGAATTGGAGGTTAGTACATTTGAAAGAGACAGTACTGCTGCAATAAATTATTTCATCGAAGGTCACGCACGGCAAAGCAAGCATCTTGTGTGATGCAGGAACAATCACTGCACCACCGTGTTCCCATGGTTAATAACATGCTTTAACTCTTGTCATCATGAAAATGATATCACATATACATGTCAGTATTTTAATTATCCAGAGAGCTGTAATATCACGAATGTAATGAATTCTGTGTCCTGTCGGAGGAACAGAAAGCCCGGAAGCATGTAGTGATTCACACACATAGAGCACATAGAAGATCAAATACAAAACAAAGCATTTAATGTGCTACTTTAATTACGATGGGATTTGAGAAACTAGTAAATTAAACGATTTTAAGATGAAGTTTATGATATTCTGCTTTAATGACAAAATAAACTACGTGATTAAAGTGGAAATTTCGAGATTAAAGTCGACATTTTGTGGATTTTTCCCCACTGTGTGCCTATTTTTTTTCTCTGTACCCTAATAAGCTTTCATATGACACTCAGACAGTGGGCTACGACTCGCCTTTTCACGGCAACTTTGAAATCTGACAACTTCTTTTTTATTTCATGCATTGTGTGGCTTTGTGAACTTAAGCTTTCGGGTTTCTCCTACACTCTATATCACTCATCAACTTCCTTTTGTTGTTTATACCACTGTTTAAACCAACAAATAGTACGTTTTTCTTTGCCTCCATTTGGTATTTGCTGAAATTCTTCTATTTCCCCCTGTGCTTTTGTCATTGCCTTTTCACAGAATGTTGAGCTTAAGGGCTATTTATATTGATTTGTGTAATTCTGGGAGGAGACGGGGCGGGACAGCAGGCGCGTGCACATGCATTACTTTTCACGCTGACCGGGATTTATGTAGCGGAAGAACATGGAAGTTGGTGAAGGCACAGATTTATGCATCTGGATTTTTTTGTGCGTAAGCACATTTCCGCTTTTGTGCTTACGTCATGTTATAGTTTGAATTCTACACACGGCGTTATACATGAGGCCCCTGGTCAGTTCTGTTTCCTGTACAATTTAAATATTTTATATTTGTAATTTCTCCATGAAAACATACTATCAAAAACTTTTCTCCACCACAGTCACAAACTTCAAAGAGTATGTAACATTTAAAAAAATACATCATTTTTATGTGGAGTATTACTGTAACAAAAGTATTTTATTGGTTTAACTCAACCAGATAATCAGCTTTCAATGCTTTTGTCTATCATATATTAAGCAACACTTTTTTTCAAATCTTACCCCAAAATTTTCATATCTATTTAAAAGAAGTAAAGTCATTTTTGTGTGTGTTTCCATCTATTGTACATCCATGTTGCCAAAACAGTGCTACGAAAAAGAGTAAAGAACGCTCATGATTGTCATATACAGTTAGCATAGATGCAGCCTCCAAATTAAGTGCATTTGTTTAAATTTTGATGGTGTATCATCCCACACTGGCTTCATTTCTACATTTATTGTCATTGTACCAGTACAATGAAACTGTAAAAGCTACATCTGTAAACAGCACAATTACAACAAACAATGACAAATAAAATAAAAACCACACATTCTGTAACATTACTGGTTAAATAATTTTCCTGGCTCTGTGGAGTCATTGTGCACTGGAGATCTCTTCCAGGAAGGGCAAAGAGCTGCCAATGATTTTCTATGTTGTGGAAATTACCCTCTGCAGAACTTTACTGTCTGCTTCTGTACAGCCAGCATACCATGGTGAGATACAATATACTAAAACACTATCGATGGTTGAGTGGTAGAAGGTGAACAGCGGCTTCCCCTTCATTTCCACTTTCTGGAGAAATCTAGGGAAATGCAGTTGCTGCTAGGACTTTTTGACCACCACCAGAGTGTATACTGTCCGGGACAGGTTAACTCAGAAATGTAAGTTCCCAGGAACTTAAAGGAGATAACCCTCTCAACCAGGTCCCTGTTGATATAGAGTGAGGCTGGCTCCGCTCTGTGCCTTCTGAAGTCAATAACCAGTTCTTTAGTTTTACGGGTGTTGAGTGAGAGATTGTTCCTGGAGCACCACACTGACAGCTTCTGCACCTCGCCCCGGTATGCTGGATAAACTTTTACAGAAGTCCGATTTATACACAGAATATTCTCAAAGAGATAACACATCTCTCAATTACTTGGCTCGGATCATTCTGTATGTTAAAGCCTGGTCGCATTGTGTGTGGAGCAATGCAGAGCAAGCTTCGTGTATTGAGTTGCTTTAATTTTTCCAATAAAAACTAGTAATAATAATAATAATAATAGTCAAAACAACCAATCCATGATTTTGTTTTGTGTAGTTCAAGCAGCAAATCAAAACCAACCTTGCTTCTCTCCTGAACTGCTATCCTTCAATTGAGATGAATCAGAAATTGTGAACAATGGAGAATTACAAAATAATATGGGCAGGTAAAACTTTAAAATAGTCAATTCTTCTTGCACCTCAATGTACCAGATCAGCAGTTATTTTTTATAGTAATGTAGTGAAATTAAAGGATAAGTTTAGTATTTTTTTTAAAGTTGAAGTTATTTCTTCACAAGCATGGTATATATGCATTTGCCATGTGAAACTGTGCTCTTAAGTTAGGTGTTTTCTATAAATTTAAAAAAATATATATCCAGTCCTGATGCTTTACAGTGAAACTTGTTGTGCATAAAAACGTAACCAAACACATCCTCCTTTAAAGCCAAGACAATTGTCAAGTATTGATCTACGTCTTGTTTTTACACACACATTGTAAAATAGCTTATGCATGTCATTTTTGATTAAAAAAGTAACACTATTATGAGGTTCAGCCATTTTAAAAGAATCCAGGCTGTTCACAATAACCTCTTATAATAACCTTTCACGTCCCATGGTGTGGCTTCTGCTCAGAAGACAAAATCACAGTAAATTGCCTCAAGGTTGGTTTTGTTTTGATTTACTTCCATATTTATGTAAGAGCAAAGAGAAAGCAATTCCTTACCTCGGGAAAAAGAGTACCAGAAATATGCAATAAAGTGATTATTCCCAGATCTCTTTTTTGTTACAAACGTATCAGAATCACAGAAGGCATGTTTTTATTTATCGAAACTGAAAGAGGGTATATTTGGTAAGTTTCTATGCTTTTATTTTTCATTGGATTCCTGTGCCTGATAGGGTTCATTATAAAGTGCTAGGATTGGATATGTATTTTTTTAAGTTTATACATTTATAAAAAAACACTTAACTTTAGGACACAGTTTTTTGTGGCAAATGCATATGTATCATGTTTGCGAAGAAACAAGTTTGACTTGAAAAATGCTGAATCCTTTAAGATGTAATTGAGTCCATGCTAGCTCACTGCCACCATTTACTGACACAAAGACATGTTGTATAGGGGGTGACACTTCCCACAGCCAGCTGCCGTACTGCTGCTAATTCTGTGGTCCTTTTACGTGGGTTGTGTATTAATGTCTGGCTTGAATTCTGCAAATTAATTAGTTTGACAGTGGGATAGTAAAATGCCTGTGCTAAAATAACATTAAAACTCTATTGAATGATGCAAGTTAAGAAAAGAAATCTCAGATATGACAAACAATTCATTGTATTCCTCGCTTATTAATGTGTTATATCACAATTTCAAAATAGTAGAATTAAAAGAAAAGGAAATAAAGCCTTACAAAAATGCATTTAGCCTCATGCAGCAAAAACTGAGGCATTCTTAAATGTTGAACTTTCATTAAATGGTAAATCAGTTTCTAATCAAAACATGTTTAAATATTTTTAAAAAGACACATTATATTGCTGTGTTTTGTAATGCTGAACTTGGGTCGTCTACTGTAACTAAAAGGAGTGCCTTGAAAGATAGTTCAAGTTGATGATGATAATGAAATGTCACTGACTATAGTCATACAGTTGTTTTAGAAAGTATTCAGACTCCTTCACTTTTTTACACACTTAGCTATGTTGCAGCCTTGAGCTAAAATCATTCCGATTCACTCATTTCCCACATCAAGCAACGCTCAATACCCCAGAATGACAAAGCAAAAACATGTACATTGACACAAGTATTCGCACCCTTTGCTATTTCGGCTCAAAGGCATAACATTGGGATCTTTCTGCACCTGATTTTGAGGACACCTGTGATTTGTTCGATTGAGTGGAGATAATTATGAAAGGCACACACCTGTCTATAGAAAGTCCCACTGGTGGACAATGTGTATCAGAGCAAAAACCAAGCCATGAGCTTGAGTTATTTGCCTGAAGAGCTTATAGACAGGGTTGTGTTAAGACATAGATCTGGGGAAGGCTACACAAAAAATCCTGTAGTATTGAAGGTTCCTAACAGCACAGTTGCCTTCATAATTCTTAAATCCATTCTATAATTCTTAAATGGAACAACCATGACTTTTCCTAGAGACGGCCACCTGGCCAAAATGAGCAATTGTTGGAGAAATGTCATAGTAAGAGAGGTGATCAAGAACCTGATGGTCTGTCTGGCTGAGCTACAGAGAACCTTTATTGAGAAGGAAAAAGCTTCCATAAGGGCAAAACTAATCACTGCAACACTCCACCGATTTGAACTTCATGACAGATTAGCCATATAGAAGCTTCCCTTCAATAAGAGGCACATGAAAGCCCAATTGGAGTTTGCAAAAAGGCACCTAAATGACTCTTAGACTGTGAGAAACAACTCTTTCTGGTCTGGTGAAACCAAAATTAGCAATACTGTGTGTTTAAAAGAAACCAGGCACTGCTCATTACTTGTGTAATACCACTGTAGTACTAGGGTGTTATACGGTGTTAGCCATTATGGATGTAGTGAGAAGTCAAGCAAAATGACTCCTTTTATTGGCTAACTAAAAAGATTACAATATGCAAGCTTTCGAGGCAACTCAGGCCCCTTCTTCAGGCAAGATGAGTTGCCTCGAAAGCTTGCATATAGTAATCTTTTTAGTTAGCCAATAAAAGGTGTCATTTTTCTTGACTTCTCACTACATTGTAGCACTAAAGCATGGTGGTGGCTGCAACATACTGTGGGGATGTTTTTCAGCAAATGGGCCTGGGACATCATACTTGTTTTGATTGAATGGTGAATGGAGTAATGTACAGATATATCCTTAATGAAAACTTTCTCCAGAGCCCTCTGAACCTCAGACTGGGCCGAAAGTTCACCTTTCAACAGGGCAATGACTGTAAGCACAAAGCAAAGACAACACAGGAGTGGCTTAGGGACAACTCTATCAATGTTCTTGAGTGGTTCAGTCAGAGCTTAGACTTGAACATCTCATGGCAGACTTAAAGATAACTGTCTGCCGATGGTCTCCATCCAACCTGAAAGAGCACAGAGAAGAATGGCCGAAAATCACCAAAAGTGATGGTTTGCAAAGGGTTGTCACGCCAGACCAAAGAAGACTCCAACCTATAATCTGGAGATTTCTTGGGTCTGACAACCATTGTGTTTGACACTCATTGTATGCACAACCTATCTGGAAGGGGGTCTCTCTCTGAATTGCTTTTCCCAAGATTTCTTCCATTTTTTTAAAGGGTTTTTTTGGGAATTTTTTTCTTGTCTTCTTGGAGACTGAAGGCTGGTGGGCTGTCAAAAAGCCCATTACAGCTCACTGAGGCATTCCTGCTGTGATTTTGGACTATACAAGAAATAAATTATCATTGTTGTGATCACTGCCAAAGGGTTTTAGCTAAGTCCTGAGAAAAGGGTCTAAATCCTTGAGTCAATGTGATATTTCAGTTTTCTTATTTTTAATACATTTGCAAAAAAAAGTCTAAAATCCTGTTTTCATTTTGTCATCCCGAGCTCTTAAATGTTGCTTGGTGTAGGTAAATAATTTATATGATTTTAGCACAAAGTTGCGACATAAAATGTTTAAAAATTTAGGGGGTCTGATTACTTTGTGAAGGCACTGTATGCAATGCACACACCATTGACTTAATGAGAGTAGATAAATACAGCAACTGACAAAAAACTACATAATATAATAATAATAATAATAATAATAACAATAATAATAATAACAATAATAATAATAACATTTCATTTATATAGTATCTTTCCCATGCTATGAATGTCTGTACATATTTTATTGTATTTTTACACATTTCTTTTTTTCTCATTTAGATCGAGTAAAGCTATTCAAATATAAAAGTGAATGTAATTTACTGTTTTTGTAGCATGTTTAAAAAGCTTACTGCAAACAGCAGCATATTCTTTATAATTTAATAAATATATAGTAAATACTTCACAAACACATTTTGGAAAAAGAGCAATAAAATGGATATAGACACTATTAGAGGCATTGACATCATAAAATGTCACAACACATACAGAGTGTCATTGCTATGATTTGCTCATGATTATACACACCTCCATTTTCACCAAGCCAAGATATGTTTACTTTGACATATCAGCACTTTGAAAGCAATGCTGGCATGCTGAACGTTGTTGGAGTCTGTGTTTAGTATTGATGTAGCAAATCATTTTAATCTAAGCATCACTTAGCATTCCAGTAATTCCTAAAGACAACTAGCAGTCATTAATATTGGGAACAGTCCTCATCCTGGTGAAGAATCTCTGAATGCTGCTTTTTATCTCATTGTTCCTAAAGCTGTAGATTATAGGATTCATCATGGGTGGGACAACATTTCCAATTATGACCATCGTATTATAAACTTCTACTGACAGCTTGACTCCTGCTCCAGGAAGAATGTAGGAAATCAACAAAGGAAAATAAAAAAGTCCCACCACCAATAAGTGGGTGAGACAGGTGCTGTAAACCTTACTCTTTCCTTCGGTTGAAGAAATTTTAATGGCAGCAAGAGCAATCCGACTATAAGAGAAGAGAATTAACAACAAGGGAGCCAAACCTAAGAGAAAAACTATGCAAGAAAGGAGAAGAAGGAATTTTGGATCATAATTACAAGCAACTTGAACCATGGTTGAGTAATCACAGAAACAGTAGGGAAGAATGTTAGAACGACAAAAAGAAAGCTCACTGGCAAAACTGACAAATGAAGTGTTCAAAACAAATGAAAAAACAGGCAGGAACGAAACTACAATCCAAACAAATTTCATCGTAATGATTGACTGATACCTAAGAGGATGGATAACTGCTATATAACGATCAATTGCCATAAACATTAATAGAATGGATTCCATTTGTTCGAGATTCAGTATGACATACATCTGTAATAAACAAGCTGCATATGGAACTGCTGAGGCATCAAAGTGAAGATCAGCCAACATCTTAGGAATTAGGATGGTGCTGTTAGCCAAGTCGATTACTGCTAAGGTGCTTATGTAGATATACATCGGGGTTTGCAGTTGTTGGTTAAATCTAATGACGAAAAGTACTAACAGATTTCCAAAAAGTGACACCAAGTAGACAAACACAAGGACCGCAATTGTGAAACTTCTTTGATCAGAACTGATCACGCAGTGAAGTACAAATTCTTCTACCGAAATAGTTGTGTTACTCATTATGGATGTTTCTCTGCTGCAAAATAAGAAAAAGAAAAAAAAAAGAACAAAAGTTATTATTACAAAGTTTATTGTGAATATTACAATGTAATGTCAATGATGAGAGGTGCTAACTAGTGGCACGGATTACATTGGGTCCATTTTTTTTCTCAAGTGGTTTCTGTCGGTCTCAGTTTAGTAATTTCAGATCTTCAATGTCCTTGGTGAATTTGAAGCTGGGAGTATGTAATGGTGCTCAACATGTGAGAATGTTGCAGTGCAGTAAGATAGATTGATCACTCACACAGTAATTGTCACCCAGGACCCATGGTATGAAACTAATCCCAGTTTCCCCATTATTGTCTATCCAGATATTATTCATTTAGTCATTGTCAATGAAGGAATGAATGAATTAGCCCATTTTATACATATTGCTTAGTCTTAATACTGCTTAATTAAAGATTCTTCATTGTCAATACCACTCACCTTATTTAAGTGGCACTTCAGTATGTTTTTTCTTTCTCATTGTTATTTAATGTTGTTACCTATATATGAAATGGATGATAAGGAATAAAATAAACAAATCATATACTCAAACATAAATGCAAAGAGTAAAAACAAAGCATTGTGCCCAACACGCAATTTTGAAGGCTAACTTGTCAGTCAATCCTCAACTTTTGCCAGATAACGTTACTAGAAAACCACGTGAAAGTCACAGATGTGAGTGTTAATATATTAAACCTATGGGAAATACGTGTTAGCTTCCTGTAACCACCAAAAACTGTAGTCTTTCACTAGAGATTTCTCAAAATACACTTTTCTGCACTGAACTCTTTATACCAAAAGATAATTTCTGATCATATGCACTTTTCATAACACAGTATTCATGAAGTAACCCATAAAATGCAGTAAACTAAATAAAATTGGTAACATGCAAAACATTTTTTCACACAAGTTATACCCTAGAATTCTGCTGCCTTTTCTGCTAACATCTCAATAAAAAAAAACATTGGTCGCTGCTGTCAGAAGACCCCAAAACTGGCAAGGTCTCAACATCACCTCCAACACTCTGTCCTTCACGGCTGGCGGATGGCATTGAAGATTGTGAAGGGTGCACTGGCTTGAAATAATCCATCAGCAACATCTGCTTCATGTGCCACTTTAGATCCTTAAGTGCTTCTTTCTATGGGAGAACAACATAGGTGGGCCAATGTTTAACCTTAAGGCTGCAATCAATGATGGGATCGGTAGCCTTGATGTCTCTAGCCAGTCCCTACTTTGCTAATTTTTGTCGATATAATGTTCCGTCGATTTGTTAACACCAAACTTGCAGCTGCCAGCATTTCTGCACAAAGTTTATTGGCAGTCTTGATGTCTCTTGCCAGTCTCTACTTTGCTGCTTTTTGAGGATAAAACACATCATCCATTCTTTAAAACCAAACTCATGGCTGACAGCAGCTGCTAATATTCTGCCGCAGTTTATCGGCAGCCCTGATGTCTTCAGCTAGTCTTTACTTTGCTCTTTTTTGCCGATAAAACGCACCATTGATTCATTAAAATCAAACTCACAGCTGAGAGTAGCTAATGACATTTCGGCCCAAAGTTTATCCGACATCTATATTTTCTCACTAAGCCGCATCACTGACTTTGCACACTTGGACTTAGAGCCCAAATGACGAATGCAAGGGGAGATCTTTACTCTTCCATGGTAGGGTGCATGAGACCCCCAACAGACTTGTGCACATCACACCATTCATTTGTTTTTCACTAATGCACATTACCATGATGCCCACAAATGTGCGTGGGTGCGAACACAAAAGTAAAAATAAGGTTACTAATAAAAGTCGTGAAAGTGAAATACACAAATATGGATCCACTGTAATAATAAAATGTTCTGTTCGATCGGATATACAAAAATGACAATTCATACTGACCAAATGTAGCACTGAAATCCAGCATCTGATATAAGTGATATCACAGACATAGCGAAAATGGCAGCATTTTTATTTATCAGTGAAATGTAGATAAAATTCAGTTTTACTCTGACAAATGAAAAGAATGGTGTATCGTGGCCAACTCTCCTGCCCTATTATTTGAAGGTGAAATGTTTTATATTAACAAAGTTTCACTTTAAGCTAAACTGTTCACCATTCAGAACAAAGATCACACTTTGGAATTCAACAAGATTAGCAGAACTATTTTCCCAGGACAGACCGATATAACAAAAGAAGCGCCCTGAGAGATTAGGAGCACACGCTGATACAGCACATTGCTGCACCCACCACATGACAAACCAACTCAGGATCTCAGATTAGGACCCGAGTGCAGCCATGCAACAGGTGACACCTCAGCACCACACTAGTTGAAATGGAACAGTGTGAGGATTTTTTATGGTGGCTGGAGTGCCAATTCTGCCACCAACCCCCAAGTTTTCCCTCCAGGTTGGAGGATCTACATGCAGGGCTGGATGCAGATTAACATCACACCCAGGACAGAGCAATTGCTGGGTAAGGGCCTTGCTCAAGGGCTCAACGAAGTAGAGTCACATTTGGCGTTTACAGGATTCGAACCGGCAACCTTCCGATTTCCAGTGCAAATCCCTAGCCTCAGAGCCACCACTACGCCCTGAACTAACAGTTATATATGATTAACCCGAGTGCCATAGGATGTCCAAGAATTATAAATACTCCTTCATTTTAGTTCCATGTCAGTTCAGCCGGAAACCTGCTTAAGGTAAATGTGCCTACTTCCCTTGGTATAAATGAAGGAACATGTGAATCATCCATAGCTTCGAGTAATTATTTAATAAGGAGAAAATCCCTGACATATTTCAGGCATTTCAGTTACACTCCCATCCTGCTCACTGTGTGCAGTTTACAGGTTCCCCTTGTGTCTGCATACTTTTTCAAGGGGAAATTGTGGTTACCTTCTTGTACAAGTGAATGTGGATGTATGAACACAAATGTGTGCTACGGTGGTCTGGTGGCCTGTACAATGCTTGCTTCTGTCATGTGGTTGATGGTCTAAGAAACAGGCTTCTGATCTACACACTCATATAATGGAATAAGCAGGTTATAAAACAGAAGATACAAGATAATAAAATGAAAATTAGAACCACAAAGTCACAAGAATTTTAAGGAACTAACCAAAGAAAAATGGAAGAAACTAAATGCATCTATAAAAATTACTTCACATATTGCATTGACAGATAGACAGTAAACAAAAACTCAAAAGAAGTTATCAAAGAAAATGGTAAACTTATTCATAAAGTGTAAGTTTCATATTCACCCAGCATCAGTAATACTTTAACATTACCCTTGGTATTCTCACATGGCTGGCTTTCATTTGCAGTCTCGTCTTTCTCCCTTCCTGTCACTCTCATCAGGACGTCTTACCTCCTCACTTCACTTCAAGCACTTCAAAGCTTTGTTAAGGGACGTCTTGTATATAAAACATATAACCCACTGTGATGTAGCTTTGTTAAGATTCTTCTCGGATGTATTTCACTTTCACTGGAAGTTCATGGCAGTCATTCAGTTAGATCACACTCTTTATAATATCCTGTCCAGTGTTATAATAAAAAACTAAAGTTATGTACGTAATATTCCTTGAATCCATCACATTACATACTAATTGTTATTGAACACTCAAAACCTGATTCATGTCAAGATGTCAATGGGACAGGTGGAGGTCTCATCCAGTGTTTGTCCCTGTTGTTATTTCTATTACAAACATCCTCTATGAGAAGCGTTTATTGGAAACAATGATTTCTATTACAAATGTTGAATCATTGAGAAAAAGTAGTTCAGGAGAATGAAACAAAGTTTGCTAAATATACTGTAAAGCTGAATACACTTTTCAGTATCACCATCCTATCTTGGCATTTTATAAAAATGAATACTGTCTTTTCTGTATTGTCATTCATTTTTTTCCATTGACCATTCTTTCTTCTTTGTTTCTCTCCCAGAGAAGGTAAAAGGATGTCATATTAAATCAAAGCTGACAGTTTTCTGTTAGGTGAATGTTCTTTAATTCTTCCCCACAACCTGCAAATTGCCAGGAGTGCCCTGTAACTGATGATAAGTCTCATTAATAAACTGAACTGCTGAGTCACATAAATGACTACTAAAAAAGAATTAATCAGAACAACTGAAATAAAGAAACAAGAGTCCATCAAGACAATGAAACAAATAACATTTAGATTTCATAAACTTGGAAAAGCGACTCAAGAGAAAGTTGACGCCTGCTGTAAAATCTTCATGGAGCTTCTTTTTGGAGACTGTGCTTTATTTAAATATAACTCTATTTTTTCTCCTTTGAGACATGATCAAAAGAGACCTAAGAGACTGCGGCACTACAGACATCTTCCTTTACGTTCCCAAGTGTTTTGTGATGAGTTCATGCCATTTTAAGATGCCTCTATGGATTTATTTCATAACAACAACAATTTATTTCTTGTTTAGCCCAAAATCTCACAAGGAATGCCTCAATGGGCTTTAACAGGCCCTGTTTTTTAACAGCCCTCTCGAGCCTTGAGTCTAAAAGAAAAAAACATAAAACTCCCAAAAAACCTTCAGGGAAAAAAATGGAAGAAATCTTAGCAAGTGCAATTTTAAAGAGAGACCTCCTTTCCAGGTATGCTGGGCATGCAATGGGTGTCAAAACATGAGGTAAATACAACACACAAAACAGAACACAAGTAATCCTCTTCATAGAGCTAGACAACCATTCCATCACGGCCACCTCAGAAATATAACACAGCAGTACAAAATACTTGGTGAGGAGCACTGTGCAAGAACAAAGTGCCACCCGCAGGCTGCCATGACCACTCTCAAGACAAAATGCAAGAATTATACAAAATACAGAACTATCACATGTAATGATACAGATTTGTTAAAATACATAAAAAAGAAACTAATTAACATAAATGAAAGAGAACAATATCTGTCCATTAGTCAACTGTAGAACCACTGCTAGATTGTAGAAAAGGAGTCAGACAAGTCAGACATTGTCAGAGTCCTGATGACCTCAGCTAACCAGCAACCTCCCCCCTAGTGACCATTCTACAGCTGAATCAGTGCTGGGTTGGCCAATCAGATGAAAGAACCCTTCTACCTGATGACTCCAGTGCTTCTTTATCAGACTTTTCCATAGGCAGGCAAACAACTTGGTAGTAGAGCAGTGGAACCAAGTGCCACATGAGGATACTGAGAAAAGAATCAGAATAGGTAGGGGTTAGTAATAGTTGTCAAATATCAAATTACTTATATTTTAGTATTAATGACTAACAAACAGAGATGCAGTATGCACAGTTAATCAGCAGCTTCAGTCAGGGTATGCTAAACTGAAGTAGTGAGCCTTCAATCTGGATTTAAATACTGAGACTGAAGGGGCATCTCTTATAATTTATATCAGTCATACCATTCCACAGCTTTGGGGCCCTGTAACTAAAAGCTCAACCTCCCACTATTATTTTGATAATGCTTGGAATCATAAGAAGGCCGGCATCTTGAGATCTTAATGTGCGCTCAGGTTTGTAAGTAAACGGTAAGTTCAGATAAGTAAGCCGGACCTTGGCCATTTAAGGCTTCAAATCTGACCTGAACTTTACCAGGAGCCAGTGTAAGGATTTAAGAACTGGAGTTACTGTATGTGTTTGTATTTTCTGGATCCTGTAATAATTCTTGCAGCAGCATTTTAAATTAACTGAAAACTGTATAAAGAATAATTTGAACAGCTAGAGAAAACTGTATTACATTAGTGAATCCCACTGGAAATAAATGCACAATTTAATTTCTCACTATCTTGCATATTTAGAAAATGTCTTAATTTTCCAAAATCTTTAGATGAGAAAAACATTTTTGGATAGCTTTTATGATCAGCTTCATATCCCTCCAAAAATTAACATTTCTCTTTTGTCTGTGTTCAAAGGCAAGTAGTTTTCATCCATCCACTCTTTTAACTCAGTAACACATCTCATTAGGGACAACATTGGAGAAATGTCATTTAGTCTAAAAGAAAGATATAACTGGGTGTCATCTGCGTACAAGTGAAAATTAACATTATGTTTTCTAATGATAGATCCAAGTGGGAGCATGCAAAGTGAAAACAGTAAAAGTCGGAGTACTGAGACACCACATCTCACGTTCGTGTGCTGTATAATGATGGAGTTCTTTCAATGGTAATGTCTGTTGGTATTTTGCACTGTAGCTTTGAATTCCCATTTGTTAAATGAGCCACTGTTGTAAACAGTACACAAGGATTATTGTTTTTGTTATGTATTTTAGAATAGTAGTCTGAGCAGGCTTTAAAGAGAGCTTTTTTAATATTTTTTTAACAGTCTGTATTCACGCAGTTCAAAAGACCTGCAGCTTTGTTTCCATCTACACTCCAGTTTTCGACACACTAATTTAAAAGCTTGAGTGCTCTCATTAAACCAGGGTGAGTTTCTATGTGCTTTAATCACTTTTGTTTTAAGGGGAGCCACTGCGTCCAGAGCATCTCAAAAGGTCATATTATATATCTGAACTTTTAAACTTCAGCACTGGTGAGCCGCAGGGTTGGGGTCATTTCCCCACTACTCTTCTCACTATAGACAAATTACTGTAATTCTGTTGATTCATCTGCCAAACTTCTCAAATTTGTGGATGATACCACACTTATCTCATTTCAAGTCAATAAACAGATGAGAGGTGAAAAATCTGACAGTGCACTGCAGCCAGACAAATTTGGACCTTAACAATCCAAAAACATATGAGATGATTGTAGATTTCAAGAAACAGCCACCTGCTCACCTACCACTTGTTCAAAATGGCTTGTCCATCAGAATAGCTGAGTTATTTAAGTGCACTGCACAGTCACAAGACCTTAAGTGAGACGGAAACATTATATGTAATGCCAATTAGCATGTCAGAGGATGTTCTTCTTGTGTCAGTTGAGAAAATTCAGCCTCCCCCAAGCAATATTGGTCCAATTCTACATAGCCATTATCAAATCCATACTGACCTCATCAGTAACTGTGTGATTTTTTTTTTTTACCTTTTCTCAGCCTAAGGTCAATCTGCAGTGCATTTTCATAGCCTGTGTAAAGATCTTACGGTACAACCTACCATCTATTCAAGCCCTGTAGAAGTCCAGAGATAAGATAGTATGCTGCAAAGATATTGGTGATCTGACCCATTCAGGACACAGACTACTCTGTCAAATGCCTTCGACCAGTGAAAACTCAAATAACACATCACTTAAACATTTTTTTTTCAGTCTTGGACAAGGTATGTAATTACCCACCGGAAAAGTAGGGGGTGCCACAGCTAACTGTATATTCTATTTTCTGTTCTCTAGCTCAGAGAAACCATCCATGGAGGACAACTCATCCACACCCCCACATAAATAAGCCATGTCCTTAAGGTTGGGATGGTATAAAGGTGAGGGCTCATAGATGATGGTCTCAGTTGACAGAATGTTGTCCTGTATGCACAAGCTTCCTGAGGCAGACCTGCTTGAGAGAGCTGAAAATTTAGAAAAGCCATTGAGGCTTTATTAGCAAAAATGATGATATTATGTCTGTTTTCAGTTGCACCAGCGCATGCTTATTTCTATTCTACTTTTGGATGATTGCAATAAACAGGGTGGCCCGGTTGGTACCCCAAATTTTCTTCGGTTCTCCTGGTCCTTACTTACCTCTTCCACCCTCCACAGTAGTTATAATGACTAAGCAGGTTTGAGTTTTCACTCACTATTTTTTGTACACCTGTACATTAAGCACATCTTGCACTCTTGTATACCTTTGCTTAGCAGTTTCAGACTGCGTTAATATTTAATCATTCAGCTGCTATGTAGTATTATGCATTCAAACATGTGCAAATGTTCCTATTGTATAAATAGTTGAATTTTACAAAATTTTAATTTAATTCAAAATTGAACAAAAATTTTAAAAAAGGAAATTATCTTTGGGCGGCATGGTGGCACAGTGGGTAGCGCTGCTGCCTCGCAGTTAGGCTTTCCAGGTCCTCCCTTTGTGGAGTTTGCATGTTCTCTCTGTGTCTACATGGGTTTCCTCCCACAGTCCACAGACGTGCAGGTTAGGTGCATTGGCGATTCTAAATTGTCCCTAGTGTTTGCTTGGTGTGTGGGTGTGTGTGTGTGAGCCCTGCGGTGGGCTGGCGCCCTGCCCGGGGTTTGTTTTCCTGCCTTGTGCCCTGTGTTGGCTGGGATTGGCTCCAGCAGAACCCCGTGACCCTGTAGTTCGGATATTGCGGGTTGGATAATAGATGGATGGAAATTATCTTTTATATGTTGTGTTCTTCTTCCATATTTAATTAATTGCGTTACTTGTCATTCTAAAGGGCAACATTTTGGAAACTTTTTCTTTCCACAAATAATCTTATAAAGCCTTAAAATATACTTTACATACAGGGTGGTCCAGATCTAATTATGCAACTTTCATTACGCTATAACTCAGTAAGTTTATTACTCCGAGCCTGTATCCAACTGAATGGAGAACAAGTGGGACACTACATGGAAAATCAGTGAATTAATTCAATGTAAGTCCATTTTCGTTTATTAAAAGATATTTTGAACAATTCTTTTGTATTTTTTTCCTGCATTGTATTAAAAGTTGCAAAATTAGATCTGGACCACCCTATATAATACTATTATAATAAATATTAACACTTTTAGAACATTAGAACAGTCTTCTTTTTAGAACCATTAGGCCATTCAGCCCAACAAAGCTCGCCAGTCCTATCCACTTATTTCTTCCAAAAAAACATCAAGTCAAGTTTAAAAAGTCCCTAAAGTCTTAGGCCGGAGTTGTACTTCACGCGATGCGACGCATGCTGCAGCGGACACTCCTGCTACGCAAGCGTTGTAGTGTTCATACTTGCGCGCGTACTTTACGTAAATCTGGAGGAATCCACCAGATGGCAGTGCGAGATATTATCACGGTGAGAACATGTTCGGCTTCTCTGTGTTGTGAATTGCCTAGAACACTCATTAAATTCTGATGACACCTTACCAAAATATCTCTGAAAATTATATTTATTGATTAAATCCATCAATCCAGGGATGTGTCCATTCCTGCAACCATTGGGCACGAGTGAGAAACAATCCCTGGACGAGGCCTCAGCTCATCGCAAGGTGAATACAAGCACTCGCATACACTAGCGTTATTTTAGCGGCACCAAATCCCCAAATCTGCATATCTTTGGAAGGAAACCGGAGCACAGTGTGGAATACAAGGAGGAAATACCAGCAACATAACTCCCTGCGAGACAGCAGTGCTATCGCTCCACCGTCGTGTCACCCCCATGTGTGTAATTATCCCCCCCATGTGTGTAATTATTAACAGTATTCATTATTTAAACAAAATTATATGTAAAATGTAACATACACACTTTAATGCATTTCATCATGAAAGTGGTATAAAGTACAAATCTAAAGATTCTAAATGTGCAGAGAGTTGGAATATCATACATTTAATTTGTTCTGTGTGGTGATCTATTGCTGCTTGCCGCTGCTGTCAGGTCCAAGAAGGTCGTAGCGATTAAAAACTGGAATGACGTTTACGATGGTCTGCATTAATGATAAAATAAACTATGAGGTTAAAGTGGACATTTCGAGATTAAAGCCGAAATTTCCACTTTAATCACAAAATACACGTTTTCACGGTGTCCTTTATTTTTTTCTCAGTGGCTCAAATACAGCGCTATACATTATGTTGCTGTTGTTAAGTTGCAAAAATAAAAAAAAAAAAAGGCGGCACAAAAGATGGTATGTGAGACTTTTAAAATGTATCATGTCATTACGATCGGGAATATGCGACACTTGAATATAAAAGCACCACGAATGCATCTGTACAGTATGTCAGCATTTTGCTTCACCACATCGAAGCATTCATCCCGTAGGATCTGCATAGAGGCTTTCTGTCACATGTAGATAGTAAACAGAGACACTGATGTCACGTTCTGACTTTTAGCACACTGTGCCCCCCGACTTTTTGCTGGTACTGCAACTCGCGCATGCATCGCGCTAATTTCTGAGGACGCGTGAAATGAACGCTGGGAACGTGTGGCAGCCATGATCCGGGCGCATACGTGTTCTGAGCGTGAAGTATAAATCAGCCCTTACTGTCTACCACACTACTTGGTCGCTTATTCCAAGTGTCTATTGTTCTTTGTGTAAAGAAAAACCTCCTAATGTTTGTGCGTTATTTACCCTTAACAAGTTTCCAACTGTGTCCCCGTGTTCTTGATGAGCTCATTTTAAAATAACAGTCTCGATCCACTGGACTAATTCCTTTCATCATTTTAAACACTTCAATCATGTGACCTCTTAATCTTCTTTTGCTTAAACTGTAAAGGCTCAACTCTTGTAATCTTTCCTCATAACTCAACCCCTGTAGCCCTGGAATCAGCCTAGTCGCTCTTCTCTGGACCTTCTCTAGTGCTGCTATGTCCTTTTTGTAGCCTGGAGACCCAAACTGTATTCAATACTCAAGATGAGGCCTCACCAGTGTGTTATAAAGGTTGAGCAGAACTTCCTGTGACTTGTACTCCACACACCGTGCTATATAACCTGACATTCTGTTAGCCTTCTTAATGGCTTCTGAAAACTGTCTGGCAGGTGATAGTGCCAAGTCCACTACGACTCCTAAATCCTTCTCATAAGGTGTACTCTTGATTTTCTGACCACCCATTGTGTATTCAAACCTAACATTTTTACTTCCTATGTGTAATTCTTTACATTTACTGACATTAAATTTCATCTGCTGTCACAAATCTGCCCAAGCCTGTCTGCTATCCAAGTCCTTCTGTAATGATATAACAGATTCTAAATTATCTGCTAATCCACCTATCTTGGTATCATCTGCAAACTTAACCAGCTATGCCTATGTTCAATTAAAATACAATAAAAATTAAATGCAATAAAAATATCTTTGTTGGTAGCTACAAACAGTAGATGACGTGTTGTAATAAAAAAGGGGGGCAGTTGAAAAGGCAATCACAATGCTAACATGGCTGACATTAGCATTGTGATTGCCTTTTCAATATGACATTACTCATGAGAGTGATCACCACAAGGATTTTTTTAAGTAAAGTGATCATAAGGATATAATATTTTAATTGACCCTACTTAGAAATAAATGTTATATTTAGAAAATTAAGGTAAGTAATAAAGGTGAAATAGTGTTAGATTATCTGAAGCCTATTGTTTTTATGAACAGTGGTCACTCAGACATTGTTTCTGGTTGTGAAGGGGCCCTAAAAATGGTTCCATTGCAATTGGAAATTCCATCTATACTTGTTTCTCACAGGTTAAACAAAAAGGGAATGTCACATTACACGACTTTTCCAGCCGTAACCTTCATTTACATAAACTTAGCCAGTTAAAGGCAGTTGGTAGAACACTCCTGTGAAGCCTGCTGCCTATAATGACATACCCAGAGACTCACTACAACTAGTCTATGACTCACTCATATAACATTAAACATGTTTGACTTTGTCTTAAGTTGTAGGGATGGCTCTTTGGGCATGAGAGCTGACAACCAATGAATGCTCATCTGGAAGTACAATGCAGTGAAAAGCAATAAGAAACATGGGTGTTTTGGACCTCACAAAGTGTCTGATGTGTCATGTTTTATGTACCACGACAGAATGGAAAAACACGAAATAGTAGAGACTGCAGCTGAACTCACCACAGTGGTTAACCCTTCTTACAGTACCAGCTCAGTCAGGCCAGACATTTTTGGCTGTCTGGAAAAGGGGAAAGCACAACTGTACCGGAAGGTCAGCATTCAGTTAGTAATTGCAACATGGTCAGTTATTTTCAGTTGTTTCAAACTGACATGATCCAGTAAAGAAATCAGCAAGTGCTCTTGGTAAATCTGACCCCATGACTAGAAGGTGCTGGAAGGGGATGTGGGTACTTAATGATCTGAACCGTTTTTTTAATAGATTTTCCTTCCCCTTGCCACCTTCTTCCAATGACAAGTCTCCCACACTATCCCTACTATATCCACAACTCCCACCACATCAACTGGAATAGCAATTTACAAGTCCACCCCTGACCATCAGTGTGGGCTGTCCATAACTGATGACCAAGTAAGGAGTCAACTGAAGAAGCTACACACAGGAAAAGCAGTGTGACCAGATGGAGTCAGTCCTCAAGTTCTTAAGGCCTATGATGACCAACATTGTGGTGTCTTCTGTCACCTGTTCATTTTGTCCCTAAAGCTTCAGAAAGTGTTGCTGCTGTGGAAAACATCCTGCATCATTCCTGTTCCAAAGAAGGCAGGCGCCTCTTCATTTAATGACTACAGACCTGTGGCACTTACATCTCATATCATGAAGACCTTTGAGGGAGTGGTCCTCCTGTGGTAGACCACCTGAACCTACAGCAGTTTTTTCCTAACAGGCCAAGATTGGAGTGGAGGATACAATTATTTATCTGCTCCACAAGGCTTATTCTCACCTGGACAAAGCTTACAGCACTGTAAGGATAATGTTTTTGATTTCTCCGGAGCCTTCAGTACCATGCAGCCATCCCTGTTAAGGGGTCAACTCAGAAATATGCAGCTAGATGAGTCTATGAACCTAGATAATGGACTATCTGTCGGGCACTAACATTATTTAGCAAAATTGTGCCAAGAAACTCTCCTTGGGCTCCTTTATACAAACAGCATTATGCCTGCATTATTCCTCACTGCCATTGTGACGGCCAAGTCAAAAGTCATTCTGATGTGTGTTCAGGCCATAGTGTGTGTGTGTGTGTGTGTGTGTGTGTGCATTTATTTATTTTTTTATTTATTTATGTATATATCTATTTATGTATTTATTTATTTAAAGAGCTTCAGTTAAAAGCCACATTTTCTCCTGGGGACAAATAAAGTTATATCTATCTATCTATCTATCTATCTATCTATCTATCTATCTATCTAGAAGTCATGTAATGTGACATCAGCTTAAGATGCATCCAGATGCGAGCAAGTGAAACAAAAAAGTATGCCTCAAATAATAAAAAAACAAATAAAAGTAGGGAGACAATAAGACTTTTCTTTAGTGATAAACATCTGCCTTTATCCCTTGTTCAGAACATAAACCCGTGATTAAATAGTTATCGCAACAAATTAAAAACACTTCAGAACTTTGATGGAAACAATCAAGTATTTTGCTGGTTGCCACTAGAGCAGTACCACATAAGTACCAAAAATCACCTGGAGGACCACTCTAAAAAAAGTATCTAGAAGAACTTATGATGACCATTGAGATTGCAAAAGAGATTTCCAAGGACAGACAGAGATGGAGATCACATGCTATCCAATGCTCCGGACAGTTAACTATCCTTCTAGTATTGAAACAGGTGTTCAAATGAATTTTTGCAATACACAATTCTATAGATGATCGGTATGAAAAGTATGAAACTGAACATGTTTCATTTCTGGGAAATGAACCAAAAAAATGTGAAAATTACCATTCATTTAGCCTCTTGGCTATGTGATCGAATACACCCAGTGACCTCATCCATTTTTTACAAAACCGTGCAGTTACATTTACAGATCCACCTTAATAAAGTGTAACTGTCTGTCTGGTTGCTATGTCTCTGCTATTCCAACAAATGGTGCATCAGAAATTAGCACTGGTTTTACAAACCCCATACCAAATGGCATATAAAAGAGACATATGCATTGTATGGTGCAATGCACACATTAACACTGAGGTCTACATTGATTGCTTAGGTTTCAACCCATCTTAGACAGGTAGGACAACTAGTTCACCTTTAAAAAGGATAACTTTCTGTGTGGGTCCGTCTAGCTACCATGTTTCTGCCATTCCAAAAGATGGTGCATCATCAACACTTTTAGTAATAAAATGCATTGCATTATTCATTCCAACAGATGGCACATCTCAAGCATTGGCACTGCTTTTATGAATTCCACATCAAATGACAAATAACACAGACATATGCTTTGCAAATGTTAACACTGATGTCTATGTTGATTGCTTAGATTTCAGCCTATTTAAGACAGATAACACAGCTAGATATAAACTGTTATCTAATACAGAACTAATGTTTTTTATCGTAAAAACTGAAATCATATCAACACAGTAAGGCTTTTTATTTACTCAAAAGAAAGATTCTAAGTAGCAAAATTTCAGCATTTTGTTTTCTATTAAAAAAGATTCAGAACATTCACCATTGTAAAGCGTCCTGCTCATATTGGCCTAATAAAAAGTACAATGCTTCAGAAATGTTAATTGTTGAACAAATTCAAGATTTTTAGCATTTAAAAACTTGCATTCCAAATTTTATATCACTCACTTCATCACATTACTATCATACATAAAGTAATACATCATTCTTGCAATAGAAGTACATATATAGTCTTTATAATTTAATCACATTATTCTTCAAAGTCACCTATCTGATTTCCAGTTTCCACATGTTACTCTCAAGATAACACAATAAAAAATAACAAGTTTACTCTTCTCTTTAATTTTCACACTTTTTTTTGCCTCCATTTACTCTTCACTTTAATTATAGGAACAGCGTACAGTAAAGGCTTTTACATGTTGCATTTTTCAAATACCTTGCTAAACTGTAAATCAGAATACATATTTGAACACTCTACTTTCAATCAGTTTTAAGCTTCCGTCTCTTTATTTTTCAGATTTTGAAACTTTTAGTGGCTTTTAACTACTGGAGCTGTCTTTGTTCCTGTAAAAAGCCTATATATGCCTCCTCTGATCTCCTCATTCCTGAAGCTATAAATGATTGGATTCAGCATAGGAGGTACGACATTGCCAACAATCACCATTGTGTTGTACGCTTCTTCAGAAAGCTTCACGCCAGCTCCCGGTAGTATGTAAGACGTAAGCAATGGAACATAAAAGAAGAACACGACCAGCAAGTGGGTCAGGATGGTGCTGAATGCTTTCTTTTTCCTTTCCGCCGATGAAATCCTTATGGCTGCTATTGTAATGACGCTGTAAGACAGCAGAATAAATATCATAGGGATGACCCCTGTAATGATAACGATGACAGACAAAAGCAGCAAGTATTTTGGGTCATTAGTACAGGCAATCTGGACCATTGTGGCGTAGTCACAGAAACAATATGGTAAGATATTAGTGCGACAAAAAATAAGCTCTCGTGCAAAAAAGAGGTATTGTGAGTTAAACAAGAAGACAAAAACATTCATCATGATCACACTTATCCAGACTCTTTTGTTTGTAACAATTGTGTTATACCTCAGAGGGTGAACTACAGCTACATAGCGGTCAAATGCCATTAAAGTGAGGAGGAGAGACTCCATCTCTTCAACATTCAAAATAATAGACATTTGAAAAAAGCAAAGCCCATAAGGCACAGGAGAGAGCAGGACTCGAAGGTCAGCAAGCATTTTCGGAATGAGGATTGTGCTGTTAGCCAAATCGATCACCGCCAAAGTGCCAATGTAAATGTACATCGGTGCATGAAGCTTGTCATTCAGAATTATGACGATAATTACCAGGAGGTTTCCAAAGAGAGAAAGTAGATAAATGAAGGCGAGGGCTGCGATTATATAACGTCTCTGGTCTGCCTCAATTAAACAGTGCAGCACAAATTCTGAAGAAGAGAAGGTTTCGTTGATCATTTCCGGAGCTGCAAGGTTAACAAAAGCAAAACAAATTAGCTTCATAATCGACATTATGGGAATAATCCACTGCTAAGAGAACAAGTGCTGGCTGTATGGAATGTATTAAAGCTCACCGACGTCCTTGGCTTTTCATGACTACGTACAAAAATAGAACATACAAATACTCCATATTTCTGTTGTGCAATTTCTGAATTTATAACTTTAAAGGTTCATTATTCTCAGCCAGAAATTAAAATATTTAAGAATCAAGAATCAAATTTTAAGACAATAATCAATAACAAGATTCCATGTGTGTGTTGCTGTACCAACTTTATCCATTAAAAGGCTACTGGGACCGGAAAGTATGAATAGCATATAATGCTAGTTTATAAATAAGTATCATAATTACACAATTAGGAAACTGGTACAAATTAATTAAATATATATTCCAACATGAAGAATACTTTTTGTGATGATTTTCTGCCCAGTTCAGAGTTCTTACCTTTTCATGTGTGAGAAGACTCAGCTTTATGAAGGAATATTTTGAACCAAATTCAATAAATGAATAAGCAAATACATAAAAATACCGTGAAATGTGACAATAAATAAGGGAGGAGAGCATAACATGTGAGCTTAAATAAAAAAGAATGTGCCACAAAATATATTTTTTTGTTGCTTATTTGTTAATTCATTTTTTTAAATTTTGTCCATAATTTTCCTCCATACACAAC
The DNA here is from genome assembly GCA_026402145.1 of Polypterus bichir lapradei. Classification (NCBI taxonomy): domain Eukaryota; kingdom Metazoa; phylum Chordata; class Cladistia; order Polypteriformes; family Polypteridae; genus Polypterus; species Polypterus bichir. The sequence goes on from JANRMT010028174.1 coordinate 26,881,982, forward strand.
ATGAAATACGCCTTGAATCTAAAACTGTCACTTTCACTTGTCAAAATTGAGGGGCCGGGCTCTAGTGAGGGCTGCGTTTTAATTGGTGAATTGTCAGAACTCCAGATTTAAACCTTCAACCATCAGACGCCACATTTACTGCAGATACTTCTGATGGTGGCTCCTAACGATGAATCTGCAGTTTATAGAATTAGAGTAGTCAGTTTGCCCAGGATTCCTGGGCAAAATGTTCTTGGACTCATAGTCCACGTGCACAACTTTGAGCATGCGCATGAGCCACAGGATTCCCAAGTCAAGCAAAGCACATCCGTCCACTCTACAGATGATTCACCAATGAAAACAGCTATAAAAAATTTTGCTCATAATTCCTACCTTAGGTTTCTAAAGTCTGCATTTTGCCTCCTGCAGCGCTCATTTCAGACAATAAAGCCCCAACACTGGCATTATTTTTAGGAAGCAAGTGTATTTTTTTACATTTTTTTCTTGTGTTTTTGGTCAAGTCTGAGAGGCTGTCAAAAACAGGGCCTGTTATAGCCCATCGAGGTATTCCTTGTGTGAGTTTGGGCTATGCATGAAATAAATTGTTGTTTTTATAATTATTAGAAATATTTTGGTTTACCCTATTGGCATAGGCACAACAATAAGTGGCAAATATGTATCACTTATGAATGCCCCTGTTTTTTATAGATTAAGGACTTGATTTTTTTTTTACTAATTTTTATAAGTTGCTGTTGGGGCACAGGGATGATAAATTTGTGAATAATAAATAAAGGAAGAGAAAAATGTGAATTAATTTATTAAATTTGTGGCTTTTGCAAGGTCTGTCGCAGACATAAATTTTCAGAAGCCGTTCACAAAAAGGACCTCATGCCTGCACTTTTCTACAACCTGCAGCTAAAGTGGAAAACCACACTATCATTTGCATTAAGTAGTACTTTTTTTAAAAGTTACCCTCTGAAAATGGGCAGTAATATTGTCTGCCATGTGTACATTACAAATATGCATCAATTAAAATAAGCTAGCCACATTTCATTTGTTTAGAAAGGCAACAGCACAGCAACGAATCTATGCTAATAAAAAGGGACATCGACCCAGCAGGAGAAATGGCACAGGACACGTGTCATAAGAACAGTATTGCCATGTCACTGTTAGCAAGGAGTATGAAGGACAACACAAATAATGGTTGTTTATTAAAAATGAAAAAATATTCAGTAATTGGCAAAAAATACTGTATCAGTATTTATGGCTTTTTATTGAAATTCTGCATATCATATCCATACAAGTCCATAGTAGGCAGTGTGGCGTAGTGGTTAAGGCTTTAAACTACAACCCCTGAGGTTGTGGGGTCTTACTGACACTGTGTGACCGTGAGTCAGTTCACCTGCCTGTGCTACAAGTAGTATATAGTGCCTTTCCTATCTATCTATCTATCTATCTATCTATCTATCTATCTATCTATCTATCTATCTATCT
>JANRMT010028174.1:26883464-26906019 GCA_026402145.1 Polypterus bichir lapradei
TCTATCTATCTATCTATCTATCTATCTATCTATCTATCTATCTATCTTATTTGCAACTTTCCAGTGAAAGTTCAGCTGACATGTTTAGAGAAGTACACAGTTGGTTGCAGTCCCAACTTCTTGCTGTCTCCTTCAGTCTTTAAATTCTGTTTACATTAATTGAATTCTTTAAACAGCTTACCTTCTTGTGCTTTAGACTCCAGCTGGCTTTTGGTAAACAATTTTCTTTCGTAAAACCTTTTTTTGCCTAAAAAGTAAAGAAAGTCAATCGAAAAAGTTTTTAATATTATTGCAGGTACACCTCCGCAATCTCCTTTTAGCCCTTAAAGAGCAGTATTTTTTTTAGTATTATTGCCAAAAAAAGAAGATACCTTCAAACATCCATTGACCGTATTTTCACATTTACAGCATTGTCTGTCAGAAAACGACCTTAGGAGGAATTTTATTGATGAGCAGCATGCAATTAGTTGTCTAATGGTGATGATCAGGAGGAGAAACACCCCAAGCATGAGTACAGCTTTTCTTTCACATTTGAGCCTAAAAGAGTATTCAAGGCTGAGATGGCGACCCCTATAAAAGTACTTTCTTTGTCAACATTCTCCTCCATTGAGCCACAGTGACTATCACTTTTGAGATTAATTAAGAGATTTACCCCAGAGCATTTATGTTTTTCTGTACCATCCATTAAACCTAGGGTACCTTGAATGCTGCAGTGCTAATTACAAAGCAAAGGCTGCCTCTTGAGTTTTCTCGTTGCATTCAAAAACAGTTGTCAATTTTGTTCGTCTCCCAAAGGAGATGTCTCTGTTTTCATAGCTTCTGGACTAGAAGAGTCAGGGTCGGTTGCCCTCATTGGGGTTGCCCTCATTGGGCGTGTTCTCAGTACTGTGGGTGGAAAAGGACAAATGATCTGATGGTTAGCGATTGTGCCCCCAGTGTCCTGGGGTAGTAGTGCTTACTTTTGACGGGCTAGGAAGGTGACCATCTGATGCCCATGCATGACACTGCATTAAACAGGAAATAAAGATACATGCAGGCTATACAATGCATTTAAATATAAAAAAATACAATAAACCAGAATTAATACAAAATACTACATTAAAATCCTGACAAAATAATGTAATTTGTGATACAAAAGTAAATCATCCTGAGCACCTGGACTGAGAGAAAGAGAGTAAACTGAAACAAAGCTCAGAATGTCCTGAAAAAAATGAATGAACTGAGTTGGCCCATCTTGTTAATTTAGAGAGGTAATTCCAAAGTCTCGCCGCTATAGAGCTGAGGGCTTTGTCACCCATTGAATACAGGTTAGTTTAGGGCACAATGAGATGGCCAGATTCAGAGGACCTTAATGGGCACACAGGAGTATAGTGATGGAGGAGGTTATTGATGTTTTACAGTCATGCACCAGCATACAACTCCATTTTGGTACTGGCGATTTGGCTTTATGTCATACTGGCCGTATGTCTGTCACAAAATGTACACTGAGGCTTTGTAGGTCTGGTTTTGTCATAGGTAGGCATACTTTAACTGCCAGAACAGAGTAGCGCAAGCCAATCTTCAAGTCTCTCTGTCCACATGCCCAGTCTATGTGAGGCAATATTTCTCAACCACTGGATTGAGTCGCCAGTGAATGACGAATTGCAGTCATTGTTTCAATAGTGGGTCACGGTGGGTTGCTTAAGCAATTGGCAGTGCTGTGCAATATGTTTCCTTGTTTCTAAGTGAGCTTGTTTCACAAAGGTGAACTCAGTTGTGCTTGTTTCATAAAGGGGGCAAATTGCAATTGCTGGTAGTGAGTCGTCCATGAACTTAAAAAGGCAAAACTGGGTTGCACGACCATAAAGGTTGAGAAACACTGGAGGGGCTGCAGTGCAGGCTGAATACATTAGATATGTGGAGGGGCAAATATCAAATCAAAGTTTAAAGGGCCTTCCAAGAGTCAGAAAACATATGAGACCCTGTGAAAAATTAATGACAATAATAAAAGATTTATTACTAGGGCTGGTTTTAGCAATTTGTACAGGGTGAGCCATTTATATGGATACACCTTAATAAAATGGGAATGGTTGGTGATATTAACTTCCTGTTTGTGGCACATTAGTATATGTGAGGGGGGAAACTTTTCAAGATGGGTGGTGACCATGGTGGCCATTTTGAAGTCGGCCATTTTGGATCCAACTTTTGTTTTTTCAATAGGAAGAGGGTCATGTGACACATCAAACTTATTGGGAATTTCACTAGAAAAACAATGGTGTGTTTGGTTTTAACGTAACTTTATTCTTTCATGAGTTATTTACAAGTTTCTGACCACTTATAAAATGTGTTCAATGTGCTGCTCATTGTGTTTGTGTTAACAAACAAAACCACCGCTATTGGTCTGACACTAACCCACATTGGATAGATCCCTCCAAGACTGTTGGAACAAAAAAATTGATGGTATGGTGTGGTATATGGGGTACAAAGATAGTGGGGCCATTCTTCATCAATGGAAACCTCAAGGCCACTGGATATGCGAAATTGCTACATGATGATGTGTTTCCCTCTTTATGCACTGAAGTTGGCACGTTCCCTGAGTTTTTCCAGCAAGATGGTGCACCACCACATTATGGGTGTCAGGTCCAAACATTCCTAGATGAACAGTTTCCTGGAAAGTGGATTGGTCGTCGTGGGCCAGTTGAATGGCCCCCAAGGTCTCCCGATCTGACCCCCTTAAACTTTTATCTTTGGGGTCATCTGAAGGCAATTGTCTATGCTGTGAAGATATGAGATGTGCAGCACCTGAAACTACGGATACTGGAAGCCTGTGCTAGCATTTCTTCTGCGGTGTTGCTATCAGTGTGTGAAGAGTGGGAGAAGAGGGTTGCATTGACAATCCAACACAATGGGCAGCACATTGAACACATTTTATAAGTGGTCAGAAACTTGTAAATAACTCATGAAAGAATAAAGTTACGTTAAAACCAAGCACACCATTGTTTTTCTTGTGAAACTCCCAATATGTTTGATGTGTCACATGACCCTCTTCCTATTGAAAAAACAAAAGTTGGATCCAAAATGGCCGACTTCAAAATGGCCACCATGGTCACCACCCATCTTGAAAAGTTTCCCCCCTCACATATACTAATGTGCCACAAACAGGAAGTTAATATCACCAACCATTCCCATTTTATTAAGGTGTATCCATATAAATGGCCCACCCTGTAGAATATTATTACCATATTGTTTTGGCGCTTAGCTGTGAGTACAAACCTTCTTAACATGGTTGGCTATATATCAGCATATGACTGTATTTTAACATAAATTGATTTTAGCTTATTTTTCATTATAGTTTCCAAAACTAACACATTGGTCTGTAATCATTATGGTCCATTTTTGCTTCCCATGTTATTGATTGGAGTCAGATTTGCAACTTTCTTATTTATATATCTGAACAAACAGTAGGAGCCATTGGTTGTCAGAATGCTTCTTTGTGTTTGCTAAAATTTCTGTATTTAATCTCCTGATTTGAATGATACATCTCTCTATTATAAATGAAAATCTTGAGACGAGACTATTGCCAAGAGATTTTTTAAAGTCCCGCCTTCCTCTCAACCATTTTCAACAAAGCCCACGGTCTTTTCACCTCTTATTCATGTGAATACTTTTGTCAGACACAGTTCCTGCACTCTGAGCTCTTAGAAATTTTTACGTTTTCCTTACTTTAAGTTCCCAATAAAAGAAGACTTATTATGTCCAAATCTTATTGAATAATTTCATCCCGAAGGGTTAACAATAGAAGAAATGAGTACACGGGCAATCCTAGCACCGAGAAATGATGAAGTCGAACAAATTAATACGAAAACTGTCATTCAGTAACACAGCAATGACATGTAAAAGTTTAACAGGTGACAAGAAAGGCAATGTAGTACATCTTCCGCAGATAACATTAGACACCAAAGGAGATCTTGATATACCATTCATATTAAAATGTTTACAGTTTCCCATTACAAAAGCTTTTGCTATGACTATTAACAAATCACAGGGACAAACATTCAAAAAAGTTGGTTTATTTATTAGAGAAAAAGAAACGATATTTACTTACCGGCAGTTATACATTGCGTTGTCACAAATCAAAATTCAATACAATATTGACAAAAAAGTTAATTCAAAAAATTGTTTTTACTGAAGTTTTACAGTAACTTGTAAATTGTGTAAGTTTAAAAAGTATTTGCGTGTTAATTTCAAAGACAAACAGAATGAAAACGTATAACGCAACGAATACATCTAATGCAACATGAAACAATTTTCTTTCAATTTATTATGTTTTACTATTTTTTACTACGGTTAATTACTCGCTGTAATGTAAAATATTTAGTTTTACTATGCATATGTAACAATTTCCATGAAACTAACAATCTGTTTAAATTGTACATCTGCTTCCCCATACGTGACCGGTAGATCCACAAATTGGCTAGCGTGTAGCGCCCACCCAGGGGTTGGCGAGCAAAGCGAACAGGGGGCAGAGCCCCTAGTTTTCCTTGAATTAAATAGCCTATATCTTTAGTGTAAAGTTAGCTCTTTATCTTTATAACATTTGAGTGTTTCTCTTTGGACATACTACCTGCTGCTGAAAAGTAATATTGACAATCCAGGGCCCTACAAAATGTGTTCCTTTCAGCTTTTTCACATAGTTGGATCTTGAACAAATTATTGATACAAGGTTTCACTGAATAAAATTTGTCATAGAAGCAGGGATTGCTGAGAAAGCAGCATAAATGGCACAAAATGATTTGGACCATCTTCAGGACTGGGCAAACACTTGGAAAATGCCATTCAACATGCAGTATGATACAAGTGGGCAACAGAAATGACAGTTAAATATACAAGATGGGAGAAACTGTCCTACAGTGAGCATTCTCTGAAAGGATTTAGGGGTTAAGTTGATGCAATTCTATCATCGTGTAAGCAATGTACACCTTATGAAAACGACTTAACACTACCAACTTCCAGACAATGGTCAGTGGACATTAAGAAGGCTAACAGAATGTTCAGTTATATAGCGCCTTGATGCATGGAGTACAAGTCCAAGGAGGTTCTGCTCAAGCTTTATAACAAACTGGTGAGTCCTCGTCTTGAGTACTGTGTGCAGTTTTGGTCTCCAGGATACAAAAAGGACATAGCAGCACTAGAAAAGGTCCGGAGAAGAGCAACTAGGCTGATTCCAGGGCTATAGGGGATGAATTATGAGGAAAATTAAAAGAGCTAAGCTTTTTCAGTTTAAGCAAAAGAAGATTAAAAGGAGACATGATTGAAGTGTTGAAATTCACTAAGGGAAGTTAGTACATTGCATCGAGAGTGTTACTTTAAAATGAGTTCAAGAAAAACATGGGGACACAGTTGTAAACTTGTTAGGGGTAAATATTGTACAAACATTAGAAAATTTTCTTTACACCAAGAACCATAGACACAAAACTAGACTTAATGTTACTTTGGAAGAAGTTAAAGGATAGGACTTTGTCGGGACGAATGAGCTGTTCTAATCCAGATTGTTCTAATGTTCTAATGTGCAGAAACAATTAAAAACATTAACAAAATGTTAGGTTATACAGAGAGATTCATTCGAAAGAGGCACCGAATATTCTGTAATAACTCTCGCTAGGATTACATGTATTTATCATGTAGACCTAGCACTAGGTTTCTTTTTAGTTTTCGACTTCCTTCTGTCCCTGACTTCCCTTTCTGTTTGCTCTTGTGTTCATTACAATCATTTCAGTCCTGACTTTTGTATGTTCCTTACTACAAGTCTACCTGCTATGGTTTCTCCTGGTCTCTTTGCTAACCAATAATTTCTGGAAATATTCTCTTTACACTGACAAGCTAAGCCCAGCTAGATAACACAGTGATGGATCAGAACAGAAACAGGTAAAATTCCCTATCAACGTTTCCATCACTCTTTAAGGTCTTATATACTGTGTGGTCAAATGCGTTGGAGGTCCATGGCTGTGCATAATTGTTTTCTTTTTATAAAAACTGTGCAGCTCATACTTGTGAATGTTGGTGTGAGCCACTAGAAAGCCATGCAGCGATGACTGAAATTTACCAAATTTGGCTGATTGCTGCTTCACATAAAAGCATGATCAGTGCAACAAGTCCTCATTGATAGTTTGTGGGTCGTTAAGGTTAGCACCTACACTCACAAAGTATAAATAAAGCCTGAGCAGAACAGAGAGAGAGATCAGGAAAAAAGAAAATAAGGAAAAAGATCAAAGAGAGCAAAGAATCAGGAGATCCAACCAGTGTGGTGGAGAGGAGGTACGGCAGTCAGCGGGCACTGAAGGGAGTGAAAGGAATGACGATCCAGGGGCGGGTTGATCCTGTTGAGCACTTGTAGAAGCAAGAGTGATCGAGGAATCCAGGGATTGCCCTATGGGTGGCTGGGGTAAGTGGTGAGATGATGGAGTCCTGCATTAGTTGTCCCAGTGGGTATTGGCTGAGGCAGCAGTGATGAGATCAATGATGATTGACCTGAGAGGTGAGTAGGAGAAATATACTATAAGAAGATGCTTTGAGCTCGGAGAGAGACAAAGGAACATCTAATTTTGACTGTGTTTTATTCTTGGTTTATTTATTTAACTTATTTATTGATTATTTTAACCTTCATTTACACTTGTTTTTTTATTATTTATCAATGAAAATGTGGCTGCTCTGTACAAAAGATACTGCTTTGTTTGGAATAAAATACACTATGCACTTTTGCACCAATCTTCTTGTTTGTGTCTTTATTGCACTAGTCCACCCTTGATAAATGTAGATCAATGTCCCAGGAAACAAAAGATTCCAAGGTTGTGGGCATCATGAGCATTACATACTACCTTAGCTTTCACCTTGTTTTGCTTATTGTAGGTGGAATTTAAGGTCTTTCATGATCTCACAACAGAAGACATGGCTATCTAAATTCATATTGTTATAGGGGTAGCTCAATGAAAGGGCTGCTCTCGTCGTCCCACTCCTTGCAAGCCCACTTCTCACCCATTTATACTTTCATGAGTTATATCCAGTCCATTTTGCCTTTACATTTGCAAGAGCTTTGTAGTAGGGATCAGAAATGATGGTATTGAATCAACAGACCATCTGAAAGCCACATTAGTATATAAAGGTTGCATACTCAGAATTTTGTACATTTGATGCAATTTGTCATAGTTGGTCAAAATTCACCAAGATTACAGTGTCAACGTCTTGTAAGCAAGTGTCAAGTTATTTCCTATTGAAGGCTTAAGGCTCCTTTTTGCCAGTTTTCTGTTATTATCTTTCAATTGTCCACGTTTTACTGCAATTTTGTGACTTCACTGTGCCACCATTTTGTTTTCACTTTTAGTCACAATTGCCATCATTTACCTAATGGCTGTACCAATACTGATTACAGTTACTGCATCCATTGATGAACACGTGTGATTTATTACATCATCATTTTCTTCTTACTTATTACAATGCTGAATAGAATCCGGTATCTTAACTTTGGGAAAAGAAAATCTTTTGTGGTAGCTTATGTTTGATTAAGAATATGTTTTGCCTACCTTTTATTTGGACCACCTTTAGGCCAATACCATATCATATGATTTCCAGTCAGTCATCTTATTTGATGAATGCAGTTGCTAATTTCATCACTGGACCATGTCAGATGGCACAGGTAAAAGTCGCAGGGAATGTCAAATTATGTTTCCATTTCTAAAGTATTTCAAACTTTCCCCTTTTTCTTACAGCTAATAACGTCCTGCCTGACAGAGTCAGGTTCATTTCAAGGCTTTACAGGTATGGCAGGTTTAGTCACAATCTTGTCCGTTTCTTTTTTCCATTCTGTTGTAATATGTTCAATATGAGATATCAGACAGACAAATCTCTCTTATGTTTGTCAGGTCCAAAACACCCTCATTCGTTATTCGTCATCACTGCATTACTGTATATGCATTGAGCTTTCTGGTGAGCAATCATTGTTTGTCAGTTCTCATGTAACATATCCCACCTCTACAATTGGTGGGGTGAATCACAGACTAGTTGGATTAGCTGACCAGAAAATATTCTTGCTCTCTGTTTCACTTTGCCAATAGAATACAAAAGACTCTGGCAAGTATATAAGAAATTTATTTAGCAACATTGAATGGTGCACGCCATGCAAGCTGTGTTTGTTCTGTAATCAAATATGTGTTAACAATTCTTTGTTCAGACAAGTCTTTATATATATACAGTATATATATATGCCAGCAGCACTCATGACAATGACAAAACAATTACGTTGTCAATCATGTTACGTTATTATTAAAATGTTTCCTTTTCTTTTTACTTCTCCGCTGCCAAGCGTGGGTATTTTGATATATATATAAATATATATATATATATATATATATATATATATATAGATAGATATAGATATATATATATAAATTTGACTACAACACTCATGTCAATGACAAAACAATTACATTAACAATCATGTTACGTTATTTTTAAAATTTTTCCTTTTCTTTTTCATAACTTCTTTTATACACTACTTCTCCGCTGTGAAGCGCGGGTATTCTGCTAGTATATATATATGAACATACAAGAGTATCTTTAGCATATAGGTGATAGCAAACAAATTATACGTAAGAACATTTACTTAAACAGGAAATAAATGGGATGAACTAAACATGAATAATGGAATATATCCTATTTGCTGAGACTGAGGGTCAGAAGCAAATTGACAAAAGTCAGTATAAAGTTATTATATTGGTAATCTAAAGATAAGTCCAATGCCAGGAAGGACAGAAAACGATTTAAAACCTCAAGGGGGGTTCATTTGTTTCAAACCTAGTTTTGTTAAACTTTTCATGCTTGTATGGAATGTAATTGGATTTTAATAAAATCAATAAAATGTTTATTAAAATAAAAACTCAAGAGGTGGGATTCTTGAGAAGAAAAAAACTAAATCTGCAGGGGGTCCCAAGGCCTAAATGTTGCCCAGCCCCCACTGAGCATTCTACTTAACATAAATATACTTAAGTAGTTCATTATTGTTTTTTAGGCTTTGTCTGGACAATTAGGATTTGATGCACAATAATAATGTGCAGATAATGTAATTGTGAGGTAGTTTATACTGTAATGTAAATACTGAGGACATGTTAGTTGGGTTGAAGCTTAAAGCGCGATACTTATATAATAATTTATTTTCTCTACCATTCATTTCTAGATAGGTGAACCTTTTTTAAGGTGTGTTTCTATTCTATTCATGCACACTTCATCTGGAGTTTTGATTAACTTGCAATGGGGCTCTGAGCAGCTGTCAAATGAGAAAAACAGGAAAATATACAATGTGATGTAACTACTTTCAAGGTAGAATAGAAACAGTAAACTAACTGGTAGTTTAAATTGCACAGAATGTTTCTTTTTCTAAAGAACTTTCTTAACCAGTTTGCAAATTTGCCAGCACTTTTTTTTTGCTTTTGAAATTTCTAAACATTGTACTGTACAATCTGTTTGAGATAATTCAACGAAAATTGAACTGTCAACCAATTTCCCTGAAGAATAAGTGTGCCACATTTCAACAAAATTGCTCCACTGGGGGAAAGAAGTTTTATGCAGACAGACAGACATGGCTATCAGAATAGGTGCTTATCACAATTTACGAACACACCTAAAAACGTATTTTTGCAGATTACTGAGGTTAAAGATCCCTAGGTGGTTTAAAGACTGTTTTATAACTTTCAATTTTGGTTTCTAATTCTTTTGACAATAGTATTCCTGATAGTGGTCTCTCTCTGTATGTAAGATATTACTATTTCTGACATTTGTCTGTTCGAAAACTTTTATTTCATGCATGTCCATAACTCTTTTAGCTATTGAATGCTCATTATTATTCACAGTGTTCAGTTTAACTGTAATATAAAATACTGTGCATGAACAGCACTGCAACTGCAGTCATAATTGTACAAAGGTGCAGATTCACAGTACCACTTCGTAAAGCAGAATGAAACCTAATGACAGCCTCCGCATCATATGAGTACCTTTACTGCCTTCTTCCTACATGTGTATATGTGCTTTACTGTACTTGTAATTCTGCAACATCGACAACTTTATTGAGTTGACATAAATTCAAGCAAATGGAGCAACACACAATATTCCAGTAGCAGTGCCACCTAGCAGAGCACATTTAATCTCTGATTATTCACCCATCTTTGTCCATTAAGATGTCAAATCTAACCAGGTTTGTAAGGAGCATACATTTATCACATTTAACACTCAAGGCACATAATTGGTTATTCAAGTTAGTACAATTTAGAGATGATAACCTGCCTAGATGTGTTCAGGAAGTGTAAAAGGCCCTGATTACCTAGGGAAACTCTTTCAGAATAATAGACAAATTTCTTACAGACAATCAAAGGCCCAGTATTCTAGTCTAGGTGTTTGGAACTGTAATGAATAAGTGATATATCCTTATTAAAAGTGTTAGGCAATGAAAAACCATCCATACACAAAATGGATAAACCCATTCATGGGATATGATAATCACACTGGACAACAAAAATGTTGCTTCCTGAACATCTTTCATATTTGTACCATTTTATTTGAATTGTTGTTTTTGTGATTTTAACTCATAAGAATATGCATACAGTACACAACTGCAATTGGAGCGTCTGTGGTGATCTAAAAATGGTGGGCTTGCTACTAGGAATGCAACTTGGATATCTTAAGTTATATTGTTTCAGAATGGGACAGCCATGCTAAAAAGTCTCATAACATTTGAAGGAACTGGGTGATCTGTCAGCAGATTCCAGGGCAGTAAACTGTGTCCCATAAACTACTTGATGAACCAACAAATATCATTCCCCTTCTTCATATAAATCCTGGACTGATGAAAAATGTAACAAAGGCAAAGAATTAAGGAAAGAGAAGGTATTTGATATTTGAGACAAAGATTTCCACAAATAGATAAAGAAAGGCAGTTTTGTTGGTCCACAAAATAGACATGTCATCAATGACAAGCAGTAAGAAGATCTCCTAGTGAGGCTGCAGGAACTGCATGGAAAGGATTCAAGGATGTTGTTGAGAATTTTCTTAGCAACTACAGAACATCAAACTACAGTTTGTCCAGATGGATGACAACATGCTTCAAGCACACCAAACCATGAAGTGTAACATGACGCTAAACATTTGTTGTCTAAATTCACACTTGGTCTTCTCCCCTGCTAATATTGGTGCGGTCATTCATGAACATGGTGAAAGATTTCACCAGGACGTTTTCCAGCAGAATTTCTTCATCTTAAGGGTGTATCACATATTTAAGGACACCAGTTGAAATTAAAGTGAAGTGGATTTAGGACTGAAATAATGAAGCACTTCTTTATGTAAGTGTTGTTGGAGTCTGGAAGAAAGTACCGAGACATGGAGCTGAAGCAGAAACCTACACAAACCTTCAAGATGTATCTGGTTGAGATATTAGGACAACTTAGCAACTATCTAAACAAATAAACTCCTCTTGTTTTTTTCAAATGTCTTATGTTCTTATGGTCTAATGATGAAAAAGTGGTATCAGGACAAATAAAATCAATCAACGCTGGCCAACTGTTGTTGGACACTGAAACGAGAAGCATCAGATGCTGAGCACAAATGAAAATCAGCAGCAAAACATTTTAGCTCAGTTGAACTAATGCAATGTGTTAAATGATTAGAAATGCTAAATTCAAAAAAGTTAATTTAATGTTTCTCCATGTTCTATATGATACAATCAATCTGAAATTATAATTGTGTTCAGTTTTTGATAATCATATTCATCAAAAGATTTTCAGGAAGCAAAATATCAGAAAAAATGTGTTGTCCAGTGTTTGAAGCCTGCAAGAAATTATGATCACTTGGATACCACAGTCTTCTTGATTTTTTATTATAAATTCTTTTGTGCCTCTTTACCAATAACGATTTGTCAGTTAATGATTATTAATTTCAGGAATTGTTCTTTTCTTTCCAAAAAGGTTGATTATGCTTGTGTTTATCTCTTTGTTTCTAAAACTGTAAATGATGGGGTTCATCATTGGAGGAAAGACATTGCCAACTATAACCATTGCATTGTAGACTTCAGTAGACATTGGCACCCCTGCACCTGGCAAAATGTATGAAGACAAAAGTGGGATATAGAAGAGCCCTACAACCAGAAGGTGAGTGAGGCAAGTGCTGATAACTTTCTTCCTGCCATCTGCGGAGGTGATCTTTAATGCTGCCAAGGCGATTCTTCCATAGGAGAAAAGAATCAATAGCAGAGGGAAGACACCAGTGATAATTACTACCATGGATAAAAGAAAAAGGTATTTGGGATTTTCGGTGCAGGCAACATGAACCATTGTGGCATAATCGCAAAAACAGTAAGGCAAGATATTGGAACGGCAAAAAGAAAGCTCATTGGCAAAAAATAAAAATGGAGAGTTGAAAAATATAGCAAAAATATTTAACAACAAAATAATAATCCAGATTGTCTTATTTGTAAAAATTGTGTTGTATCGTAGTGGATGAACAACGGCAGCATAGCGGTCAATTGCCATAAAGGCCAAAAGAAGAGATTCCATCTCTTCCATATTGAGTATAACATACATTTGCAATAAACAAGCTCCATATGGGACACCTGTAGCATTAGATATAAGGAGTGACAGCATTTTTGGAATGAGTATTGTACTGTTACACATGTCTATTACTGCCAACGTGCCAATATACATATACATTGGAGCATGGAGTTTAGGGTTACTTACAATGACAAATATTACCAGCAGATTTCCACAGACTGATAAGATATAAACTAAAGTAAGGAAAACGGTGATCATGCTTGTCTGGTCAGCATTGACTTCACAGTGCAGGAAAAAATCAGTCACAGAGATGGTAGTGTTATTCATTTTTTCTGATTTCCTTACCTGTAGAAATAAAAAGTCTGTCAAGTGAATTTTAAGCAAAGCTATAACCTTTTTTAAATACTCAATTCCAGATAAAACACATCAGAAGATTTATAAACTTACAGTATGCTGCTATCTATACCTCAGCAACAGTCTTGACCAGCGAAATTCCCCAAAGCATTTTCACAATGAATATGCTGTATTCGCTGGTGATCTTGTTCAGCAAATATTTTCCAGGAAATTCACCATGCAGCCTACTTAGAGGAACATTTTTTCCCAGCACCTCATGGCTCTTTGCGAGGCCAGCATGACGTCACAGAGCTTTAGCAGCCATGCGCAGAACTTTCACATAAAAAATCAGTGGTGCTCTCTATTCCGGCTTTCCATCCCACATGCATTTAAAAAAAAAAAGAAAACTTGTATTGTGTGTTGTATTGTATTTAGTATTAAGAACAAAGAATTAAGGCGAAGGTTAAAAGTAGTGTTTCTTAAGACCATGCTAAGTCCAGCAATGATGTACGGAGCTGAAACATGGACAGTAAAGGGAGTGCGGGAGAGGTTAGATGAGGCAGAAATGAGAATGTGGAGATGGATGTGTGGAGTTACAAAAAGGACAGAATAAGAAATGAAACAATTAGCGGTACAACAAAAGTAGGAGATATCTAAGAAAATACAGGAAAGTAGGTTTAAGTGATATGGCCATGTAATGAGGAGAGACAATGAATATGTGGGAGAAAGAGGGATAGGAATGGAAGTACAGGAGAAGAGAAAGTGATAGAGGCCAAAGCAGATAAAGTAAAAGAAGATATGAAGGAAATGGGTCTGACTGGGGAAGAGACAGAGCTTTATGGAGAAGGTTTATCTTACCCATCAATTCCACATACAAGTGGGAAAAAAGGAAGAAGAAGAAGAAGAAGGAATGTGGGTACCTAGAGTGAAAAGTGATAAACTGCACCAATAGTTATTGGTTCTTAGCTATAAGAGTCCAATAGAATCAGGATTGGGCAGTGTTGACCTGGAGTTGTCCTAATTAATTTGACTGCATTGAGGACTATGTAGTAATGTAAAGACCTGAAAATGCAACCATTAGAGCTCTCTTTAATAACGAACCTTTTATGGCAAATGTATTGATTATTACTTATTAAAAGATTTTCCACTGTGGTGACCCCTAACAGGAGTAGCCGAAAGGAGAAAAAGTATTGGTTATTACTTATGGAAGCTATAGGATTGTTTTAAAGCTTTAACTTCATTTTTTCCTTATGACAGTTTACATATAAACTTGTAACATAACACTGTCAAAACACGTTTAACCTAATTCAGGGTCACCAGGGTCTGAAGCCTACCTCTGCACCCCAAGAAACCCATAGGAGTCAACCATAGGGCTCATTCAGGCACCCAGGACAATTTAGATGTGTAAATTAATTTATTAGGCACACCTCCTAAAAAACAGAATAAAGTGCAAAGGAACGTCAAAAAATGTTTAGTCATAAGAACAACTATAAACCCCAGTGTAGAAGAATATATGCTCAATGTGTCTTGTACTTATGTGGATATACTTTATGTTTCCATTCAGGGTTTGTATTCTTTTCTGTTAGCTTTATATCCTGAAACTAGCAAAATATACTTTATTGTTTAACAACAAAAAGTAAAAATAGTTTCATGCTACTTTTTCTTGTCCGTTTCAACAAAATCTATTTTTTTATAGGTACCTTTTTAAGTACAGTATATCACACCTAAAAATATTTCCACACGTATAATTAATGTTATGTGAATATGATTCAACTGACAAGACAATTAATGATCTCTGTAAACAATAAAGATGATAATATGGACGCTAGCTAAGGGTCACCAAAATGTCACCAGCCATTACCTAACTTTTGTTTGGTATGAGCTAAGCATTTTAGGATTGATTTATCACGTAGCTAACAGAAGGGGGTTTGGAGGCAATTTTCAAGTTATCTAGAGTGCACAATGTCTTAATTGGGCATTTCAGACTTTAATGTTGAAGTTCTGTATCAGCGGTATAAAAGACCACCTTTTGTTGAATTAAAATATTGTAGTTTATTCTTCTGTCACACCACATAGCCACTGACTTGTAGAAAAAATACAAATTCTTTCAGAGAAAATCAAAATATGTAAATTAACCACTGTCAAACAAAACAATGCAAAAGGATAATTCGTTTAATGAATATTACTGTGCAAACCGCTTTCAATACAAACAACTGCAGTGGCTCTGGTTAAGGATCTGCACTACTATCTAGAAAGTTGTCTGTTCAAAATCCTGTCCCCTGAGCAAGCACCTTACCTGAAAATTACTCTAGGGGCGCTGCTCAATGGATGACCCCAAAAGGTCATGCGAAAGTACAATTTCCCTTTGGGGATTAACAAAGTATACTAAATAAATAAATAATAAGTACACCTTCAGAGTAAGAAAACCCTGTCATGTGTTCCTTGAGTAACAGATTTCTTACATTTTAGCATAAATGATGTCTTTTCACAAAATTCAGAAGTGACGTGAGGATGGGTAAACCTTCTTCCTGTTGAGTTTATTCCATCTCTCTGCTTTCACTTCCAAACATCGACTTTTGAAATCAAAAAAGTATTGTTGAAAAGCACTACACAGTGAAAGCATGAAAAGTGGACAAAGGCTATACATTTTTTGGAAGTACAGTGGAACCTCGGTTCACAAACGTCTCGGTACACGTACAACTCGGTTTACGACCAAAAAGTTTGCCAAACTTTTGCCTCGGTTCACGACCACACACTCGGTATACGAACAAGCCAGTTTCCCATTCGGTTTGTACATGTTCAGTCTCTCCCTGTGCATTTCCTGTGCAGCGAGCGAGAGAGAGAGCTAGAGAGCACGACACACACACACACACAGGCAGCGCGAGGGAGAGAGACAGACGCACATACACAGGCAGCGTGAGAGAGGCGCGCACACACACAGGCAGCGCGAGAGAGACGCGCACACACACAGGCAGCGCAAGAGAGACGTGCACACACACAGGCAGTGCGAGAGAGAGCGCGACACACACACAGAGGCAGCGCGAGAGAGACGCGCACACACACAGGCAGCGCAAGAGAGATGCGCACACACACAGGCAGTGCGAGAGAGAGCGCGACACACACACACAGAGGCAGCGCGAGAGAGAGCTGGATGCATTAAGGTAGGAAGGCAGTTAAAGAATGCACTGGGCTTGATTTTGTTTTCACTTCTGTTTCCAGTGATCGGTTCGTAGCGTGCATTGTTGCAATGTTATTTTTCTTGGTGGTTTATTAAATTACGGATTTTTTCAAATGTTCATTTTTTTCCCTGTGCTTAAAACTCATTAAAAAAGTGCTTTTAGCCAGCGGTTGGTAGAGCTATAGCGCAAACTATTGCAGTGTTAGTTTTCTCTGTTGTTCAAGGTTTTCTCAATGTTATTCAATGTTTTTACATTTAGTTTACTATTACGCTGTGCATTCTATGGTTTAATTAACTATATTTGTGCTTAAAAACTTAAAAAAATATATATATTTACATACAGTTCGTATGGTCTAGAACAGATTAATTGTATTTACATACAATCCTATGGGGGAAATTGCCTCGGTTCACGACCAAATCGTTTTACGACCAGAGTTTTGGAACGAATTATGGTCATAAACCAAGGTTTCACTGCATTTTGTTATTTCTTATGACAGTATGGTGACAGTTTTGGGCAATCTTTTTTATATTTAACGTTAGAATGCTTTATTTCAAATGATGTCAGTGTATTGTAATATATAATAAACAAGCTGCTACCTTAAAGATTAACTCTATTTGATCTTTATTTATCTACCTATCATTTATGTTTGTATTGCTTCAAAAGGTTTTCTCTTTATTTTATTTTTTGATTTGATATACTTTGTTAATCCCCAAGGGTACATTGTCTCTTCATATGTTCATGTTTGTTTTATATTAGTTATTAATTTCCTCCTCTGAAATACACAAGTATAGGGCTTGACATGTGCTTTTAAGCTTAAAGTTCATATTGTTAATCAGAAAAAAAATAGTAATTTAATCTCATTGTAGGGATGTTGAGTTGTGTATACGGACCTGGTGCAGTTTCACAGTCTAGTTCTATGGAGAAAGCACTCAGTGTCTTTTCTCCATCAGTGAAAATGATGACACTTCATCTCAGAGACGGGTATTCCCTCTTTTAAAAGCCAATTCCTGTGCCGTTAGGTCACCAGCCAAAGCTGTTCCAGCTAAAAATTGTGTGTTCGTCGGATTTAAAGTGCCAACTATGAACAAAATCTGGTCCTTTTTGTCTTTTGCTATATTAACTTACTTATTTGTTATTTATTTATTACATATTTTTATAAATTTAATATAATTCATACTATTTAATGATTTTATTGATATTTATAAAGTTGTGTATTATTGATTATTGTCATTTTATATTGTACTTAATGCATTGTCTCAGAGTTTATCAGTTTAGCATTTCATTACAAACTGTACTATATGCATAATAATATACTGTAACTGTATGTGGAAAAATAAAATTTGAATTGATTTGATTGAGTTGATGAGATTAGTTTTATCTTTTATGTTTATTCACTCAGAAAGATGTGAAAAATCAGGTAATGTTGTTTTTCTTTGAATTTGAATACAGAGGGACAGTTGTTTCGCAGAGTCACCATTGTTTTGTACGCCGGGAAACAGTTTACCCATCAACCACTCCTCTCAGAAGAACAAATACAGAAGAGTGAAAGCGGCTAATGATCTCATGCCATCACTTAACAGCATAATAAGAACAAGGATATTATTATCTTTACTGTAATGAATTGTAATTAATCAGATAATGCTGACTATGACAAAAACATTTAATTCCTTCTATTAAGGATGATAGAATTATTTAATTACACTAAAAGACATTAATTTTCTGAAAACTGAAGACAAAAGAGTATCATGTATAATAAGTCTGTATTATAAAAAAAATCTAATTAAAGAAAATATATTTAGAGTATCTATTTTTTACTTCTGCAAGTTATTCCCTAGGATCCAAGCTCCAAATTTTTTGGTCTTGTTGGGACAGTTTGCATGAGGACAATCACTCACTCGCCTTACTGGTGTTGTAAATGCACAGTAAGGACGAAAACATGGCATAAACGAAACAGGGTTACTGCTATAAATCCAATTGTTTAGCCATGCAGAACAGATTTGTGTTGAAATAATCTTGTACATCATTGAAAGGAAGAGGAAATAGAATCTTGGTAAGTAGGTGGACAGCATGTTTAGTAAGTGGAGAATGTATGTTCTACTAATTACCATACTTACATTATATACTCATATTTAAGTTCTCCCACGGATAAGTTGGGGCTTTATTTTACTGTATAATTTCCGGTATTTTATAATGTTGGTCATATAAGTCAAATGCAGAAAACTCACGCTATTGATCCAAGAGATTATGATATGCTAATAATCATCTGGGAGAGTAACCACGGAGCACACTGTCTTTTTTTTTTTCTATGTATTGTGCCTACGTGACCACACGGTAATACCCAAACTATTCCGAAGCGACCTTTACACCGTTTTGTGTTTTTTGTATCTCACACCCTTATACACCTTTATCATAAGAGCATCTCTTATCTATGATGGAGCATTCGATCAGAAAAAAATATGAAGATGGTTTAAATTAAAAGTCACTGAAGTGGCGAAATAAATTGGTAGCTGTGCTGCTGCAACAAAATTCGATGCGTCTGAGAAAATGATGCGAGATTGGAGGTTTTCAAGAAGATGTAAAAAAAATTAAATTAAGTGTCATATTTTTGAACGGGCATTTAAGTCGGGGTCTGATTTTATGATCGATTTTTCGGGTTTCATGACCTGACTTATACACAAGTATATACGGTAGTTAACCACTTTTAAGCAAGACCTATAAATTATTTTAGTTAATCAGATAAATATTTTTGTAGTAATATGTTTCATTTCGACATGAGTTGTAAATAATATCAAACTAATTTTGAGAATATTCACTAGCATGTTGTGGGTTAGCACTTGGATTGTATAGGATACTAATCTACCTAGGTTACATGTATGTTATAAATTTGAGTTTACTGCAAATCTTTAACCTAATGTAACGTAATTTATTAAAAGCTTTTTGAAAATTAAGAGAAGATTTAACTTTTATTTTAAAGCTTAAAAACTCAGTACAGAAAATCATCCCAAAATGTAGCGGCTTTATAAAAATATTATTATTATATGCTTGCGTAAGGTCTTAAATAAAATACTAAAAGCTGCTTTTTATCTTTCTTTTTTTTTAATTGATGCCCAAGTTTAGTGACTTGTCAGGGTCACGACAACCGAAACAAAAGAAACAAGCCAACAACCAAAGTCATGTGCCTCAGCCACTACACCACATTGCCTGCTAAATGAACAAGTATTTTAATAAATAATATATTCTTATTCTTTGCCAGAGTACTTTATCCCAGTTATCCATAAATCACTATATCATCATGTCTAAACGCGTCAGTGTAGCTTTTGTACACATGATGTGTGTGAGGAGGCCAGTGTTGTAAGGTATAAATGGTGCTTTGACCCCTTCTATTTACTCACTACATTCATTAAAAAAGCCCATCATTTCAACTGTCTCTCCACACTTCAGTGCATCACTAGGGCATAACGGTACAAATGTGGCTTGACTTACCTTGGTGCTTTGACCCCTTCTGTTAACCCACACATTCATTAAAAAACAACCTGTCATTTCAACAGTTTCTTCACACATCAGTATGGCACAACAGTACAAACTCCAAACTCTTGACTTACCTCACAATTGCAGCCTGCGTTTCAGTTCTGTTCAGTGGCTGTTCTAGCAACAACAGTCCTCTTGATTAAAGTTTGTATGTTTTGTTCATAGTCACACTACAGGAGTTACTGTAGAGTAGAGCTGCATCAGCATGTGTCTGCTAAAGTAAAAAGTGGTGAACACCAATGAAAAATAAAAAGTAAGGAACTCATTGTTTAGCTAGAAACTTCAAAAGGCTGATGACTGTTGACGTATTTCTAATTCTTTACTGTCCGCGTAAAAACTGAATTGTTCTTTACCTCTTTTTCCAACTCCTTTATGTCTTTTAAATCTTTTCTCGTCAACAGAAATAAAAGTCTTTTCATCAAAAAAAGCACTAAAAAGAATGGAAAACAGAATTGCATTATTTTTACTAGTGAAATAGAAAAATTAAATGAAGTGTCTGCTGCACGTTCTAAGGAAAGAGTTTCTGACTGCTGGCAACAACAAACAATTTATGCCGTTTCCTTTGGGATGATTTTCTTTTGATTTTTTTTCTTCTGCGATAGCACTGCTGGTATTAATGTGTTTGTGACTTTTGGGATTAATTATAAAATACAAACAGCTTCAGAGCAGCCTTTAAATTACATTAAAAAAAAAATGCAAAACAACAGACAACTGTCATAATGAGACTCAAAGTCTCTCAAGCTTTGTTTTTTAAACACAAATAAGACAAAAGGTACAACTTAATTATAAGGGGGATAAAGTGTCTCAGGCCACTTCAGATGAGGATCTTCAAACCCCAAACACAGACCGCCAGTGTCTATTACAGCACATAACTATTCAGAGCTTGGCAAAGCAAACAGTATCTGAAAATTGAAAAAAGTAAATAGAATTGGTTTTACCAGAGACGCAAATACATAAAACTGGACTGATGAATTGATGAATGTTATAGTGATAGTAAGGGTCTGTGGAAGACAATATGTTCTGCAACAGAAAATTAAATGCCAAAAGAATCTAAAGTACCAAAATTTGTTTTAACTTACCAAAACAACAAATGACCATAGGGATGATCACAGGGAGGGCATACAGTAACTCACTGCACAAATCCCTGCTGCCCCTGTGGACTCCCTACAAAAATTAAACATATATAAAATATATATATATTTTTAAAATATATTCAAATTATGGTAAAATATTTCATAAGGATTTTATATATATACTGTATATATATATATATATATAACAGTATCTTGCACTGTAATGATATATATTGTAAATTATTGTCATTTTTATTTTTTCAATATATTTTATGAAAATATAAAAACATATTTAATATATTTTAAAATACTACAAATGACAACTTTTATTTATATAGCACATTTTCATACAAATAATGTAGTTTAAAGTACTATAATAAAATACAGTACAGTGTAAAGTATATAATAGAAAAGTAATACATTGTATTTTTAAATATATGGTAAATGCTAATTATAAGATACTATACTGTCTTTTTTGTGTTATAAAATATAATATTATTAATTAACCTACTAGCAAAATACCCGCGCTTCGCAGCGGAGAAGTAATGTGTTAAAGAAGCAGTGAAAAAGAAAAGGAAACATTTTGAAAATAACGTAACATGATTGTCAATGTAATTGTTTTGTCACTGTTGTGAGTGATGAGTGTTGCTGTCATATATATATATATATATATAAATATATATATATATTTACACACACACATAAACATATATATATACATATCTATACATATACACATATATACACACACACATATATACATACATATATATCTACATATATACACATACATATACATACACACATATATACACACAAATACATATATATATACACATACACACACACATATATAAACATATATATACATATACATTCATATCTACATATATACACACACAGCTATTTTGTATCAGTGCAATACGCTGCTTGTTAAAACGGATAACTCCCGCTCTTACGTGCAAGTCTGCGTGGATATTATGAACTATCGTATTTGTTCAAGTTCTATTTAAATTTTAAATAGAAGGAATTTTTATTTAGTCGACAGAAATATCTTTGGTAGGAATGGTAAAAACAGACAGGAATATTATTCCTGAATAAATCAACTCAAACCTTAAACAACTTATAATATTTTGCTCTCCATAAAAATATATCCTGTCTAAATTATACAAGTTAGAAATAAAGTAAACGTTAAAAGAACAAACATTCAAATTTCTTTACTCTTATGTAATTTTATATAAAAAATAAACTTAGATTTTAAATATCCCAAAAGATTTTGCTCTCCATAAAAATATATCCTGTCAAAATTATACAAATTCAAATATGAACATGCTGCATAACAAAACCTGGAAATATAAATAAAATGTGTTCCTTTCAGCAATAACAAATCAAATCATTCAGTTGTCTTTGCTCATATGTCATTTTAGAGCTGGACGCCTGGCATCTTTTTTTGGCAACAAGTTTGTTTATGTTTGGTGTGAGGTTCTGTGTTGTGGAGATTCTCAGGATGGACTGCAGGTGCTCATCAGTGAGGCGACTCCTGTGTGCTGTTTTGTTAGTCTTTATCACTGAGAAGAGCTTCTCACACACATATGTGCTACCAAACATGCACAAGGTTCAAGCCGCATGTAGACAGACTTTTTTTGTTCTTCAAAGTCACCAAAGCGCCGTGCAAACTCAGTGCGCTCAGTTTATCAGCAAAGTGCGTATTTGGGAACACCGTAGTGACGACTTGGTTCAATATTACTTGGCAACAGGGAAAGTGGGGCAAGTTGCACTGGTGCATTTGTGTCTCCCATAAAAGCAGCTTCACTTGAAATCACTTTGTGATTGTGCACGGGTAAAAACGTCCGCTGAAGTGTCAGATTCTTATTTAATT
>JANRMT010028174.1:26911019-26937618 GCA_026402145.1 Polypterus bichir lapradei
CAGCTGAAGCGCTGCATTATGGGATCTGTAGTTTATTGTGTTACCAGCGCTTCATATACCCGGGCCATTAATAACAATAAAACAGTATATAAAATGATCTCGCGGGCCGGATATAATTACACGCCGGGCCGGATGTGGCCCGAGGCCCTTGAGTTTGACACATATGGACTAAATAGAACTTGAAAAGATATATTTTTTTGTACATCGAGCCCGCGTGCTATTGTGGTTTTGCCTGCATGCCTCAATAAGTCACCCTTCCCTCGCTCTTACTTTTTTACCGTTCATCTAATGAATACACTGAGTATGGCTTTACCAAAACAATCATTGATTGCGAATAAAGTATTCATTATTTGAGTATGTAGATCGGGGTATATATATACATATATATATACACCCGCGTATCGCAGCGGAGACGTAGTGTGTTAAAGAAGCTATGAAAAAGATTTGTTTCTTACTGCATCAATAAACAGCTCGTCTTCTTCTTTATCTGAGACCTGACACACTGCATGTACGGGTTTTTTTTTAACACTGTCTTCCTTTAGCGGGACATTCACTTTTTCCACCGTGTGCTTTGTTTCTGCAGTAGCTGCAGTTATGAATAATATGCTTGTATGTATCAGACGCTTCATATTTTTTTGCTGCCTTTTCAATTGTGTAATTCGGTTTTTGTTCAGCGCTCTTTGGAACTGTTGCTTTTTGTCTGTGCACTGCGTCAGTTCACGTGAGCCGCTCGGTGTACATGCATCGAAGTTTCCCAGCTGTGCTGGTGCCATGTCGTGCTATGTCCATGGCTGTATCTAATGTTACCTAAGTCCCGGCAGTGAAAACTTTCTCTCGCAGTTTCGCTGAGTTTGCGCCAAACACCACCCTGACCATCTCATCTTCCTCTGCATAAGCACAGTCCTTCACCCGTGAATATTTACCCGTGGCAGTGTTTCTATTGGATTGCCGCTGACGGACGGCCTTATATGGGCAGGCACTAAATTACAAACGCTAGCGGCAGCCTGTCTATGAACTTAATTTAAAGTTTAGGTTTACATCGTGCTTTGTTTCCGAAGTAGCAGAACTCATGAATATGGTTGTATATGTCACTCGCTCGCTTCTTATTGTTTCGCTGCCTTCTCAATTATATAATGCATGTTTTCTTCAGCGCTTTTTGGGCCTCTTCCTGGTTTTCTACCTACTGCGTGATTACGTGGGAGGCGTGATGATGTCATACGAAACTCCGCCCCCACGGGTTTCACGCTCATCTCCATTACAGTAAATGGAGAAAACAGCTTCCAGTTATGACCATTACGCGTAGAATTTCGAAATGAAACCTGCCCAACTTTTGTAAGGAAGCTGTAAGGAATAAGCCTGCCAAATTTCAGCCTTCTACCTACACGGGAAGTTGGAGAATTAGTGATAGTCAGTCAGTCAGTCAGTGAGTCAGTGAGTGAGGGCTTTGCCGTTTATTAGTATAGATCATTGAAAATGTCATCCAGTAGATATCTCATTGCTGTTTCTTATATTTAGATATATTTTAGATCAAATAACACTGTGACACAGCACAAATACTAAACTTATTCTTAACCAAGTATGAAAAAAGGTTGGAAAGTAAAGCCTACATTTGGAGGAACAACTGACTTACAATACTTTAGTGAGTTACAGGGGGATGAAAATAAATTAGAGAAATTGGGAAGACAGTTTAGATTTTTCCAAGTAAAAAGATAAGCCATGGATCTGGATACAAAGTTTATTACATGTCTTAAGCACAACATATTTGGAGATCTGTTTGTTATAATATATTAAGGGAAGTATCTGTTTCATCATATTTCAGATGTAATCTTAAAAACATATATTTTAATTACATGTATTTATCAAGCGCATGAGAAATGAACATGTTGCACGGTATTGGATCTAATGGGGAAGGATTTGGGTGTGACACAGAAATTCTCCAGCGGACTACTGATATCACTTCCTGCCCCAACTAATCAGCCTCACCTCTTCTGCTTCCTCCATTATACAGACCACACTCACAGGAAGAATGATGTCAATCTAGACTTGACCTCTGACAGTGAGAATCCCCGCTCTACCCCAGAATGATGTCAACCTTAAAAGGCTGCAAAGAGCGTAAACATTACCTTTAAAAACATAAAATGTATTGCAATATACGTAAAAATCATATGGACATATCTTTCAATATAAAGCAAAGATATATGCAGTTCACATAGATGTTATGTTAAATATATATGAAACATAAAGTAACATATTTCATTTAATATACTGTAACAAATATGTTTCCAAATATATTGTGTATAAGATGTGTCCAAGCCCATGACAAGATGATTTATTTTAAACTCCTCTAACTCACTAAAAGAAGTTCAAGTAAGCAGCTCTGCCATCATACACACATCTGGAAGGTTGCAAATCTTAACATCTTTACCTCTGCCACCTCCAGCTCTGCTTCCTCTCTTTGCGTTAGTGCCACTGTCTCCATCCCATATAACATAGTTGGTCTCACTAGCGTCTTGTAGACCTTCCCTGTCAGTCTTGCTGGTATTCCTCTGTCACAACTCACTCTTGACACTCTTCTCCACCCTCTGCACACTGCCTGCACTCTCTTTTTCACCTCTCTTCCACAATCCCCATCACTCTGTACTGTTGATCCCAAGTATTTAAACTTATCCACATTTGCCAACGCTACTCCCTGTATTCTCACTATCCCTCTGAACTCTCTCTCATTCATACAAAGGTATTATCTGTTGGTCCTACTAACCTTCATTACTTTCCTCTCTAGGGCATATCTCCAATTTTCTAAGGTCTCCTCAACCTGCTCCCTACTATCGCTACAGATCATACTGTCAACCGCAAACATCATAGTCCATGGGGACTCTTGTCTAATCTCATCTGTCAACCTGTCCATCACCATTCCAAATAAGAAAGGGCTCATATCCGATCCCTGCTGTAATTCCACGTGCACACTGAATGAACCTGTCACTCTTATTGCAGACCTCACCACTGTCACACTTCCCTTGTACATATGCTGTACCGTTCTTACATCTTCTTTGCCACTCCTGACTTCCTCATACAATACCATAACTCCTCTCTGTGCATCCCATCATATGCTTTCTCCAAGTCCACAAAGACACAATGTAACACCTTCTAGCCTTCTGTATAATTCTCCATCAACAGCCTCAGAGCAAACATCACATCTGTAGTGCATTTTCCTGGCATGAAACCACACTGCTGCTCACTAATCATCACCTCCCTTCTAAACCTAGCTTCCACTACTCTTTACCATAATTTCATGCTGTGGTTGATCAATTTTATCTGTCTGTAGTTGCAACATGTCTGCACATTACCCTTTTTCTTAAAAATTAGTACCAGTACACTTCTCAGGCACCCACTCACATTCCAAGATTATATTAAACAATCTGTTAAAAACTCTACTGCCTTCAAACATCTCAATGTTTCCACAGTAATGTCAATTGGACCAACAGCCTTCTTATTCTTCATCCTTTTCATAGCTCGTCCTTACTTCCTCCTTGCTTATCTGCGGCACTTTCTGATTCACCATTTCCACATCATCCAGTATTCTCTCTCTCATTCTCTTCATTCATTAGCCTCTCAAAGTACTCTTTCCATCTGCTCAACACATCCTCCTCACTTGTGAGTATGTTTCCACCTTTATCACCTTATCCTGCTGCTCGTCTTTCCCAGCTCAGTCCATGTTAGTTAGTGTTAAAGTGTCTCATGTTCTCAAAGACACAAGTGGAAAATAAAGGGAAGCGCATTTCAGGCAGAAGCTTGGGAACACTTCATCAAAAAAGCATCATGACAAACTACCATGTAATGCAGTTGAATGAAAACCCTGACAATTTCAGACCATGCACAAAGCAGGAATCAACCCTGGATGGGGTTCCAGTTCATCATACGACACACTATACCATCTTGAAAACTTAATATAATTATGATTAGGAGTCACAAACATAACAAGTAGTCACACGCCTTAAAGCAGATTAGGACCTTCACTTGTCAGCCCAAAAGAGACTTGCTTGCGACGTTCAACCTGGATAGGTCCAAAGTGGGAAAAACTAGCTTAATAGTTGAACATATAAACGAATGTTCCAAAATAAAGCAAAAAGCCCCACAAAGAGAAGGATGACCATGAACCCCTGGGTTGTGTACAAAATAGTTAACAAAGAATCTTTATGAATTAAGGATTTAGTTAACAAAACAGAAATTACAGCAAAATGCTCAAACAAGCTAAACAAGTAGTTTTCAAAAAAGACATTCCTAAGTGAATAAGTCCCCAAAAACACAACCTGAAAGCAAAATCCAAGAACAAGAGCAGAAAGTACCCAAAAGTCAGAGAATCCAACAAAAACTGCAATAGTTACAAACACTTCACAAAAAACATGATGATTTATAACACTAGAGCCTTCTCAGTTGACATAAATAGCCAAAAGGAAGACTTTGAAAAAGTGACACCAGGGTGGCCCTGCCTCTTGGGGCTTCACCCACATACAACAACGAAGTTAGGAATACTTAATGAGACAGTGCACAATTCACCAATTCTAAATAAAATTGACACAGATACCATAAAAAATTGAAAAATAATACCTCCAAGGCAACAAAAATAATAAAACATATAAATATGTTAATACATAACAAATAGAAATCATGCTGACAGAAGAAACTATCAGTTGTTAACAGAAAAGAGTAAAACAAAACATTAAGTTAATGACACTCCTCGAGAAAATAAACATTTGAGGTGTCGATGGTTCTGTGCTACTTTTGTTTAAAAATATACAGATGAGGTACAGGCACAGCAAGCTTGTTGTAAAAAAAAAATAGGGTGAAAGAATCAAAATAAAAGTATGTGGCAGGAACAGGATACATCCTATTTATTATCCCTAACATTTTGGTAACATAATTTAAAATTCCATTCAGGTTTAGAAAAAGTTCAAATTATAGTGAACTAGAAAAGAGCTGAGAGTAGGTGAAAATGTGGCAGTCGCTTGGGCTGTGCAATTTAGTATAAAGTTTTCATTACAATAAAACTTTAAAGAAAAGAACTAAATGCAAAATGAAGTCAAAACCAAAAGAAATTTTTAGATGGGACTTAAAAATCAATGAAATAGTTTGCACCTACTCAAAGCATCATGATGCTCCAACATTGATGGACTGAAAGCCAGAAGTCTACGTGACCATCATCATCAAATCCTTCCGTGAGAACCCTAAATACAAAGAGGACTGTTTCATTTATGTTGCAGATTGCCCAGAGGGGACTGGGCAGTCTAATGGTCTGGAATCCCTGCAGATTTTATTTTTTTTCTCCAGCCGTCTGGAGTGTTTTTTTTTTGTTTTTTTTGTCCACCCTGGCCATCAGACCTTACTTATTCTATGTTAATTAATGTTGACTTATTTTATTTTTTACTGTGTCTTTTATTTTTCTATTCTTCATTTTGTAAAGCACTATGAGCTACATTTTTTGTATGAAAATGTGCTATATAAATAAATGTTGTTGTTGTTGTTGATTTGATAGTAATCTAAACTGTGAAAATAAATGGTCCAGTGTGGCCAGTCATCTGGGGCCTCATGCATAACATTGTGCGTAGAATTCACACTATAACATAAGAACAAAAACGGAAAAAAAAAATCCAGATGCATAAATCTGTGCGTTCACCAACTTCCACGTTTTTCCGCTAAATAATTCCCAGTCAGCGTGAAAAGTAAGTATGCGCCTGCTGACACTCCCAAACTCCTCCCAGAATTACGCCTCTTTGAATATGCAAATCAATATAAATAGCCCTTAAACTCAGCGTTCTGTGAAAAGGGAATGGCAAAATCATGGGGGTAAATAGAAGAATTTCAGCGAATACCAAGTAGAGGCAAGGAAAAACATACTATTTGTTGGTTTAAACAGTGGTATAAAGAACAAAAGGAAGTTGATTGAGTGACATAGATTGTCGGAGAAACTCGAAAACTCAAGTTCACAAAGTCGCACAATGCCTGAAATAAAGAAGAGGTCAGATATCAAAGTCGCCATGAAAAGGCGAGTTGTAGCCCACCGTCTAAGTGTCATATGAAAGCTTATTAGGGTACAGAGAAAAAAAATAAGCACACAGTGGGAAAAAAGCACAAAATAAACATAGTTTATTTTGTCATTAAAGTAGAATATCATAAACTTCATCTTAAAATCGTTTAATTTACTAGTTTCTCAGATCCCATCGTAACTAAAGTAGTACGTTAAATGCTTTGTTTTGTATTTGATCTTCTATGTGCTCTATGTGTGTGAATCAGTACGTGATTCTAAAATGGGCTTTCTCTTCCTCTGACAGGCCACAGAATCCATTACATTCGTAATATTACAGTATTAAAATACTCAGATGTATACTTGATGTCATTTTCATGATGATATGAGTTAAAGCATGTTATTAAACATTTGTAACACGGTGGCACAGTGATTGTTCCTGCCTCACGCAAGATGCTTGCTGTGTCGTGCGCGACCTTTGATGAAATAATGTATTGCAGCAGTACTGTCTCTTTCAAACGTACTAACCCCCAATTCCTGCCCTTACTTTTCTTTCTCCAAATACCCAATCGCTACACAATCAGCTCTGTAATAGACGTTAAGCCATCTGTAAGCTTAGAACGCCTGTTCTTCATAACTTTTAAGGAACGTTGAAATATCTTCGTAGTACATGTTTAATTATTCTGTCCATTAAGTGCCACGCCAGTCCCAGCAAGAATACAGCGCAAGGCAAGAACAATCGCCAGCTCCTTGCTAGCACTGCGACACTGTGTCCTCAAATGTTTATTCATTAACAATATAGATTATTTAAATTAAGTTAAAGTTTTATCTGTATAACATAATAAACATATTTTGCTGCATTTCATCTTAAATATGATACTGTCATCTTATGTAAATACGCGCTTTATAAAGTGGCTCAGGTTGTGCAATATTATAGCTGTACAAGGAGCACTTGATGGACTGATTGAGTGCGTTTATAGTTCTTGGGATGAAACTGTTTCTGAATCACGAGGTCCATACAGGAAAGCCTCTGAAGTGTTTGCCATATGAGAGCAGTCCAATAGACATGGCTGAGGCAGAGTGTGCTTGATGCTGTATAACGGTAATTCTCTTTCTGATCAACTGCTGTAGAGCTGTGATTCCCCACTCAGATGCAGTGATATAAATACTCCAAGTGGTGCAGTGAGAATAATATGGAAAAAGATGATCCGCTTTGGCAACCCCTAACGGGAGCAGCTGAAAGAAGAAGAAGAAGGTGCAGTGAGAGTAACAACGCTAAAGCAGCTATGGTATTTAGAATAG
The DNA here is from genome assembly GCA_026402145.1 of Polypterus bichir lapradei. Classification (NCBI taxonomy): domain Eukaryota; kingdom Metazoa; phylum Chordata; class Cladistia; order Polypteriformes; family Polypteridae; genus Polypterus; species Polypterus bichir. The sequence continues at coordinate 26,918,341 of JANRMT010028174.1, forward strand.
TTTGACCATTCTGTGGACCATTATATTGTTACAGGTTAATTACAATCAGATGCATTAAACTAATAGTATGCAGTTAATTTCAGTGTATTTATAAAGCCAAGTCATGGATGTGGATCTAAAAAAGAAAGGGAAACCACACTGGAACAGTAGCACTGCTTTGACATTGGGTGCCGCCAGTTTGGAAAACCGAGCGCAGAACTAGTGTACGCCAGGGTGTGAGCTACCGTGGAAATGTGTGTGGCTTTACACCAAGCTTAGGTTTTATACATCGCGATTTGAATGTGGAAACGTTCGTACGCAACATTTTTGTGCATACGCACCGTTTATACATTAGGCCCCAGGTCTCTGCAGTGCAGTAAGAGTGACAGCCTCTGAGATCCCAAAAGCTCTAATGAGATGGCACATACAGTTAGGTCCATAAATATTTGGACAGAGACAACTTTTTTCTAATTTTGGTTCTATACATTACCACAATGAATTTTAAATGAAACAACTCAGATGCAGTTGAAGTGCAGACTTTAATTCAGTGGGGTGAACAAAACAATTGCATAAAAATGTGAGGCAACTAAAGTATTTTTTTAACACAATCCCTTCATTTCAGGGGCTCAAAAGTAATTGGACAATTGACTCAAAGGCTATTTCATGGGCAGGTGTGGGCAAGTCCGCCGTTAAGTGATTATCAATTAAGCAATTAAAAGGCCTGGAGTTGATTTGAGGTGTGGTGCTTGCATGTGGAAGATTTTGCTGTGAACAGACAACATGCGGTCAAAGGAGCTCTCCATGCAGGTGAAAGAAGCCATCCTTAAGCTGCGAAAACAGAAAAAACCCATCCCAGAAATTGCTACAATATTACGAGTGGCAAAATCTACATTTTGGTACATCCTGAGAAAGAAAGCAAGCACTAGTGAACTCAGCAACTCAAAAAGACCTGGACGTCCACGAAAGACAACAGTGGTTGATGATCGCAGAATCATTTCCATGATGAAGATAAACCCCTTCAGAACAGCCAGCCAAGTGAACAACACTCTCCAGGGCATAGGCGTATCGATATCCAAGTCTACCATAAAGAGAAGACTGCGTAAAAGTAAATGAAGAGGGTGCACTGCAAGGTGCAAGCCACTCATAAGCCTCAAGAATACAAAGGCTAGATTGGACTTTGCTAAAGAACATCTAAAAAAGCCAGCACAGTTCTGGAAAAACATTCTTTGGACAGACGAAACCAAGATCAACCTCTACCAGAATGATGGCAAGAAAAAAGTATGGAGAAGGCTTGGAACAGCTCATTATCCAAAGCATACCACATCATCTGTAAAACACGGTGGAGGCAGTGTGATGGCTTGGGCGTGCATGGCTGCCAGTGGCACTGGGACACTAGTGTTTATTGATGATGTGACACAGGACAGAAGCAGCCGAATGAATTCTGAGGTGTTCAGAGACATACTGTCTGCTCAAATCCAGCTAAATGCAGTCAAATTGATTGGGCGGCGGGCGTTTCATGATACAGATGGACAATGACCCAAAACATACAGCCAAAGCAACCCGGGAGTTTATTAAAGCAAAGAAGTGGAAAATTCTTGAATGGCCAAGACAGTCACCTGATCTTAACCTAATTGAGCGTGCATTTCACTTGTTGAAGACTAAACTTCAGACAGAAAGGCCCACAAACAAACAGCAACTGAAAGCCGCTGCAGTAAATGCCTGGCAGAGCATTAAAAAAGAGGAAACCCAGCATCTGCTGATGTCCATGAGTTCAAGACTTCTGGCTGGCATTGCCAGCAAAGGGTTTTCAACCAAGTATTAGAAATGAACATTTTATTTCCAGTTGTTTAATATGTCCAATTACTTTTGAGCCCCTGAAATGAAGGGATTGTGTTAAAAAATGCTTTAGTTGCCTCACATTTTTATGCAATCTTTTTGTTCAACCCACTGAATTAAAGCTGAAAGTCTGCACTTCAACTGCATCTGAAGTGTTTCGTTTAAAATTCATTGTGGTAATGTACAGAACCAAAATTAGAAAAAAATTGTCTCTGTCCAAATATTTATGAACCTAACTGTAGCTGCGTCTCCTAGCTAGAATCTACAGTATGCTGCTCATATCTCTCTATATATAAAATCCAACATCTGTCTGTCTGCTTTTCACAGAAGATTTAGATCGGATTTAGATCTGTTTTTTTTTCTATAATTTGCTTGAACAATCCAGTTGACTTTGCGCCTTCTCTCGTTGCGTTATGTACCATAGTTTGCTTGCAGGAGCAATATATTCACACTAATCTGAGACAGGGGATGCGGGCCAATGGAAGGGGGAAGTGTGATGTCAGGAGTGGGGAGCCAGGCGGGGCCCTCTTCACTGAGCTGTTTCACTACTACGCGGGCGGAGCCAAGGAGGATGGCTAGATAAGCATAAGTAAATTATTTAGCCAAGAGAGAATGATTAACTTTTTTAGGATGGATGTTGACTTTTGTCGACAGGAGGGGTTGAGGGCGCATGTTGACCAAAGTCAACATCCTGGGATAGAGGGTGACAATCAGCTGTTAATGGTGACAAAACTCACTGTTACGTTAAAGGCATTCCCTCTCTGCTTGGAGGAATGTTAGACACATTGACTTCGCATCTAATCCTTGCGTGTGTGTGAGTTACGAAATGTAAACAAAGGCAAGATGGCATTAACATTTCACGAGGCAGCGAAGCGAGTGCAGAAAACAAAATACTCAGCAGATGATGTTTTGCGCATTATCGCTGACTCAGACTGATTTTTTTGAGAGTGATCAGGAGATCAAGCAAGAGAGTGAGGAACTGGCATCAGCTGATCAGGCACCAGCCGATGCCACCCGAGCTGATCTGCTGCCAGCTGAGCTCATTCGCGCAGCCGATGCACCTACAGCAAGGTTCGTGTGGGAGGAATACCCAGACATTGATCCGTGGGAGCCAACCTGGCTACCGGAATTCACAAGACGGCATGGCTTGCTGTTGGACACGACAGATTACCAGCCGCTGGACTACTTTAGGCCGTTCTTTCCTGAAGCTGCCTTTCAACTACTGTCAGACAAGACAAACAGGTATGCAGAGCAATTTTTTAAATTGCGGGCTGCGCTTGCACCGCATTCTCATTTTTCAAAATGGAAACCCACAACAAAAGACGAGATGAAAGGCTTTGTGGCACATAGAGTTGGGACTAGCCTGGCGATATAACTTCAGGTAGTATTAGTCCAAACGTGCTTTGTCCACTGGTGGCTTTGGACAGGTTATACCACGTGATAGGTACGTGCTGCTGCAAAGTTTTATTCACTTCTGTGATAACCAGAAGCAAATCCCAAGGGGTGAGCCAGGCTATAACCACATGTATGAAGTTTAGCTCCTACTTGACATTGTGGAACCAACATATAAACAATTTTATCACCCTGTCTGTGATTTGTCTTTGGATGAATCAATGATAAAATAACAAGGGACACCCTTTTTCCACCAGTATATGCCAGACAAGCCCACAAAGTATGGCATAGAGGATATTGTACTGGCAGAAGCAAACATTGGTTTCTGCCTGAAAGTAATCACATATACAGAAAAGTATTCCTTTCAAAGAGAGAACTGTCCCTTGACAAGGCAGGTTGTGCTGGAGCTGCTTGATGAACATTTGGGTCATGTTGTGCGCATGGACAATTTTTATACATGACCAGAATTGTTCATGGAGCTACAGAGCAGGGAATTGGAGCTTGTAGCATAGTGAGGGTGAACAGGAGACACATGCCTTCACAGGATGAAGCCAGACAGGCTGAAGATGAAAAGAGGTGGCAATACGGTTTTCATGCGGGTGGAAAGGCCATCACAAAGAGCAGTGCCAGACAGGCTGACTGGGCGCCACGTTCCTGCAACATATGAGGACAAAAACTACAAACCTGACTGTGTTGTGTGCAGCAACAGACAATTGAAAAGGAGACACCAGTGCAACACATATTGTGAGCAGTGCAATGTGGCAATGCATGCAATTGTCTGATTTGAGTGATATCATACTTTGCAGGACTTTGCTGTGTAACATGTAAGTGATATGTAAGCAAAATCATATAGTATGCAGGCTCATACAACATGCAAGACAGTAACATTTGCCAAAAATAAATATTTTTTGTTGAGTTGATGTGTTAAACCATTGCTTTGTGTTCTTTTTTTTAAAAAGTGAGTTTTTGGAAAAATATTCAGCCCTGGGAGGAAAGAAACAAAAAAAAAATTTACCCTAAAAGATTTAAAAGAATCGATTAATGCTAATCAAATGCACAAGCTTTTATCAGGAATAATTAAACTCTTATCCATCCATCTATCCTTTTCTGCTTATCTGAGATTGGGTCGCGGGTGCAGCAGCTTGAGCAGAGAGGCCCAGTCTTCCCTCTCCCCGGCCACTTCTTCTAGTTCTTCTGGGGGAATCCCGAGGCGTTCCCAGGCCAGCTGGGAGACATAGTTCCCCCAGCGTGTCCTGGGTCTTCCCCGGGGCCTCCTCCCGGTTGGACATGCCCGGAATACCTTGCCAGGGAGGCGTCCAGGAGGCATCCTAATCAGATGCCCGAGCCACCTCATCTGACTCCTCTCAATGCGGAGGAGTAGTGGCTGTACTTTGAGCCCCTCCCGGATGACTGAGCTTCTCACCCTGTCTTTAAGGGAAAGCCCAGACACCCTGAGGAGGAAACTCATTTCATATTCGTGATCTCGTTCTTTCGGTCACTACCCATAGCTCATGACCATAGGTGAGGGTAGGAACGTAGATCGAGTGGTAAATTGAGAGCTTTGCCTTACGGCTCAGCTCCTTTTTCACCACAGAAGACCAATGCAGAGCCCGCATCACTGCGGACGCCGCACCAATCCACCTGTCGATCTCACGCTCCATTCTTCATTCACTCGTGAACAAGACCCCGAGATAATTGAACTCCTCCACTTGGGGCAGGATCTCGCCCCCAACCCTGAGAGGGCACTCCACCCTTTTCCGGCTGAGGACCATGGTCTCAGATTTGGAGGTGCTGATTCCCATCCCAGCCACACTCAGCTGCCAACCGATTCAGAGAGAGCTGAAGATCACGGCCTGATGAAGCAAACAGGACAACATCATCTGCAAAAAGCAGCAGGTTGGAAAATGGATGGATGGATATAAATAGAGCCACATTTATAAACTCTTACTAACTCTCCTCTACTCTGTTACTCTTCTGGGTATCCTGTTGTGGCTTTCACTGTTCTCCTGCGTATAGAGAAAGTCCTCTCAGATAAAGGAGTGTTGGAATCATTGGATAGAAGGGTCCTTTCATCTGATTGGACGGCCCAGCACTCTCTCTGCTGTAGCATGCCCAGTAGGGGGTGGGCGGCAACTGGCCGAGGTCACCAGGACTCTGACTGTTTCTGACTTTGTCTTTGACTCTTTCTTTCTTTCAATTTCTTCTCCTCCTTTGTCAACTGACTTTAGTTCAACAATGAACTAGTCGACTGGTATTATTGATTTCCATTTATGTTCAACATTTTCTACTTTGTGTTTAAAAAAATGTGTCTTTCTTTCTGCTAGTATTTAGTATGTAAAAAATTGTGTGTGTAGGACTTTTTAGTCTGTATTTAGTGATTGGTATAATCTGCTCCTGCACTTGGTGAGGAGTGCTGTGAGGGAACACATTAAATTGTACTATTATTGCTTTATATTTGCGAGGTGGCAATGAAATGTGAAATGTGAAAGTCAATAAATAGTTCCTTGGTTTTGCTGCACCAAGAAACAAACTTCTCCACCTGACTCCTATACTCGGTCTATAAGGTTAATTTGGACACATCCTCTCTTGACCCATTTATTTCCTCTTAAAATATTTCTGCCACAATACTTTTACAAGAAAGTGAATGAGATAGGTACATGGACTTCATCTATACTAATAAAAGGCAAAGCCCTCACTCACTCACTCACTCACTCACTCACTCACTGACTCATCACTAATTCTCCAACTTCCCGTGTAGGTAGAAGGCTGAAATTTGGCAGGCTCATTCCTTACAGCTTACTTACAAGAGTTGGGCAGGTTTCATTTCAAATTTCTATGCGTAATGGTCATAACTGGAACCTATTTTTCTCCATATAATATAATGGAGTTGAGCTTGATGGCCGTGGGGGGCGGAGTTTTGTGTGACATCATCACACCTCCCACGTAATCACGTGAACTGACTGTCCACGCAGTACCTTGAAAACAAGGAAGAGCTCCAAAAAGCGCTGAAGAAAACATGCATTATACAATTGAGAAGGCAGCGAAACAATAAGAAGCGAGCGAGTCACACATAGAACCATATTCATGAGTGCAGCTACTTCGGAAACAAAGCACAGTGTAAACCTAAAGTTTAAATTAAGTTCATAGACAGGCTGCCGCTGGCGTTTGTCATGCCCACGGCTAATGCGGGATACAAGTTTAATGAGAGGACGCAGGATATAAACAAGAGTTTTGATCACTTTGTAACTAAGTTAAAATTACTGGTGAAGGGCTGTGCTTATGCAAATTCCGACAGACTGTCTTTGTAGGGGGATTGACAGTTAAGGCGGGTGGGAGAGTCACGTCATCATCTGCCCTCCCATTCACCTCATTTCGCTGTGAGCTGAGCTCCGCACCTAACGCAGTCTTGAGGAACCAAGTTTGTGACGCTGCCACCAAATACTCACAGAAAAATCCACAAGTTAATACACACGCTGTCCCTAGAGTTTCTCCACACTCTGAATCCTCCAGGCACTACTTATAAAAGGTTACATTAACAATCATGTTACGTTATTTTTAAAATGTTTCCTTTTCTTAGCACAAGCACAGCTGAGAAGCTTTGATGCATGTGCTCCATAACGCGTTAAAAAATAACGCATTTAATCACACTGTGCATTCCAAGCAAAGGGGAACTTCTGTCAATGCATGATTACCTGATACACCGATTACATTGATCAGCGCTTCCCGATTCATTTTACCCTCGCACCCTCTTGGTTTGAGAAGAAGTATGAAAAAATATGAACAAAGCACGGTGTAAACCTAAAGTTTAAATTAAGTTCATAGACAGGCTGCCGCTGGCGTTTGTCATGCCCACGGGTAATGCGGGATACAAGTTTAATGAGAGGACACAGGATATAAACGAGAGTTTTGATCACTTTGTAACTAAGTTAAAATTAGTTGAAGGGCTGTGCTTATGCAAATTCCGAGAGACTGTGTTTGTGGGGGATTGACAGTTAAGGTGGGTGGGGGAGTCACGTCATCATCTCCCCTCCCATTCACCTCATTTCGCTCTGAGCTGAGCTCCGCAGCTAACGCAGAAGCGACTTTGTGACGCTGCCACCAAATACTCACAGAAAGATCCACAAGTTAATACACACACTGTCTCTAGAGTTTCTCCACACTGAATCCTCCAGGCACTACTTACAAAAGGTTACATTGACAATTGTGTTACGTTATTTTTAAAATGTTTCCTTTTCTTAGATCATTGATCAGCGCTTCCCGATTCATTTTACCCTCGCACCCTCTTGGTTTGAGAAGAAGTATGAAAAAATATGAGGTTAACACATAAAAACAGATCACCAATTGAAGCTTTATGAATAATCGATTCGCCATCAATAATTGTTTTGGTAAAGCCATACTCAGTGTAATCCTCCTTCCATTTTATAATTTTTCCGCCACTAACCATGATTAAATGAACGGTAAAAAAGTAAGAGCGAAGCGAGGGTGACTTATTTAGGCAGGCAGGCAACAGCTCAATAGCTCGAATTTGGATATAAGTGGGTTCTATTTAGTTGCCAGAAATATCTTTGTTAGGAATGGAAGTTGAATTTAGTCTTTAAATTTCTATGGTAAAGAAAAAGTTATGCAATGATGACTAAATTTAACTATATAAAGTCAAAACTTTTATATATAAAGTCATTCCAGAATATATAAAGTCAAAACTTGATTATATAAAGTCACTGTCAGAATAAATAAAGTCAAAACTTGAATATATAAAGTCAGCGTCGGTATATATAAAGTCAAACTTGTTTCTGAATATATAAAGTCAAAACTTGAATATATAAAGTAAGTGCTGGAATATATAAAGTCAAAACTTAAATATATAAAGTCAGCGTTGGAATATACAAAGTCAGCGCTGAAATATCCATCCATTTCCCAACCCGTTGAATCCGACCACAGGGTCACAGGGGGTCTGCTGGAGCCAATCCCAGCCAACACTGGGCGCAAGGCAGGAACCAATCCTGGGCAGGGCACATGCATCATTTTCAAAACATTAACCGAACAGTGTTTTTTTAATTTATTTTTCTAAGTACGTTTTTGTTAACTTAGTTCAGTTCAGAGTCGTTTCAATCAATAGATTTTGACTTTCACTTTATATATTCAGTAGTGAGTTTATATACTCCGATGTTGACTTTATATAATCAGGAATGACTTTATAAATTCCGACGCTGACTTTATATATTCAGGTTTTGACTTTATATATTCCACCGCTGACTTTATATATTCCGACGCTGACTTTATATATTCAGGTTTTGACTTTATATATTCCAGCGATGATTTTATATATTCAACTTTTGACTTTCTATATTCAGAAACAAGTTTGACTTTATATATACCGACGTTGACTTTATATATTCAAGTTTTGACTTTATATATTCAGGAATGACTTTATATATTCAAGTTTTGACTTTATATATTCCAGCGCTGACTTTATATATTCTGACGCTCACTTTATATATTCAAGTTTTCACTTTATATATTCCAGCGATTACCTTTATACATTAAAGTTTTGACTTTATATATTCCAGCGCTGACTTTATATATTCAAATTTTGACTTTATATATTCAGAAAAATGTTTTGACTTTATGTATACCGACGCTGACTTTATATATTCAAGTTTTGACTTTATATATTCGGGAATGACTTTATATATTCAAGTTTTGACTTTATATATTCTGACGCCGACTTTATATATTCACAAAATCAATGTATTTGCCTGTTTGGCACCCCATAGTATATGTGTGTGTGTATATATGTACACATGTATGTATATATGTATGTATATATATATATATATATATATATATATATATGCCAGCAACACTCATATCAATGACAAAACAATTACATTGACAATCATGTTACGTTATTTTTAAAATGTTTCCTTTTCTTTTTTTCATAACTTCGTTAACACACTACTTCTCCGCTGCGAAGTGCGGGTATTTTGCTAGTTTACAAATAAATGGTAAGACCATAAACGATTTTCCGTATTATAAAAGATAGAATCAGACTAAGAAAAAAACAACCCAATATTTAAAAAATAAATTTTGACTTTAAATAAAATATTCTTTTGTTTTTCTTGTTATCCTTTTGCTGAACAGTCTGTATTAAAATTGATTAAAACATCAGGATTAAAAGCTTTTAAAAACAACTAAATAATTCAATTAAGGTCACAATTGAAATCTTTTTTTTCTACACCACTCTGTACTTTCATTTATATTTAATGAGTATGAATTGTGAAATTGCAATGACAAATTTAGAACACATGGAGGGTGCAGAGCAAATGCATTCTCTCTGCTCTCTCTCGCCGCTATAAATGTAACGTTCTCGTAGCCAAATATGTAACTCACCGATGTGTGTGTAAAGAATACTGATGAGATATGAAACATAACCAGTAGTCAATGTGCATGCTGCCAAATGAATAGTGAATAAACTACTGTTTTGGGTTCATATATTTGTAAATCTGACACTGAAGAAGTCAGTGCCTCACCAGCCATGAACCTCACCGGTTGGACATCTGTATCACAGTGCAGAATCAATCTACAAACAAAGACAGATCCTGCAATATTGCAAAGGAAAATCAGAATGCTTTGAATAAATTAAATGAAGAGCATTCAAGCACTCATCCTTGGATTTAATTGAATTTATTTCCAAAGACATGCAATTACAAACAATAACAGGATATGCACAACAGAAACATACATTCATACATGCATATATACCTTGAAACCCACATTAATACAGCAATTACAGGAAATATAGGAAGATATAAAAATACCTGTACATTTATCCATTCCATTATCAGTCCTATTTAGAATAAAAGCAATAGAAATTTTACAAACAGATGATAGAGTTCATTGGCAACAGAGAAGAAGAAAGCAAATCACTCCAGTAACAGCATTTCTCAGGAAAGTCAATTTCAGCAGTGTCAGCTGTTCTTCAGAATAAGTAAACTCAAAGTTTCATTAACACTGGAATTACCAAAGCCTATGAAAAAACTCGTAAATCAGTCCCACCTTAAATCCCTCCCCTTCAGTGTCTTTTGTCTTCTAAACGTGTCGATAAGCAGCAAGTAGTCTGCTATCACATCCCCACAGCGCCGCACAGTTTTCTCAGCTCAAGTCTGTTTACCTGCGTGTCAGTTACTTAGAGTTGTATAGAGTGAGAAGTCAAGCAAAATGACACTTCTTATAAATACTAGATCGTTATTTGGAACACATGCATTTCATGTGTGTTCCGTGTGTACAACAATCTATGTAAACACATCATTAAAACAGACACGTTTTTTCATGTTTTAGTAATAATGACAAAATGTAGACATGAACTGTATAATGTGTGAAACCTGAAGTCCAAATATCAAAGAAACACTTTCACAAAAGGTACAAATATAACAGAATGAATTCGCTTCTGTTCAAGAATATAACTGCAGAAAAAGAACCTCCGTTAGGGTGCGACATTGACAGCCCTTTAATACGACCGCTTCGGTGGCGCAAAATTATCAACTGTTGACTGGTAATCAAACTTTCATGGGTTCGACCCCGGACGAGTCTATTTTGAGAAGTGAGCTGCTCTTATTCTTACTATTTTAGAATAAAAACATACATTTGATTTGAGTCTGTAACAGCAGGTGTAAATTAATGATACTTGTAAAGGTTAGCTTTGTTTTTTTTTAATTCAGTTTTATTCTTTTAGTCGCGTTCATACTTCCCCGATCTGACACTGCTGTTTGCACATAAAGACGCACAATAACAGAGGTGTTATAAAAAGTGTCATTTTACTTGACTTCTCACTCTATAAAATTCTAAGCAACTGACACGCAGGTAAACAGACTTGAGCTGAGAAAACTGTGCGGTGGTGGGGGGAAGTGATAGCAGGCTGTTTGCTGCCTGCTGCTTATCGACACATTTAGAAGGCAAAAGACGCTGACGGAGAGGTGCGAAGGGATTTAAGGTGGGACGGATTTACGAGTTTTTTCACAGGCTTTGGTAATTCTAGTATTAACCTAATGCAACAGCTTTCCCTTCTGGGGTGAGGCAATTTATAATATCTTAATTCAAATGCTAAATGTCCATAACTGTAGTAAAAAAACATAATGGTCTGATACTGTGTCCCACTTTCTCTCTCTCCTGATTTAATCTCCATTGTTCAAGTTCATCCAGGTTGTTTATTTGCATCCCAAATTGTGTGGGTACTGAAAGAGAAAATTTTTCCTGGAGTCTCTGCTTCCTAATATGCGAGAAAGAAGGTGAACATATTCTAGCTCCAAGTCAGAAGGGTAAAGTGCTGCAGTATGATATTATGATGAAAAGGAGAAAGGAAAAGGGGGTAGTAACAGCTAGGGATGATTTCAACACTTTTATTAAAAAAGAATACCACAAATTGTGCAAAATGAACATTGATCGTAAATTGGGCGAACACCTGAAAAATACAGTTTAATGTAGAAAAGTGCAAAGTGATTCACGGGGGCAAAAGGAGAATCAGTTATAAACACAAGATGGGAGACACTGTCATACATGAAGCAACCTCAGAAAAGGATTGAGACATACATGTTGACACAACATTTTCATCAACAAAGCAATATACAGAAGCAATTAAAAAGACTATATCACAAAATTTTGAATTTATATCAAAGGATGTTATGCTCAAACTATATAATGTACTAGTTAGACCACATCTGGAGTATTGTGTGCAGTTTTGGCCACCATGGTACAAAAAAGACATAACAGCACTTGAAGCTGTGCAGAGGAGAGCAACCAAGTGTACCCCAAGACTTAAGTACTGTACATGTCCTTCTGTGACAGACTCAAAGGATTAAACCTGCGTAGACTTATCTTGCTCAACTGGAAGAATCCTAAATCACCTATTCTAAGTCAGTGGTTAACCGATGTTATATACTACTTGAAATTGGAAAAAATTAAACACTCACTTAAAGGATCTGTACAAAACTTTTTCAAAACCTGGCAGAATCTAATCAATAACATTTTAGAATAAGCATTTAACTTGAGGAAGCAGATTCTCTCCCATCTTTTATTCCATTTATCTTTATTAATTATTAATTTATCTATTTACTTATTTTTACTAGCTCAAAGTTTTACTCTGCTGGCCTAGCTCTCTTTCTCAGGGGTGGGGGTTGATTTGTTTTGAACCTTTTTTGGTAAAACTTGAGTTATTTGTATGGAATGTTATTTGATTTTAATAAAATCAGTAACATTAAAAAAAAAAACAGAATTAAACCTGTTTAGTCTCAAGCAGAGGAGATTGTGTGAGGACCTAATCCAGGCATTTAAAATCCTCAAAGACACTGATAAAGTAGATCCAGCAACATTCTTTCAGCTTCGGGGTGAATCACGTTCTCAAGGACATCAGTGGAAATTAAGGGGAAGTGTATTTAAAACTGAAGCCAGGAAGTACTTCTTTATGCAAGGAGTTATGGGACTCTGAAACAAACTACCGAGATGTCAAGCTGAAGCTGAAACCTTGACAACCTTTAGGAAGAATCTGGATGAGACATCGGGACAGCTTAGCCATTAGCTAAACAAACAGGCTTCATGGACTGAATGGTCTCCTCTCATTTGTTAAAATGCATCAAAATATTAAACATTTTAAAAATGACAGAAAAATATCAAACTGTTATTTCTTTGTGAAAATCAAAGTTTAGTCTTTTTTTTTTTATTTTGAAAATGTATGAGATTTTCTCAAGACAAAAAACATACTAGCCTTCTCCTAAAATTAAACATTATTATCTAATAATCCAGGTGTTCTCCTGGGTATTTTGTGCTGGTTAGCTCTGTTTCTCTAAAAGAGCGTCGTGCTTCTTTGTAAAAATCCTCTGGATGTTGCTTTTTATCTCTTTGTTCCTGAAGCTGTAAATAAGAGGGTTCATCATGGGGGGGAAGCACATTTCCTACGATGACCATTGCATTATACGATTCTGTGGACAGCTGTACTCCTGCTCCCGGTAATATATAGGATAGCATTAGTGGGATATAAAAGAGCCCGACCACCAGCAGGTGGGTAAGACATGTACTGAAAACCTTCTTCTTTCCCTCAACAGATGAAATTTTCAGTGCTGCCAAAGCAATCCTACAATAGGAAAAGAGAATCAGTACCATTGGGAGGATGCCAGTTGTAATTGTCTCTCCATTAAAAAAAAATCTTGGAAGGAGACGAGACGTGATTTTCTCGGAGAGACACTGATACATCCCGCGAGAAAGAAATTTAACCAAGCCCAGGGCCGGAAATAAAGGAGAAAGAGTAGATGACAAAGTAGAACGTTGTAAAAAATGAAAAAATGTTGGCGCAGTACACATGCAGAGCAGGTAATGGAAGTATGAAAATTCAAAAGTCTCAAACAAAGGATAGGAAAGATCACATTAATACAAACAAATGGAAATTATTACTCGTTGAAATAACAGAACAGCGAAAAGAGATTAAATATATTGTTCAGACTTAAACTTTAAGTCGGAGACTTGTAGATCATCTAATTAGTGTCGCCAGGGAGAATTAAAAGATTCAAAAAACACTGGCGCAATATGAAATCCTGTGAGACAGAAACGTTTAACATGAGATTCTTTCAAGTCATGCCCTACTTACAACTATTTTCAAACAAGACCATGATTACCTAACCTCAGTCGTGTGAATGCTTTTGTCAGACACAGTTCCCGTGCTCTCAACTCTCAAAGAAGAAAGAGCATAGGCAAATATTCAAAAAAGTTGTTTTATTTATTAGAGAAAAAGAAACGATATTCACTCACAGGCAGTTATACGTTGCGTTGTCACGATGTAAGTTCAAACATGGAATCAAAATTCAATGCGATCTTGAAGAAAAGTTAATTCCAAATATTGTTTTTACTAATGTTTTAAAGTAAAAGGGAAAATAATGCATATGTAACAATTCCCATGAAAATAATTTCTTTAAATTGTATTTCCGGTTAATCAAACCCGAGGGTGGGCGAGCGAATCGAGCAGGAGGTGGAGCCCCCTAGTAATATATAGTAAACAAGATGAATTAGATGTAATCTTATAAATAAACTGTATTTGATGCATATTTATCTACCTACCATTTATTTTCATATTTTTTCAAAAGCTTATTTTTCTTTATGTTATATACTTTGTTACACCAGTAGGGTAAAATTGTATTTTCACATTTTCATGTTTGTTTTATATTAGTTATTAATTTCCTCTCATGAAATACACAAACATACAGCTTGAAATGTGCTTTTAAGCTTACAGTCTCATTGTAGGTATGTTGGGCTCACTGGTGCACAGTCGAGTTCCATAGAGAAGGCACGCAGATTCTTACACATCATCTCAGAGACAAGCATTCTGACTTTCAAAAGGCAATTCCTGTGTCGGAGCTGTTCAAGCTAAAAACTCCCGCCACAGCATCAGTCTTAAGGCAAAATGAAAACTTTATGTACTGAACGGATGTGATATGCCAACTACAAACATAAATAGTTCCACAGTGTATGGCAAATTTTGGTCCTTTCTTTCTTTTGAATGCATATATCAACTATTTATTTATTTGTTATTTACTTATTTATTACACATTTTCTATATTTAACACATTGCATACTGTTTAACTGATGTTTTTTATTGATATTTATAAAGTTGAGTATTATTGTTCACTGTCTTTTTATAATGCACCATCTCTGAGTTTATCAATTGAGCATTGCACTACATACTGTACTGTGTGTATAATGAATATAATTGTATGTGACAAATAAAATTTGATTTGATCCATTTTATTGTCTACACTTCATCATTTAGATAGCTGTGAAAAATCAGGTAAGGTTGTTTTTTGTTTTAAATGTGAATACAGAGGGACACTACAAAAGCTCTTTTTTCATAATTTCACCGTTTTTGTTTTGGATTACAGGAAGAGTTTACTGATCAGTGACACTTCTCTGAAGAAAAAATACAGAAGAGTGGAAAGGGATAATTATGTTCTTAAGTGTCCACTTAACATGATAAGAACAAGGTCATTATTTTGATTGTAATGACTTTATTTTTTTAATCAGATCATGCCAACTAGAACAAAAACAGTAACTCCTTCAATAAAGGATGGTACAATGACTTTTATTTTTTGATAACAGATGACAAAAGATTATCATGTGTAAATCTGTACTGTATTAAAAAAACAAACTATATATATATATTGATTTTTGCAGAATGTCCCCTAGGACCCAAACTCAAAATTCTAATGATTTTTTGGACTCATTGGGCCAGTTTAGCACAAGGACAATCATTTATGTTACTGGTGTCGTACGCACACAGTAATTATGTGATCATGGCGTACCCCAAACAAGCTGACTACTGTAAATCCAATTGTTTTGCCTTTCAGAATAGATCTGCATTTATTCTTTGGCACAACTTTGTGAATAATCTTGTACATCATGAAAAGGAAGAGGAAATAGAATTATGGAAAATGGACAGCATGTTTAGTAAGTGAAGAATGTGTATTCCGTTAATCACCATTGTTAGTTAACCAATTTAAAGCAAAGCTAGTAACAAATTACTTAAGTTAATCAACTAAATATAAATGGTTTTGTAGTGATACGTTTCATGTGGACATGAATAATAATATCAAACTACTTTTGAGCATATTCATTAACACATAGATTTTATAGTATAATAATCTACCCAAGTTACATGTATAGTATAAGTTTCAGTTGCTTATTGCAGATCTTTAATGTCGTTTACTTTACTTCCTCTCAGTTTCACAAATTTAAGATAAATTAAGTTGGAATGACACTGACTATATGAGCCTTTTTGAATTGAGTTTGGCTAGAATATAGCTTCTGAATAAGAACAACTGCACTTTTAACATTATGTAATTCTGAAAATGCTTCTGATGCTTAAGACATTTTTATACCCATCTGTATTTCCTGGCTTGAATCAAGCATCTTACATGGGACCGTATTAAAAGTTTATTGAAAATTAAGAGAAGAATCAACTTTTATTAAATAGCTTCTTACAACCTCAGTACAACAAATCATCCCAAATTGCAACGGCTTTATAAGCATATTATTATTATATGTTCACTTAATGTCTTAATATAAAAAAAAACAACTTTTAAATCCAAAAAAATCAAGTGTATTTTGATGTATTTCAAGTGGATTTTTTTTTCAATTGATGCCAAAGTTTAGTGACCTGTCACTTGGTTAAACAGAAGAAACAAGCCCCACAACCTTGTGGTTTAAAAGTCAACTGTCAAATGAATAAGTATTTTAATAAATAACCTCTTAATCTTGTGCTTTACCAGAGTACTGTAACCCACTTTTCCATACCTTACAATATGCCTCAATGTAGCCTTTTTACATATGATGTGTGTGAGGAGGCCGGTGTTGTACTGTATAACTGGTGCTTTGACCCCTTCTGTTGATCCACTGTTAAAAAAGCCCAACATTTCAACTGTCTCTCCACACTTCAGTCCTTTTGTCTCACTGCCTTGTCTCGCCTGTCGTCAAAGTGTCTTCCGAGAAGATGAAATCTTGTCTCCCTCGTCTCCCTCCCAAGATTTTTTTTTTATAATAAAGAGATATATTTAAAATATATTAGAAAATAAGGATAAATATACTACAGTTTCTTCCAGTGTATTAAAAGACACTGTCTTCTTCTTTCGGCTGCTCCTGTTAGGGGTTCCCACAGCGGATCATCTTCTTCCATAACTTTCTGTCCTCTGCATCTTGTTCTGTTACACCCATCACCTGCATGTCCTCTGTCACCAAATCCATAAACCTCCTCTTAGGCCTTCTTCTTTTCCTTTCGCCTGGCAGCTCTATCTTTAGCATCCTTCTCCCAATATACCCCTCATCTCTCCTCTGCACATGTCCAAACCAACACAATCTCGCCTCTCTGACTTCGTCTCCAAACCGTCCAAACCTGAGCTGACTCTATAATGTTCTCATTTCTAATCCTGTCCATCCTCGTCACACCCAGTACAAATCTTAGCATCTTTAATTCTGCTACCTCCAGCTCTTTCTCATGCTTTCTGGTCAGTGCCACCGTCTCCAATCCATATAACATAGCTGGTCTCACTACCGTCCTGTAGACCTTCCCTTTGACTCTTGCTGATACCCGTCTGTCACAAATCACTCCTGACACTCTTCTCCACCCATTCCACCCTACCTTCCACAATCCCCATTACTCTGTACTGTTGATCCTAACGCCAACTCTACTCCTTGCATCCTCACCATTCCACTGACCTCCCTCTCATTCACATATATGTATTCTGTCTTGTTCTTACTGGCCTTCATTCCTCTCCTCACTAGAGCATATCTCCACCTCTCCAGGTTCTCCTCAACCTGCTCTCTACTATCGCTACAGATCATAATGTCATCAACAAACATCATAGTCCACAGGGACTCCCGTCTAATCTCGTCTGTCAACTGGTCCATCACCATTGCAAATAAAGACACTAAATTATATAATTTTTTTTATAATAATGCAAATACTTGACATATAGAAATATTTAATATATTTTAAAATACCAGGAATAAATACACAGGGACTGTCTATTAAATAACGAGACTGTGTTTCTATGTCTTAAACAAAGCAGTGAGAACTGATTATGAGCACTTGCCATGCAGATTTAAACCTGTCCAAACCTGCCAGCAAATGACGACACTCTCATTGAGTTGGTTGTCAGTCACCACTTAATGCAGTTGTGTTTCATCTTGTGTGCTGGAATCATGCAAAGTTTAAAAATTGAGCAATGTGTCAATTTGAAATTTTTAATAAAACTGAACAAAACACCAACAATCTTTTCAAATGCTTACTGAGACTTACATCCTGCAAAACAAATCTTTTAAATATTTTTAATGAAGCAGCCAGAATAGTTGATGAAAAGAAAGCGTACTACAGAATTTACATAGACATTCAAAATCGTTTAAAACAGTTGTCTTACACCAAAAAATTTCTTTCCAAAACTAGAAGCTGTAAGCATAACAGGTAACCCGCAAAACTGAATCTCTAGTTGGTTAACGGACAGGTGACAAAGGATACAGGTAAGAGGAGAATGGGGTCATCAGTGGTGTCCCTCAAGGGTCTGTTCTTGTACCATCACTTTTTCTGATTGACATTAATAATGTTGATTGCATGATGACATTAAAATTGGAAGGATGGCAGACATGGAGGAAGCAGCAAAAAGAATTCAGAAAGACCTGGACAACCTTCAGAACTGGGAGAACACCTGGAAAACAAAGTAAAACAAAGTAAAATAATATAAATACAAGAAGGGAGATACTGTCATACATGAAGTAACCTCAGAAAAGGATTTAGGTCGACTTGCTATGCTCATGGACTAAGAAATGAGCAGGAGCAATTAAAAGGCAAATAAAATGTTAGGTTACATCATAAATCATACAACATTTGAAGTACTGTGTGCAGTTACGGTCACTATGATACAAGAAAGACATAGCAGCACCTGAAGCTGTGCAGAGGAAAGCAACCAAGTGCATCATGGGACTAATGTACATGGCCTACTTTGACAGACTCAATAAATTAAACCTGTTTAGTCTCGAGCAGAGGAGACTGCATGGGGACCTAATCCAGGTATTTAAAATCCTCAAAGGCAATTCTTTCAGTTTAACACTAGAATTAGCAGAGCCTACAAAAAAACTCGTAGATCCGTCCCACCCTAAATCGCTTCTTAAGTCTGTTCTCACCTCTCTGCCAGTGCCTTTTGTCCTCTAAATGTGCCGATAAAGACAAGCTGCAAGCAGCTGGCTATTCCATCCTCCACCAATTTAGAACGTTCACGAACTTTTCCCAGCTGATGCCTTGATTGATTATCTGAGAGTGAAGTGTTTAAGAGTGGAAGCATTTTAGAGTGGAAATATTAGATTGTTATTTGGAACACACGCATTTCACGTTTGTTCCTTTTTTACAGTAATCTGTGTAAACACATTGTTAAAACAGAAACATTTTTATATTCTAGTAGTAGATGACAAAATGTAAGCATAAACTATATAATGTATGAAGCCTGAAGTCCAAATATCAAAGAAACACTTTCACAAAAGGTACAAATA
>JANRMT010028174.1:26984089-26994875 GCA_026402145.1 Polypterus bichir lapradei
ATTTTTCTTATTTCAGAAGGTTGCAGTTTCTGGCCAGTTGGTTGCTCAAAAAGTGAGTCAATTCTTCTTTCGGCTGTACTTTTAAATCAAAATGTTGTTTAGAAAACCGCACAGATTTAATACTTTTAATGGAAATGTACAAACTTATTACTTATAAGAACGTTCAGGCTGATTACTTTTTCATGTAAACGTCTTTAAGTATGTACAAACTTTGATCTTTATCTTTTAATTGTAGAAGAATTGGAGGCTGACCTGTATTCCTCTTTACACCTAATGAGCACGCATTTGGAAGAAGTAATAGCTACCACAGATGTCTTTTTGCCTTGACAGGTACTTTTTAGGTCCCGATCAACTAATATGTCAGGCAGAGCCGCAATCAAACTCTTGATCAGTTTCAGAGTCTTTTGAAGTGTTTCACCCAGGGGCCCGTCAGTTTGTTCAAGGTCCATGCCCTCATAATCAGTGTCCTTGGGCGATATTTTCCAAGCAGCCAGAGCCTCTACCAGTTTGTCCATGACCTCCTCTTGCCTCCTGGCCTGAATGGCTATCTCCTCAGCACCCGTTAGGCTCCGCAGAGCATCCTCAGCAGGGACAAAAAACGCCAGGTACTGTACGGTTCTCCAGGAGACTGTCCAACCAATACATATCATCGGGGCGGGTAATTGAGGCTCAGGCCAATAGATCTGGTCAGTTGAAGGCATCAGAAGATCTGGCCAAGACGGCTAGTCTGAAGGGGAGTTGTTAGGAGCAGAGTACCCGGAGTTGGGTACGATGTTCCGTAGACCAACATGCCTGATCAGGAGCATAGCCGGCGAGGTGCTGGTTGTTACCTGACCAAAACACATCGCTGGTTGTTAGCATCTGGTCTGCAGCAGAGTAGCGGGGTTGTAGGTTAGTGTCGGTCATCATCATCATCTCGTCTGGAGTAGAGTAGGCGGCGTTGGTTTGAGGGTTAGCCGACCAAAACATGTAGTCAGTGGCGGACGTCTGTTCTGCACCACCGCAAAGTGTTGAGGACTTCTGCCACCTCAGATGCCAAGAGAACAGGGAGACAACCGGCCCAGTTATCGGCAGCTTCGGTAGGATAGTTAGTTGAAGACATCTTGAGAGTGTTTTAGGTTAAAGTCAGTCTATGAAAAAGACCTCTGTATTTATCTCCACTTACTTAGGGGCGGGTGTCTCCCAATGTTCTTCCTCCTCCTCCGAGCATGAATTATTCAATAGGCTAATCTCCTCCTCCAATTTTCTTTTAATTCTTTTCATTTAGTCGGACAGTTTTCCTTGATAAATAGCCTCATCAATATTTGGAATAAGAGATTTAAAAAAGTCCAGTCTTATATAGAAAAATGAATTTCACTCACTCACTCCTTTATCTCATTTTCTTGATATTCCTCCCGCTCTTCGTGACCGTCCTCTTTATATTCAGGAAGGATAGGCTCCTTCTTGGAAACTGCCACTGTGTGATGTCCCTCAGCATTTCTTTTTAGTTCTACCCAGCTCAAAGCACAATTAGAATCGTACCAGGCAGAGCTGATTCGATGGTCCCGTAACTCAGTCTGGAAACCCTTTTTGTTTTCATTTTCTTAGGAGCGCTCACAAGACCGTCCATTCTGTCTGCTTTTGTGTGTCGTGGTGTTTTCACTAAATGACTAGAATTTTATACAAGAACTCTTTCGTCTCCTCCCGCAGTCAGGGCTGAGCAGGGGTGGAGCGACACGCCTCTCCCCTAACCCTATAGGCTGTTAGAGAGACAAAGGCGTACCTCGTGGGTGTGGGAATTGTTAATGGGGCGTGATAAGGGATCGGTTTACGAAAGAACCACCCTTATAGGCGGGGTTTAGAGATGATCGATTATGACGGTGGTCTAAACCTTCATTACCCCGCCCCACCCCTAGGGGCGGGGTATATTTAATATTTTCATAAATTATATTAACATAAACTATATTTTCATATTTTAATATGTTCATATTTTCATATTTTGGGGTGGGCTTAAAGTCATCAATCTTATTTGGGGGCAGGGCTTAAGGTCATCAATCATCCGTTTGACAGTATCTATCTGGTTAACTACTTGTGATGGTCAAGTCGGACAGTTTTTTTTCTTTCTTTTATAGTCTTTCTGGTGTGCGTTCAAACCATAGCATACTTATTTATTTATCTATCTATCTATCTGTCTATTTTGTACTTATTTATTTAAGAAGATTCTGTAAAAAGACAAACTTCCCCCTGGGGACAAATAAAGATCTATCTATCTATCTATCACTTTTGTATATTACAGTATATTTTACAAATATATTGACATGCCATTGAAAATATCATCTAACAGATATCTCCTACACGTTTCTGATATTGAGATATGTTCTACACCAAATCACACGGTGACACAGCACAAATAATTAACCGAGAACAATTTTGTAGTAAGACTGTAAATTGAAGACTATGTATCCTGGCGGACAGACTAACTTGACCAACTTTTAGTGAAATACAGGGGGTTAAAAATTAATCATTACAAAGAGTATGTGTAGTGTTTTCCAGGTCAAAAGATAGGCCATGAATGATCTGCCAAGGATTAGAACATAATTGTATAAACACTATATACCCAATAACATTGTTATTATCATTAATCATAGACATATTTATGCATATGAGAAAGCCCAGGTTGGGCTAAGTGGTCTTTTGACACTGAAACCCTGAGAGGTTTATTCTCTTCCCTGTTGATCTGACTGCTACATTTGTTCATTAAGCTAGACATTTACTGTCTCATTTTTAGTAATTTATAAATAATTGTATTTTAATTTTGTTTTCATTTTTCTAACTCCATTGGTTTACCTATTATTATTTTAAATCAGTATGAATATTTAACATTTTATTGTTAATGGTGAATTTAAAATTAAGATTAATCAGTTGATTTATTAGCGATGAACTGGCACTCCATCTAGGCCTATTTCTGAAAATGAACTGGATAAAGCAGTTAGATTTTGTGTGAATGATTGGATTGTTGGTGTAATTCTGGTACTAGTGGTTCCCATTGTCACAATATTCTATATACAGTAAGTGTTCAGAGAGGGTGCGGTTAATTTGAACTTAGTTTTGTCAAGTTTGACTTGCTTTTAATACATTCAGTAAAATGTTTAAAAAAAGTATTCAGAGAACTCCAACAGTTTCAAGAACTCCTTAATAATAATAATGAATTACATTTATAAACTGTGTTTCTCACTACTCAAAGAGCTTTACAACCAGCAGTGTATTGCATTCACTTGGATGATGTGATGGCTGTCATTCTTGTGCAAGTACTCTCAACACATATTAACTATTAGGTGATTAAACAAACTTTGTCAATTACAGACAGGTAATGATTAGTGGAACAGAATCACCAGGTCATGGTGGGCAATTTAGTTAGGACATGGAGAAACACCCTTCACTTTCCGAAAGATGTCCAGGGATCTTTTAACACCACAGAGAGTCAGGACCTTGTTTTTATGTCTCTTTCAAATGACAAAGTCATTTTTACAGAAGAATCTCCTCGTCTCTCCATTGAGGCATTAGGATCCAAACACAGACCACAGGGTAAGCTCCACCTGATGGTCTCACCAATTCTTCCTGCAGCAGCAAACAAAGCATCTTCTAAGTGGTCTCCCACCCAAGTACTGTTATACTAATAATGACGTGACATGTATAACGTGTGAAGACTTCAGTCCAAATATCAAATAAACATATCAAATGTGCACTTTTATTCAAGAATATAACCAAAGGAAAAAAATCATTTGGTTTACATGTTGCTCTCAATGAGTTAGAAACCCTAGCTCAAATGTCAATCAACAGGGAGTTTACACGTGTTCATGAATGGTGCACAGGTAAGAACTGCTGCCTTATAACCAAAAGGTTTGAGTTTTGAGTCCTAGCGCCTCGTGTTTTGAGTAGTGAGCTGCTATTATTATTATTATTATTACTATAATATAATAAAAACATACATTTGATTTGAGTCTGTAACACCCAGTGTACATTTTGGCTACTTATAAACGTTAAGTCAACTTCTCTGAGTTGATGCCATTTATCTCCATTCTTTTCACAAAGTCAACGATGACCACAGTTGGTACTGTAGTTGATACCTGCTCAGTGTGGCGAATTGCTCGCATACTGAAATGACTTTAGCTGCAGGTGGAAGCCCCATTTTACTTATGGTGCCAATGCAAAGTTGCATTGCGGTACAGCCGTCTATTAGCCAGCGAAAGCGCTGTGAAAAAGCTGTCTGTTGGTAGGGTTCTGCCTTTGTCCAGTCTGATAGCGGTCACGGGACATTGTTTCTTTGATTGCCAGTACAACAAATAATTCTGAGCAGGTATCAACCACAGGGGTGGGGGGGTGGATAACAGGCTACTTACTGCTTGTGCTGACTGACACATTTACAAAACAAAAGACACTGACGGAGAGGTGCGAAGGAATTTAAGGTGGGCCAGGATAATGAGTTTTTTCATAGGCTTCAGGGATTCTAGTGTTGAAGAAAGTCTATCCTTTCATGAAATGTTAAATTCTTAAGTTTTGCAACTAAGAAAAATGTAAATTAGAAACTGTAAATTTGATTCCTAATATTGCATAAACTAATTCATTTAAAATTAGATTCTAAACAGTAAAACAGGTATGCGGTAATTTGATACAACTATTTTTGTCTGGAACCTGTGACCTATTAGGAGCTTTGTTGATGGGTCTGTGTAAGAAATTACTGAGCTCACCCTCTTACTTGAGGTGTATTTATCTATTTGTTATCAGAAGCCATTTATTCCAATACAGGAATGTTAACCTTGCACATCTTTATGATGTAATAAGAAAATCCTGACAGACTGTGATGATACTGAGATTTGAAAGGGAGAGGAGATGCTAGTTCTCTGAAAATAAACACACTTACATTACATAAATGTCCAGAAAAAAGCAAAGATAAAATATGTCCCACTGTAAAAGGACTTATTTAACTTATTTAAGGTTACATTCAAATTAATGTTTCCTGTTTTAACTACTATCTATATTCCTATAATGATACAAATGATTCATGTGAAAAAAAAAAAAAACAAAGCACGAGGAAGTTTGAAATTGCTAATTAATCTCTAGATGCAGCTCTCTCTGCGAAAGTCTCCATGGAAAAAGTAGTTTAAAATAGAGCTCTGTATTGTGACAGGTTAAAGATCTGCGGTATACATATCAAGTTATTTCTCTACAGAAAATGAAATACATTTTATGAGAAGTGACATATAAATATTATTGGTTGTAGGCCATATTTATTTTATCTGTGTGGATATTACATTCAAAAAGAGTGTTTTTATTTTCCTCTTGTAGGTTTGATTGAAAAGGATACCAGTGGACCAGATGTGATTAAGATGACCTAACAAGTTCATATCTCATCTTGAAGGTGGTCTCATTCACACATGCAAAAGGTAAGCAGCCGACCTGTATCTATACAGTAATATAGTGCAGTAATCTTCTTAACTTTCATATTTTGAGATTTTTTACTGTTTTAAAACAAAAACCATAGAATAAAGGAAAGTGTTCCATAAATAGTGACTTACAACTCCAGTATTACTGAAAATATGTATAATGTAAAACATCAACAGGCACTAAGTTAAGGGACAAATTTTTTTGGTATTTATTTATTAGCCCACCAAGATGAAAGAAAGGCTTCCTATTCAAAAATATTTAAGGTTAGGACTAGTTGAAGGGACACTGTGACACCCCGTGTAGTGGGAATTGGAATCACCAGCCTACACTCTAGGTGTCTAGTATGTGGGACCAAGCGTGACCAGGATGATGGTGTAAGACAGGGAGACACAGACACAAAAAAGGGTTGGGGTTTTTGAAAAATAAAGTGAGGTTTTATTTACAGGTGCACTTAAAGAAAAAAATCAAAAAATAATGTCCTGCGGAATTTATATATATCAATACACAGTCCAATACCGCAAAGGACACTCAAAATCAATAATTAAAGGGAGCCCAAAATGACTATATACAGTATTTACAGTGCTTCTTGAAAGTCCCAAAAGAAAAAGAATACTGCACACAAACTAGTGAAATCCAAATATATGCACAAAAACAAAATGTGAAGCTGTCTTCCTCCACAGTGATCCAAGTCAGGAAGCTGCTCCTCCAAACAGTGTATAATACAGGATTCACCCAAAAATATTCAAAAATACAGAAAAAGTGTATATACAAAAATAAACAGTGCACCACTAACCTCAACCCAATAAATACCTCCACCAAAGTTAATCCAGAGATATTTATATGAAAAAATACTTACAAAAACAAAGCACAAGCCGTAATGCTGTTCTGCCAGGTACCTTTCTCTAAGAAGATCTATTAGAAAAGACCCCCTCTAGAGGCCACGATTCCCTTTTGTATTCGGCGCCCCTACGCTGACCAATTAAACCGCCGTACGTCATCTCTCCCGGGGTACGCGATGACGTGAACGCGTTTGCGAAAAGCGGCGTCTACTTTCCCACATAA
Source organism: Polypterus bichir lapradei (assembly GCA_026402145.1). Taxonomy (NCBI): domain Eukaryota; kingdom Metazoa; phylum Chordata; class Cladistia; order Polypteriformes; family Polypteridae; genus Polypterus; species Polypterus bichir. The sequence continues at coordinate 26,990,576 of JANRMT010028174.1, forward strand.
TTACTAAAATAATCGAGAAGCCTGCGCGCGCGCGTATAGCTGTGCCGGCTTTTCAGACGCGGACTGCACTTCATGCCTTAAGTGAACGTAAGCATTTTTCTATTTTTTTCTCCTTCCCCTGAGCTACAACTCAGACAACTACAAACACGGGATCCCCATGCTAACCCGGGTTAAATAATTTTAATGCGCTTCACACTTTCTTTTGCTACTTTAGAGTTATGATGTCGCGGGAGGCACACGCAAGAGTGGAGGACCGACAATTCCATCCCGGCCGGTCAATGGCAAGGCTGCCACTCCAGTCTACATGAGACCCGCCGTGACACTCCCCAAAAGACGCTAACATCGTCAGCGAAGACGTCTGACTGCACTATATAAATGAAAAAAGGTAAGTTTCCTTTCTTTATACCTTTTTTCCTCCAAACAAAAGCCTCCCTCCTTACCCAGCAGAGGACGCTTAACTAATTTTATTTACTTAATGGTAATGCCAGTAAGGCACATTACCACAGACACTAAGTGTTCTATATACTAGTTTAAAAATGAAAACTTGCAATTAATGAATAACTATAACTTTAGTTACAAACTATAATTCAGCCCTAACCTTAACCATGTGTGCCATATCTGAAGTATAATTGAGAAAAATTGAATTTTTAAATATGTTCCTCATCGTTTCAATTCATGTACTCCATCTACCTGTTGCAATTTTACTTAGGAATCTTGTACAGAATGCAATAGTGGGTATTTGATGTTTAGAATTAAGTTTTCTGCTTAATCATTTTTAATGGCATTTTATCATAGCCATTTTATAGCTTGTTTTTCTCATGGATGCCACAATTTGTCTGTTGATCATGCTGTTTGTGGTAAAGGCTTCCATTCTGAGTCACATCACTGCAACACCAGTACAGACGTTTGCAGTACACTTTAATAGGTATCGACACTTTGGGAGACTATGAGTTAGGAATTAGTTAGGGGAAGGATTTTAGACAGGTTTTGAATATTTTGATTAAAATTAAAATGGTCAGATGCTAAGCTAAAGAGCTGAAAAGAAAAGGTAGCATTCTTAGAGGACTGACCTGTGCCACGGGCTACTTCAGGTAAGACTCCGCATCATGTAGTAAAACAAAGGGACAAAGTTAATGAGATGTGATTTCAGGTGAAAGGACAATAAAGCATTAGGAAACTGTGTGAGAGAAGGTTAGTCAAGCAAATATAGAATGTTGAACAGGCTGGGGATAAACTTTTGGGTAAGGGAACAGATATTAATATTGATGTAACTATAAGAGATTAATTAGCCAACAGGTAATAAGATGCTGCTGAATCAATCAAAGACTAAAAATTGTTTGCATTTTTTCTATAAGTATTAAAGATAAAGCAAGTGAGTAATATGTAGCTGTACATATACAGGTTATGTTATAAAAGCACTAGGAACATAGCAGGAAAAAAAAGATATGGATGAGTTTAATATAAATGGACAAACGTTGCAGGAGTGTCCATTTATGTACGATAGGGATTAAATGTGACTCTTCAGCTGGAAAATAAGCCAGATTTTAGTGAGGATATTTGGGATCAAACATAAAGCTGTCAAGGATGGAGGCATTTCACTTGAGATGTTCTGTGGCTAGACCCCCAGAGCAGATATCTTCTTCCTCAGTCCAGTCATAGTTTTACTGAATCTCCATTGCCTGCTTTAGTTTTGTTTAATTGTTCTTTGCTTATTTCCTCTTTTTTTGTAAATTGCTATTTTTAAGAGTTCAATAGTTTGTTTATTTATTGTGTTTTTTTATTAAGTATCCTCATTTTTGTTAATCATTTTGTACTTTTATATCTTTACTTCCTTAATTGTTTTATCTGTTTTGCAATTGCCTGTTCATGTTGAGCTCAGGTAAACAGGACCTCCCAAGTCAGCTGATGTGCAGCTAGCAGGGCTGCCACCCGTACCCCGTATTTATGGGTTGTACAGATTAACTCTTGCAGCATTTACTCCCTTTTCTCACATTTCTAAAATTTGTATTGTATTAGCTAAAGTTATTTTGGTACATTTTGAATTTTTATTTTGCCATTTTGTATGGCTTGTTCTTGTTGAATTTTTGTATGATATCTTTTTAAATTGCTGGGCTTTTTTGATATCATGGCCATTGTTAAAGTTTGGCTTTTTGTCACATTAAAGTACTTTCTTGTAGGTTTACCTTTAGGATTGCTTGGCCTTTTGTTTTTTGTTTTTGCATTTTGGCCTATTTGCTTAACAGTTTGGAATTGGCAGTAATTTAAGTCATTTGCTATAAACCTATTAAACCTTAATGTAGTCTTTTTGGGGGCTCACGGTCTTCCTTTCAGTCCTAAATCCTAATTTAAAATATCTCCAGTCTACAAAACCAGCTGCTCTCAGCATCTCTTATTTTATGTTGTCTTGTCCATCAAGTAGATTGTTTACTACTAGAAAAGGTGGCACTCAATAGTTTTTATATCAAGATTAATTATGTTAATAATTTTTAAACATTCGTGCTCTTAAACTTTTTGTGATTCAAATTTGTAGTTCACTATTATGCTATCCTAATTAGAAAATAGTAGGCATCTGAAGTCTTCTTCTTTTTTCAGCTGCTCCCATTTAGGGGTTGCCATAGCGGATCATCCATCTCCATCTATCCCTAACTTTTACATCATTTTCTGCCACACTGATTACCTTCATGTCTTTTCTCACCACATCCATAAACCTCCTTTTTGGCCTTCATCTTTTCCTTTTGCCTGGCAGTTCCATCCTCAACATTCTTTTCCCAATGTTCCCCTCATCTTACCTCTGCTTGTGCCCAAACCATCTCAAGCTAGCCTTTCTCATTTGGTCACCAAACTGCCATACCTGTGTTGTCCATCTAATATACGAATTCCTAATCCTACCTACCCTCATTGCTACAAGCGAAAATCATTGAATCTTCAACTCTGACACTTCCAGATCTGCATACAACCATACAACAGACACCATACAACATGGGTGGTCTCTCTACCATTTTATAGACATTCCCTTTCACTCTTTCAGGTGCTCTTCTATCACAAATTACCCCTGCCATTTTTCTCCACCCAGTCCACCCTGCCTGCACTCTCTACTTCACCTACCTGCCACATTCTGTGTTGCTTTGGACTGTTAAATTCATCTACCTTCACCACCACTGCACCTTGCGGCCGCACTCTTCCACCAGGTCAGGTCATATTGGGGAGCATGCACTGGTACAGCACATTGCCACACCCACCACAGAACAAAACAGCTCGGGATCCTGGTTGGTAACCCCCAAGGTAGACAGGCGGTCCAGTCCCACCTTCTGGAAATGACCCTCTATCTGCCACAGCCAGGTGTTACGTGGGCATCTCCCTGGCCTGGTCAGTGCCACTCAGGTCCTCAACACTGAGGATCCTGCAAGCCGGATCACACTCAGGGAATCGTGCCATATGTCTGTAGTACTGTAACTGACGTTCCCTCACAATGCAGGTAATGTGAAATCATTCGGGACTCCATGAGCAACCGCTAATTCAACACAAAGTCAAACCAGTGGTACCCAGGGATTGTCCAAAGAGACACAGTACCAAAAGAGTCCAGTCTTCGTCTCAGGTTATTGGATAGCGTCCATGTCTCACAACCATAAAACAAGACAGGAAGTACCAGGACTCTAAAGACTTGGACCCTTGTCCTTTTGCATAGATATTGGGAGCACCACACACCCCTCTCCAGCGACCTCATAACCCCCCCATGCTCTCCCAGTTCGTCTACGGACTTCATAGAAACATTCACCAGAGACATAAATGTCATTACCAAGGTAAATAAACCTCTCGACAAGGTTGGCACTCTCTCTGCAGACAAACACACTACTGATGGCTGTGCCCAGGAGGTCATTAAAGGCCTGGATCTTGTTTTTTATTCAGGGCACTCACAAACCCAGACACTCAGACTCCTAACTCAGTCTCTCGAGAGTCCAGTTCAGAGCCTCCATTGACTCCACAGCTGCTGGACCCCACGACCCTGCCCAACACCTAGTCCATGCAAGCACTGAACAGAGAAGGACCAAGAACACAACAAGAACACAACACGAACCCCAGAATCAACTGGGCAAATCGCAGAGGTTCAGCCTTTCTCTCCAGTCTGCACAGCACTCACAGTAACAGTGTACAGGCCAGTCATGATATCCAGTAACCTTGAGGGGATTCCGCGAAGTCTCAAGATGTCCCACAGGGCAGCTCAATCAACTGAGTCAAATGCTTTATGAAAATCAACAAAGGCTGCAAAGAAACTCTGCTGATATTCGCGTTTGCGCTCCAT
>JANRMT010028174.1:26998419-27013122 GCA_026402145.1 Polypterus bichir lapradei
TCCAGGTGATCACCCTTCCCTTTCCAGACAGGGACGTCAAGTCCCGTTTTCCAGTCAGTTGGGATGATGCCAGTCTCCCAAATAGAAGAAAAGATTGCTTGCAATGCCAGGAGGACAGCCTTTCCACCAGCCTGGTGAAGTTCACCCCAGATACCACAGATCCCTGTAGCCTTCCAAATCCTGAGCTGGTTCACCACCTGTGCAATCTCAGTGAGATTGGGTAGTTCACAGCTAATTGGAGGACCAGTCTCAAGAACTATGGACCTAGAGATATCCAACATCCTAGCCAGTGGATCAGCTTTAAACAGCTGCTCAAAGTAGCCAGGCCATCGGGTCACAACTGCAGTGTCATCAATAAGGACCACTCCATCAGCCGCTCTGACTATGAATCTCTCTTATCTGGCAGGGGAGATACAATGATCACCAAGGTGGTTCTCCCAGGGCTATTACACTCTGGGTCTGCTGACCCCTGCGATTTCCCCAAATGCAGGAAACTCGACTACTTGTGGTAGTGGGGGACATTTCCTCCACATTCCCTCTAATTCACGCACATGTACTCTGCCTGCTGTCTACTCTCACTACAGATAACAGTTTCATCTGTGAATATCATAGTCCATGGAGACTCCTGTCTGACCTCATCTCTCAACCTGTCCATCACAATTGCAAACAGGAAAGAGCATGAAACCATATTGCTGCTCACAAATCAACTTCTCTCCTCTCAGCCTAGCATCCATCACTCTTTCCCATATTTTCATGGTGTGGCTAATCAAACTATACCCCTTTAGATAATGCAGCTCTGCACATATCCATTATTCTTGAAAATTGGTACCGATATACTTCTTCTCCACTCCTCAGATATATTCTCACTCAAGGTTTTATTAAACAATCTAGCTAGAAACTACACAGCAATATCATCTAAGCATCTCCATGCCTTCACTGGTATATCATCATTGCCAATTGCTTTTCCACATTTCATCCTCTTCATAGCTTCCCTCACTTCATCATTGCTGATCCCTGCTACTTCGTGATTTGCAATCTCCACTTCATCCAACCTACACTTTCTCTTATTTTCTATATTAATATGTTCTTTAAAGTACTCCCCCCTTTTCAACACACTCTCTCTGCTTGTCAGCAAATTTCCATTTGCATCCTTTATCACCCTGACCTACAGCATGTTGTTACCTGCTCAGTCCATCTGCCTAGCCAATAGGTACAAGTGCTTATCTTGGCTTTGTGTGAAGCTTCTCATATAATGTGACATACAGTATGCCTTTTCTTCAGCCTTCACCACCTTTCTCTTCACCTTGTGCCGTATCTCTTTGTATACCTGTCTGCTTTCGTCATCTCTCTGGTTTCCCAATTCTTTTTCAATAACTTCTTCCTCTTTATGCTGTCCTGTATTTCCTCATTCCATCACCAAGTATCTTTGTCTTCCTTTCTTTGTCCAGATGTCACACCAAGCACATTCCCAGTTCTCTCCCTTACCACTTCAGCTGTGGTGTTCCAATCATCTATCCTCTCTTCACATCCACCCAGCACCTGTCTCACTTCCTCTCTGAATTTCACATAATAGTCTTCCTCTTTCAGCTTCCACCACCTGAGCCTTGGTTCCATTCTCACGCTCTTACTCATTTTCATCTCAAATTTCATCCTGCATACCACCAATCAATGCTTTCTAATTCTCTGATCACTTTCACACTGCATCTCCTACATAGGATATACTCCACCTGTGTGCACCTTCCTTCACTGTTATGTGTCACCCTGTGTTTCTCCTTCTTCTTGAAATATGTATTCATCACCATCATTTCAATCCTTTTTGCCATGCCAACCACCATTTGCCCTTCAAAATTTCTCTCCTTAACACGATACTTGGCTATTACCTACTCATCATCACTTTTCCCTTCGCCAACATGCCCATTAAGGTCCACTCTGATCACCACTCTTTCTTCATTGGTATACTCTCCACCATAAGTTACTTCAGAAATCTTCCTTCTCCTTCATCTTAAAACCCATTATGGAACTTATGCACTGATGATATTTAACATTACTTCTTTGATTTACAACTTTATGCTCATCTGCTCGGTCAGACATTCTCTTCACCTCCAAAACACTCCTAACAGGTTCTTCTTTCACAATTACTCCTACCCCCTTTCTCTTCCCATCCATGTCATGGGAGAACAGTTTGCCCACCGTCTCTGATGCATTACTCCCTTTCCACTTGGTCTCCTGTACACACAGTACATCTACGTTTCTCTGCCATATCATATTGGCCAGCTCTTTTCCTTTACCAGTCATAGTGCCAACATTCAAAGTTCAGACTCTGAACTCCACACTCTTTCCTTTCCTCCTTCCTCATTGTCTTTGAACCTGCTTTCCCCTTTTTTTTCTTCGCCTTTTCAGCCCAGCAGTAGCATAGTTTTCAGCAATGCCCTGCTGGACAGCAGTATCAGTGGCAGTTGTTGGTAACCCGGGCCTCGACTGATCCAATATGGACATTCTGTTTCTCATCCGCATGTTTCATTTGGTACAGGTTTTATGCTGGATGCCTTTCCTAATGCAACAATGCCCAATTTACTCAGGCTTGGGACCGACACTAAGACCACACTGGCTTGTTTCAACACCAGTTGCTGGGTTGTGGGCATCTGAAATAAGAATAAAAAATCAGCGTGGTGTCACACAACAGAATATTTTACTTTTCAGTTAGTCTTTTGCGATATGTTGGATCACATTTATTTTTCACAAAATTGCTTTACATATGTAGAACCACACCATCTGAATATTTCTGAACAATTAGCATCTCACCACTTCAAAGTTCAAATGGAAACTGTGACCTTCAATTGTGCAAGATCTAACTTGCTAGACCCAGCTAAGTTATCGCGCAGCTGACATGCTTAAAGATTTTTCACACTTTTTATTATGAATTTTGCTCACTAACATGTTGAATTTAATTAGTGTATGTAAAAAACACTGATTTTACCCTGGCATCAGGAAAAAATATAATTATTTTCACTTCAGCAGACAATGTGTTAAGCAGTTTTAGAACATTATTATGTTATTAATAAATTTGCAACATTAAAGAGTTATTTTAAGCTTTTCTGTGGCAGGGATTGCAGCCCTGCCTATTAAAAACATTTGTTTTTGGCTCTGAATGTTAATCTAAGTAAATGAGGATTCCTAATAGAATTTATGTCATTGATAATTCAAAACAATTTGCAAATAATCACAAAATGTGTTTTACATTTTAAAAGAAAAACTCAATGTTTCATTTGTATCCTTGCAGTTAAACAACTTGCCAAGAATGACCAACTCCACAATAGCTGTGACCGAATTTGTATTGCACTGTGTGATTAATGCTGACCAGAAGAGTGCAACAATCTCCATACTCGCTTTAATCTACTTGCTGTCCCTGTTTGGAAACTTACTGGTAATTGCGGTCATTATAATGAACAGCCAGCTCCATGCTCCAATGTATCTATACATTGGCACCTTAGCAGTGATAGATCTGGCAAACAGCAGCGTCCTCATTCCAAAAATGCTGTCTGTTCTGCAGCTGGACTCCTCAGTGGTGCCGTTTGGAGCCTGCGTGCTGCAGATGTTTGTGGTGTTCCACGTGGAGGAGATGGAATCCCTACTTTTGCTGTTTATGGCACTTGATCGTTATATAGCTGTCGTTTATCCTTTGAGATACCCCTCAGTCATTACAAATAAAACTGTCTGGACTGGTGTCATAGCTTTAAATATTTTTGGCATCATTTCTATATTGCCTTATATATTTTTTACTGCAGAGCTTTCCTTCTGTCACTCAAACATTCTAAAATATTGTTTCTGTGATTATGCTACCATGGTTGATGTTGCTTGTAATGAAGCACAAATCTTCTTTCCTTATTGGGAGAATGAGAACCGGCATGTAAGCACTATGATATTTCAGTATTTTGTGGAGGAGGAATTCAGCCCTTGTTTGGAGACAGAGAAGACCAGCAAATGAAGCAAGACATTATAAAAGCTTGGACAACAGCCAGACGTTTAGAGGCGGAATCGACAAAGCTCCAAGAAAAACCTCCCAGCGTGGTGACGAGAAAATGGCTGACTGTGTTGATCCAGATTCCCACCTGGATTAAGTCTATACCATGCGCCTCTCCGTCTATAACCGCGTTAATCATCAGTAAATGTAAGCTAAAAGATATTGTTTCTCATGTGATTCTTGTACCGCCGTAATCACGATGGGAGGGATATCGACGTTTCTGGTATATTATGATATTGTTTGATTATTTAATATGCCACAATTTTAAAAGAACACATTTTCAAGAGAGCTAATGCCTCTCCAGGAAACATAATGGCGTAGTCGGCAGGATTGTGGCTACATTAATAATTATATATTAATTATAATATTTTATATATATATATATTAAAAATATGCTTATACTGACGATATGGGTGGCTCGGTCAAATATTTGATATATATTTCGGGATTGGTCGCGCGCACTGTCATGGACTCCCGGACCGAGAATTAAAACTGCCTTAACATGCCTGGCCCGAATTGGAATAAGGATATTAATTTATCCCATCAAAAGACAAGAGGCGGTCTTGTAAAAAATTGGCACAGTGCATGAGGCTGGAAAGAAAACCCGACATCTGTCGGCGAATCGTGGTAGCGTGGACTTTTAAGGTTGGACTTTTAAGTTCAGCGCATAAGTGGGACTAAAATTGGACAAAATAAATGGAAAACAACAAGATTGAAACTTATGGCACGAGACTGGCTGTCCAGTAAAATGAAACGGCACTCACAGGGGCAGCACAGATTAATGCACTGCCGTACGAGTCCAAAACCTGCCTGAAAAGTAAATGCTGTGATAGGGAACACTGTTATATAAATAAATTATATCGCTAGCCAGTAGAAAACTATATTGAAAAACTATAAAGAACGGTGCGTTATTGTATTTAGTTGCAGTAGGCAAACAGACATGCAGGTAATGCACTTTCCTTGCCGTTTGCGTAATAATCCAGCGGAGCTGAAAAAAAAACTTAAAGATGAAATAAAACCAACAGCGATAGAATCCATAACGTTTCGATCACGATCGCTAAAATAATTTGTTGAAATCTTTAATGGCATCCTAGCAGCCCGATGCAAAAAATACAAGCTTCGTCCACATGGTAAACGCAGTCTGCAAACCGAAAGCTGTTCCTATCCTTCTACCTACACGGGTAAAGGTTAAAGGTTAAAGGTTTTGGCAAAACCCCACCTATTTTGGTACTTTTACGAAATTGCCGTGTGTTTAAACACACCGAAATAATTAAATTGCCTTTTAAATATAGCTTAAATAACGAACCTACGTTATAAGATAATGTTTAAAAAGAATTTGTAAAACGGTGTACACATATAGCGCTAAAATTCAGAAGAGCTCTAACTAAAAAGTGGAAAAAGAATAAATACATTTGGGGTTAAAACTTACAATGAGAAACATGCCTTTGTACCTTCTGGTAAGTACTGGCTAAACTTTGTTTTCAGAAGGGATTAATTGGATAAGTATGAAGTTAAAAACATGAGGCAGTTTCTCATAAAACAAAGAAAGATAATGATATGTTTAATTGGTTTAAAGTAAATCAAAATAGAATGTCTCCACTTCTGTTTAAAACTTATAAACGTGCAAAACATTTGTCCTTTTAAACACTGATCAAGTTTAAAGGAAAAATGCTCTTTTAATAATACTAAATAATAAGGGAGACAAGTTCTCGCGGATATGTAGCATGTGCCCGATTGTGCATGAATGGAGGTTGTGTATTTTGGGAACTCTTAAGGGAATGTATGGTGGCACAGTGGTTAGCACACTTGCCCGGTGATACGAGATAAGGGTTCAAGCATGTATGTTTTCCTTGTTAAGTCAGGATATTCTCTGTGACCGCGTAACTTTTTCGGGAATACTTTCTTGTTGTGGAATTGTGCTGCGTGATTTCCCCACGAGTGGATTTCTCTTGCTGTCGCTGAATTTTACGGATCGCCACGGGCAATATTGCCCTTGTTGCCGCTGACTCGTGATGTTCGCCACGAAATTTCCATGATCTGCAAAATAGCGCGTATGAAACTGAGGTAAGAAGCATTCCTAATATTTTCAGTAATATCAGCTTGCGGCCTGAGATGTTGTTTGATTAATAAGAAGCATGAAGGAAAAGACACGTTTAAGTATGTTGCATGGTGAAACCCTATAGATAAACAAAAAAAAAAAAGCACAACCTCGAGTGAGTTTATAGCACATGTGCTAGAAATCGAGAACTTTATTTTGTGAATGAAGTATTGTTGTAAAAGAGAACGTGAATATATGTGAAAGAATGAAGCAATTGCCAAATACTGTGTGTAGAAATGACTGAAACGAGTGAAGGTTGATTGTCTGTTTTCTAGTGAACGAATTTCTGCGTTAGCCAAGTGATTCTGCTTGGACATGAAGCAGAGTTTAGAATCTAGAAAAGAAAATAAAAGATGAATAAATTATTTTTATTCAGAGTCTGGGGTGACAGATGCGTGTTTATGTCATTTGTAAGTCTGTCTTTCTATGTTAGTCAGCTGACTAAGAATGTTAAATAAAACTGTAGAAATGGGAGACGTCCCATATAATAATATTCAAAGTTAAATGTAATACATGTGAATATCAATAGTGATCATGACTGGTGATTGATAACACAGTGTGTGCCTGGTCTGTGTCTTTGAAGCCTGCAAACAGATGCAGAGTTTAAATAACGCCATGACTTATTGACCTCGACAAATCTCAGAATAGCTTGTAACATGGTCAATTAAAAAGAAGAATTGTAAAATCTGAATTTCATGAAAAGTATTATAAGCATAAAAGTTTAATTTAAATCTATAGATGTTCTTTTTCTCCAGATTCAGCAAATCCAGTGACCAACGGATGAAAAAACAAACTATGTTTCAATACAAGTTGAAAAAAGTAGTTTAATAGCAAGTTTGGGCAGAGCAATTAGAAATAATCTAATCGAAGGATAGTGAATATTTATCAATCATAAATTAATGAACAGCAGCTATTGGAATAATTGTCTTGCATGCTGATTTAGTGCAAGTGTTAAATGTTTAAATGAAAAAATGCAAACAAATGAACACTAGACTGATTTCTTTCTCTTCGTCTTCATAAAAAAACAGTATAGAGGGTTTACATATTTTGATGTATGACAAATGATTATTGTTATCACTTCAGTACTTACAAACTGTATTAGAATTCAAATACATGTATTGATTTGTCTCTGTAAGTGATTGATTTTAGGAAGAGTTGTTATTGCATCAATGTATTAAGTTAATGCTCAGTGATAATGCACATAGCTAAATGGATTATTCAGTTATACATTAGAACCATTGTATGTAACATCCTGTTATAAGTTAAGACACTTGGATAACTGAGGCAATGTGTTAATTTTGTGTAATGTATGATCCTACTGAGGAAACATTGTCACTAGCATAGTTTAAATGTATTACTCTATTTCTTACTGTTATTTTATGAGACTGAACTGCGGGTCTAGAATTGTCATTTATAATGCTGCATTATATGCTACATATGATTGGGAAATAATTGCTTTATGTTATGTATTTGCTCTACCTTATACCCTTCTTTGGTTAGCCTAGCAAGTATTTTTTAGTTTGACCACTCAATTTAGTGGTTAAAGCCTCTCCATTCAGTGGTAAAGTTTTATCAATGAAGTAACAGGTGGCGTATACACAAACGAAGATTTACAGAAACTGTACTGCACTAATGACTTTTCATCTGGTGCACATACCTGAGAATAGCTGGTGAAGAAACACTTGCTTTTCCAGAGGGAACAGAGTAAAGAACCAAAGAAAGAAAGTCCAGCTATTCAAACTTGATGCCATGATGTGAGCAGACATTTTCACTGCTAATGAGACAAGTTTTATGGACTGTGGCAGGGACAGGCTGTAGCCACTGAGGTGATGTGACAGCTGTTGAAGGCTCCCATGAATGACCACTGAATACAGTGCAAGCCTAGAGGGAAGTGCACCTCTGCTAAAAAGGGACAGTCACCATGTGTTCATCTTATGAGCTCCCTAATGGTAAAAGGACTGTTTACTTTCTGTTCCAGTAAGAAAAAACTTTAGTGCCTTGAAGCATTTCACAATTTGTTAAGACGGATCTGCAAAGTTACCAATCTGCAAAGCCACCAAGAAAAAGACTTTGTTAACAGACCACTGGGTTGGACAAGGCATATATATAGCAAGTCTAGGAATATACTTGAAACTATTATAAGAAGGGCTCAAAGGTATGAGAATATGCATGATTTATCAATGATGTGAACTTGTAAATTGTTAACTTGGAATAGAAACATCTGATAGTGAAGTTAGGGAGGATAACAGATAGTGAATGAACAATTATGCAATAATACTAGTTAAGAACAATTAATAATCATAGCAATGAAGCTAGAATAGCATCTGAGTTATGTTACAACTATCGTAACTCATAAAGGGATCAGACACCAAAGGGTGGGGTACATCTAGCAACATATTGAAGCTAGAAATGATAGGAGTGCCAAAGAATAGTAATCCATCAAGATGCTATATAGGATTCTAATATAATCTGATGCTATGACACCCACTGCATGAATTCAGTAATATGTAGACACAACACAGACTATGTAAGAAATAACAGGGCAAAAATCTCCACTAACACCATTGATGAGATACAGTGATCACTACTTGATAACAGCATGTTAAATGTAACTGTTTGTCCATGTTTACGCTGGTTTTAGATGAATGGTACAGAAGCTATAGTGATATTACATCTTACATGTCCATAAATGACTTGAAATATCTACACTGTGACGGGGGATCAAGTACCTTTTGCTTTGTGGATATAACTTTCAAGTATTGTTTTTGTCACAGATCCAGTGACAAAGGGTGGCTTGTAATACTACATTTTTATTTATGTCACTATATCTGGACAATACTGTTATGAGTTTTATTTACATGTGCATGTTAACTGTGGCACACAGGGGCTCAGCAGTTAGAATTGCTAGCCAAGCATTGGATTAGATAGCCAAAGACAACTGGAGGCTTGTATAGTCAGCTTAAACACAGGTTAGGGTATTTCTGTCCTCTATCAGCACAAATCTTCTTTCCTTATTGGGAGAATGAGAACCGGCATGTAAGCACTATGATATTTCTGTATTTTGTGGAGGAGGAATTCAGCCCTTGTTTGGAGACAGAGAAGACCAGCAAATGAAGCAAGACATTATAAAGGCTTGGACAACAGCCAGACCTTTAGAGGTGGAATCGACAAAGCTCGAAGAAAAACCTCCCAGCGTGGTGACGAGAAAATGGCTGACTGTGTTGATCCAGATTCCCACCTGGATTAAGTCTATACCATGCGCCTCTCCGTCTATAACCGCGTTAATCGTCAGTAATTGTAAGCTATAAGATATTGTTTCTCATGTGATTCTTGTACCGCCGTAATCACGATAGGAGGGATATCGACGTTTCTGGTATATTATGATATTGTTTAATTATTTAATATGCCACAATTTTAAAAGAACACATTTCCAGGAGAGCTAATGCCTCTTCAGGAAACAGAGACGTCTAGCGTGTTTTTGTCTTAAGAAAATCTTGTACATTTTCAAAATAAAAATAGATAAACTTTGATTTTTACAAGGTATTAGCAGTCTGATATGTTTCTGTTATTTTAAAAATGTTTACTATTTTGATGAATTTATTTTGAATTGGAAATAAAATTGTGTTAATATTTAAATTTCTATGTAAGAACATAGAACAAAGGAAATTTGACAAATGAGAGGAGACCATTCAGTCCATTAAGCCAGTTTCTTTAGCTAATAGCTAAGCTGTCCCGATGTCTTATTCTGATTCTTCAAGGTTGTTAAGGTTTCTGCTTCAACTAAATGCCTTGGTAGTTTCTTCTGGATTCCCACAACACAAAGAAGTTCTTCCTGGCTTCAGTTTTAAATGCACTTCCCTTAATTTCCACTGTTGTTCTCGAGTATGTAATTCATCCTTAACACTAGAATTACCAGAGCCTACGAAAAAACTCGTAGATTTGTCCCACCTTAAATCGCTTCTTAAATCCATTCACACCTCTCTGCCAGCGTCTTTTGTCATCTAAATGTGCTGATAAAGACAAGCAGCATGTAGCCGGCTGTTCCATCCCCCCACAGCTGCAGAACGTGCACAAGCTTCTCCCAGTTCATGCCTTGATTGATTATCTGGGAGTGAAGTGGAGTTTTAGAGTGGAAATAACAAATCGTTATTTGGAACACATGCATTTAATATCTGATCCATTTCTACAGTAATCTGTGTAAACACATTGTTAAAACAGAAACATTTTTTATATTCTAGTAGTAGATGACAAAATGTAGGCATAAACTATATAATGTATGAAGCCTGAAGTCCAAATATCAAAGAAACACTTTCACAAAAGGTACAAATATAAACACAACAATTGCGCTTTTATTCAAAAATATAACTGCCGCCTTAACATGCGACATTGACAGATGTTTATTATGACCCCCTCCGTAGTGCAATAGAATCAACTGCTGACTGGGAATCAAAAGATCGCGAGTTTGATCCTGTACCACTCCATTTTGGGAAGTAAACTGCTCTTATTCTTACTATTTTAGAATAAAAACATACATTTGATTTCAGTCTGTAACAGCTGGTGTAATTTATGATACTTGTAAAGGTTAGCTTTTTTTTTTTTATTAGTCAGTTTTATTATCTCAGCCACGTTCACGAGCCCAAACTCACCCCACCCCTGCATTTGACACTGCTGTTTTCACATAGACGCGCTGTAACAGAGGTAAACTCAGCTCCTTCTATGTCGGAGCAAGAATGCACATCGCACTTTTGCCATCGCTGTACTTTGTATATGTATATGGGAAGCTCTGCATTTTACTTGTGCCTTTATGCTGTAGGAGTGAGTAAATAAATAAAGGTAAATAACATTCGAAAGCAATGCTCTGATGTAGAACGCAAGCGACTCTACACGCTAGTGTTTAGATCTGGATGGTGTATGTGCCCCAACAAAAAGTTTCGTGGCATTCAACAAATTCACAAGCAAGAAGTGCGCAACGCAATCTCGGTAATCACTAGCACGAACGGAGATAAAATCGTCGAACACAAAAATATAATGCATACTTTCAGAGACTACTATAAATCCCTATATACTACTGAGTTTAAAGAAGACAATACACAATCTAATACATTTCTAGATACATTACAGATACCACAAATAGACGCTTTTAGTGCGGAGGAACTTGATAAACCTCTGACGTTATCAGAATTACTAGATGCTATAAAATCACTCCAAGGCGGGAAAGCAGCAGGCTCTGATGGTTACCCTGCAGAATTTTACAAGAAATTCTCTGCTCAGCTAGCTCCCGTCTTATTAGCAACATTTACAGAAGCCAGAGATAACCAATCTCTTCCACAAACCTTTCGCCAAGCACTAATCACTGTCTTTCCAAAACAAAATAAGGACTTATTACAATGTGCATCATACAGACCAATTTCACTTCTGAATAATGCCGTTAAAATACTCTCTAAAATCTTAGCCAGAAGGATGGAGAAAGTGCTCCCCTCGGTAATATCACAAGACTAAACTGAATTTATTAGGGGCCGGCACTTATCTTCCAATCTTCGACGCCTGTTTAATGTAATATACTCACCAACTAAATCAAACACCCCAGAAATATTATTATCACTGGATGCAGAAAAAGCATTCGACATGATTGAATGGAAATACCTTTTTACTATATTGGAGAAGTTTGGGTTTGGCCCAAACATCTGTGCATGGATTAAATTACTGTATACTAACCCAGAAGCTTCAGTTTGCATCAACAACATTTGCTCAGACTACTTTAAACTAGAACGTGGCACTAGACAAGGATGCCCCTTGTCACCGCTGCTGTTTGCGATTGCCATTGAACCACTAGCAATACATTGTCGAAATACTGATCAGATAAAGGGGATTAGCAGACAAGGACTGGAACAGAAAATTTCATTATATGCAGATGACATGGTACTGTATATATCAGACCCAGAAAATTCCGTGCCTGCAGTCTTAGCAGCACTCATAGAATTTCAAAAGATCTCTGGTCTCAGAATTAATCTGAATAAAAGTGTACTCTTTCCAGTGAACTCTCAAGCATATAATATTAGATTAGATACCCTACCTTTTATCATTGCAGAACAGTTTAAATACCTAGGGGTAAACATCACAAGTAAACATAAAGCTCTATATCAACAAAACTTCGCCGTTTGCATGGAAAAAATTAAACAAGACTTGCATAGATGGTCAACCCTTCATCTCACACTAGCTGGAAGAACTAACACTGTTAAGATGAATATTCTTCCTAAACTCCTTTTTTTATTTCAAAACATCCCAATATACATTAATAAATCATTTTTTAGGCAATTAGATTCGACAATAACCTAATTTATTTGGAATTCAAAACATCCACGCATCAAAAGAGCGACCTTACAAAGACAAAAGGCAGAAGGCGGCATGGCTCTTCCTAACTTCCAGTTTTATTACTGGGCAGCATATATACAGGCGATAAGAACCTGGACACAAATAGAAGAACATACACAGGCTTGGTCCGCAATAGAAGTAAAATCCTGCAGTACTTCTTTGTATTCCTTGCTCTGTGCTCCAATAAACACACGTTATCGGCAATACACTAATAACCCAATTGTGCTCCACTCACTTAGAATCTGGAACCAATGTAGAAAGCATTTTAAGACGGAGAAGCTTCTATCTGTTGCACCCCTGCAAGAGAACCACCTCTTTCAACCTTCACAAACATATGCAGTTTTTAATATTTAGAAAAAAATTGGAATTAACTCGCTTAGAGATCTTTATATAGACAACGTCTTTGCATCCTATGAACAGTTACATTCCAAATTTAACATTCCAGCTACACATTTCTTTCACTATCTTCAAGTCAGAAACTTTGTTAAACAAAACCTTACAGATTTTCCTCATCTTGCACCCTCAACCATGCTGGAAAAAATATTGCTCAATCTCAAGGACTTAGACTCCATCTCTACAATATATAAAATCATTTTACAATCCCTCCCTTTCAAAGATCCAAGAGGACACTGGGAAAAAGATCTTTCAATTAATATATCAGAAAAGGAGTGGAAAGTAGCAATGCAGAGAATTCACTCAAGCTCCATATGCGCAAAGCATACAATCATACAACTCAAAATTATATATCGAGCACATCTGTCTCGACTAAAACTTTCCAAAATGTTCCCAGGGCATGATCCAACCTGCGAACGTTGCAACCAAGTCCCAGCCTCACTAGGTCACATGTTCTGGTCCTGCACCAAATTAACATTATTCTGGACAAACATTTTTAATTACCTTTCAGATAGCCTTGGACTTACAATCCCTCCAAACCCATTAACAGCTGTGTTTGGTGTTCTTCCAGATGGGTTTAAAGCGGAGAAAGACAAACAAATTGTGATTGCATTCACTACACTTTTGGCACGCAGACTTATTCTCATAAACTGGAAAAACCCAAACTCTCCTCTTTTAAGTCAGTGGGAAACCGATGTGTTATATTATTTGAAGTTGGAAAAAATCAAATACTCAGTTAGAGGATCCGTACAGACTTTTTTCAAAACATGGCAGGATCTAATCAGTAATATTTTAAAATAAGTTCATAAGGCACAGAGAATTTATTAATTTAGATATGTTTACAAGCCTTAAATTTAACGCCGTTTGGCTTGCTCTCTCTCTCAGGGGTGGGGATCGATCTGTTCTTAATTTTTTCTCTTTGTAAAAACTTGATTGCTTTGTATAGATTGTAATAAAATTAATAAAAAATAAAAATTAAAAAAAAAAAAAGTTTCGTGGCATTACACGTATTTTTTGAGCATGCCCTCTGCACACTACTTGTGACTTTAGGCTTTAGGAAGCAATCAAATACTGTAAATAAAGGTACATCGCGTCTGCCCTTCCTACATTTACGACATGTGTACTTGTTGCATTGCACACACCTCCCTGTGCTATGGTTCCTATTACACTGAATGAGCACCTGACACTGTACTGTACTTTCTTCCCTGCGGGAAGCTGAGGTCTTAGAACTGAAGCTTGTTGATGCGGAATCATCTTTTCTTTTTCCATCGCCTTTTCCTGTAAGAAGCGTTGTACACACTTCTTTCTGTGCTGTGGTTTCTATTACACACCTGAAAGAAAGAGACAATATATGTGAAAACATCATCGCACTAATGCAATATTATTTGAAAACGAATAGCGTCAGATCGGGTTTGAATTTATGCTGGCGCTATTACTTAGAGTCAGATCAGGTGTTTATTCAGTGCGCGCAAGAACATGCAGGTGGCCATATGCTGTGTGCTACAATATGCTGGCGGTGATCAACGCACATTTTAAAAAAAGAAAGAGACAAATATATGTGACGTTTTGAAGAAATCATTTTATGACGCGATTTACCTTTATTTATTTACTTACTTCCTAAAGCCTAAAGTCACAATTAGTGTGTGGAGGGCATGCTCAAAAATGTGTGTAATGCCACGAAAAGTGCCTGCTGACACTTTAGTATGCAAGCAATGGTATGTGCATTCTTGCTCCGATGTAGAAGGGAGCTGAGTTTACCTCTGTTATAGCGCGTCTATGTGAAAACAGCAGGGTTAGTGTGTGTTTGGGCTCGTGAACA
>JANRMT010028174.1:27019510-27037448 GCA_026402145.1 Polypterus bichir lapradei
GAGGAGGTGTGTCCAAACTTTTGGCCTGTACTGATATATATATATATATATATATATATATATATATATATAAGTCCTGACTAACTATGCTGTTGTTTAACGTGGGAGCTTTGGTTGAAATACAATAAATTAAATTGAATGGTGTCTAAACACTATCATATTAAAATATGAATGTTGTTATTAATGTATTATTATTACTCTCTTTAAATTATTATTATTAGTTTACATTAGGTTAAGTAACTTGTATTCATGTCAGCTTAAAGTAAGTTATGTCAGGTCAGGTGTATACTTGACGCATCATTGGTGAAAATGAGACAAAGGTACGTCCCTATATGCTGCTGGTGTGTGGCTAGGTTTTCACTGCGTTCTGCAGACAGAATCCAGCAATGCAGATGCAATGCAATGCAAATTCAGCACGGCGATAATTATATCAGATCTGGAGCTACACTAACCTGGCCCCCCACCCCCACCCGCTCCCTTAATATATGTCAACATGCTTAATGACGAAATCGACTAACCACATACTGGTTGTTGCTGTATGCAATCATTACTCAAGACACGACTGTATTTTGCCACTTATAGTTTTCCCTTTGTTGATATCATCAGCATGTTCTTTGAGCGTGCCATGCTGCAACCAACGTTGTAATGTTACCCATGCTGTTTTGGACATTTAGTGGGATATCAGCAGTAGGTGTGTTTTCCCGTTTCAACCTTTCTTGGTACGCAGAAAATTCTTTTAGAGTCTTTAGATTGTTGATAAAGGAACCAAATCAAAAGAAATCTGGATAAACTTATAGCTAGAAAGATGACACCCATAAACATTATTGAAGCACTGCAGTGAACCAACTCCGCAGCTCCTGACCACTTCAGGAAAGGTGGAAGGCCTGAAACTGCCTGCCACAGCCCTTCTGCTGACATAACTGCTGATTATCCTTGCTGTTTCAGTCTTTATCATTCATCACTTGATAATGCCTGCCTGTCTTTGCCAACCATAATAAAGAAAATCTTTGTCTAATAACTTACAGTCTGGATATTAAAACACATATACTTATTATTTGATTTTTCTTTTTAAAACATCTTTAATTGGTTGTAAACACTTAGTTTTACTGCTTTACAAATACAGTACATGCTCTTACACAGTGAACCCAGATACTTTCTGGTTAGTTAAAAAGTCATATATATATAATGCCCAAAGAATGGAGAATTTGCTTATATTTGTACAGTGACAGAGTTTGCGTGAAGGTGCAGTTGTCAGCTCTGCTTCCTCCATGAAAAGTAAAAAAAACTAATAATGATAACATAAAATAAATTTGTCCATTGGTCTGTGCTACAAATTTGTTTTCTGTATTATTGAAATAATTTTAATCATTTTTATAGTCAAAATCTCTGAATTTGGTGCATTTCCTGTTCAATCAAAGGGGAGAAACATGAAGTGCGGCAGCAACGAGCATCACCTCGCCTCGGACTGTGTTCTCCTCACACACTGGGTTGATGCATGCAGTTGGTACCTGTCTATTGCTGTCTCTGTATGTCGCCAATATAATGTTTGCTGACACGTTTTATTATACACCCTGGCTTTCCACAGTCTGGCTAATATCTTTAATGATTGTGTGTGACATATTTAGCATTGCTGATCGGACATAAAACCGCAGTGAAAAGGCACAAAGTGAGGCAGACAGTACCGTGCCACACCAAAGGGGGTGCATGTGAGCCCAACAGGTGCTCGTTGCTGCTGTTTTTGTACGCAGAGGCGCCAATAAGTTAGCGATTTCAGAAAGTTAAGTGCACTGCAGCGGTCCGTTTATTTTAATTTTTTGTTCCGAATGACTACAAAAATGGAAGATTGAGATTTTTAAAACTAAAGGAAAATGAGAAGGACTTTTACAAGAAAGTGAGGGAGATTTTCATGGAGAAGGATAGGCGCATAGACTTCATTTACAAATAAAGGTAAAACCATAAATGGTTTTCAGTTTTATAAAAAATGAGATCAAACTAAGAAAAACACAATCCAATATTTAAAAACTAAATTTTGACCTTTAATATTCTTTTTTGTTTTTCTTGTTATCCTTTTGCTGAACAGTCTGCATTAAAATTGATTAAAGCACCAGAATTGAAAGCTTTTAAAAACAACTAAACATTTCAATAAAGCTCAAAATTGAAATTCGTTTTATTTGTACACCATTCTATACTTTCATTTGTATTGAATGAGTATGAATTGTTTAGAACACATGGAGGGTGAGGAGCAAATGGACTCTCTCCGCTCGCTCTCGCCACTATAAATGTAACGTTCTTTCTTATCCAAATATGAACCTTACCTATGTGTGTGTAAAGAATGCTGATGAGATATGAAACATAAACAGTAGTCAATGTGCCAATTGAATAGTGAATGTATTTGTAAATGTGACTCTGAAGGAGTCAGTGCCTCACCAGCCATTAACCTCACCACATGTCACTGGTTTCCTCCCATCTCCAGAGTTCTGGGTTTTACTCTCGGACTCACAGAATGACCGTCCACAGATTGCACTTTCTTCTCTTTCTGAGTATTCAATTTTTCCTAAAAACAGAAGCACAGTATCTTCTAAACAATATCTATACTTGGTATTCACAAAAACATACACTATAAATCTTAAAAATACAGTGTGATCTGACTTTTGAATACAATGCTCAGTCAAACAGATTTTTAATAAGAAAACAAGAAAAAGGTGTCCATAAAATGTACACCTACAAACACTTGAAGATCCAAGGAAATTACATGCTTAAGAAAAAAAAAGGGTCCCAAACAATCAAAACAAACATACAATCATTAGCAATGGTGTTGTGAATCCTATACCAAATCCACCCTAATAGAAGGACAAGTGCCTGTGTGTCCACCCAATTGCTATGTCTCTGTCATTCCAACAGATGGCACATGACCAACATTCTTAGTAATAAAACACACTGCATTTGTTATTCCAGCAGATGGGGCATGACAAACATTAACACTGCTTTTACAATTCCCATACCAAATGGCATATAACAGAGGCATATACACTGCATTCCAACAAATGGTGCTTAACAAACTGCTACAAATGATTATGATGCACTATCTGTTGGAATGACAAATACAATGCATTTTATTACTACAAGTATTGCAAAATATGCTCCAATAGCTGGTGCACTGCAAACAGTAATGCTGAGGTCTATGTTGATTACTGCATAGGCAGCGGGACAGATCTCCTATAAAACCAATGGGGCTTAAGTTTCAAGGCCTTTAATTCTGGAGGGGCCCTAGAAGCAACTCTAGCCCGCATCACTTAAAAATTTTGAGTGTCCACTGTATGAGTTTTTTTTTTAAATAATAATATTAATAATATAGTGTAATTCAGCACAGCAATTTTAATCAAAATCTGTCAATGGACAAATGCTTTGCTCTTCCGACTTCAGTGTGTTTTTGTTTTGGTGTTAGTGATATCATGCCTTTTAAACTTACAGCTAGCTTGTGCAGTATTGTGATACAATCGTGAGGAACTTCTGGACATTCGCAGAGCCCACATTGTGCTGAAAAACAGCTTGTTGGATTTGGATTCCTTCCCGCGACTGGACTTAGCTAACATCAGCCAGCAAGAGACAGTAGCCTCGTCCTTGAGTAAGTTGCGTAGCCAACACTCAGTATGTTTGAAGCGGAGGCAAGGGAAGAGAAGCAGGCTACACACCAGGCTAAAGGCAAGGGCTACAAAACCACCACTGCCTAGCCTGTTATTAGCTAATGTCTGCTCTCTTTTAAACAAGATGGATGAGCTGAGAACCAGAGTAACCACCCAGCATGAGATAAGGGATTGTTGTGCTCTTATGATCACAGAAAACTGGCTCTCGGACTGTACACCAGACACACACATTCCTTGCACCGCGGAGACCGTACATCAGACTCGGGGAAGAACAGAGGAGGAGGCGTTTGGTTCTACGTGAACAGCAGATGGTGAGTGGTTGTACAGGTAGTTTAAAAATTCTGTTTTGAAGATTTTGAACTGTTGCTGGTAAAGTGCAGACCCTTTTACCTATCCAGGTTAGTTCAGCGCTGTGTATCTGCTGTCTGTTTACATTCCAACAACAACAACAACATTTATTTATATAGCACATTTTCATACAAAAAAGTAGCTCAAAATGCTTTACATAATGAAGAAAAATAAAAGACAAAATAAGAAATTAAAATAAGACAATATTAGTTAACATAGAAAAAAGAGTAAGGTCCGATGGCCAGGGTGGACAGAAAAAACAAAAAAAAAAGTCCAGAAGGCTGCAGAAAAAAATAAAATCTGCAGGGGTTCCAGGCCACGAGACCGCCCAGTCCCCTCTGGGCATTCTACCTAACATAAATGAAATAGTCCTCTTTGTAGTTAGGGTTCTCACGGACGCTCTTGATGATGATGGTCATGCAGGCTTCTGGCTTTTAATCCATCACTGTTGGAACATCATGGTGCTTTGAGTAGACCAAAAAGACACTGGAAAAAGAAACAGAAGAGAGAGTAGGGGTTAGTACAGATTTTAGAGCCACCATGAATAGTTATTATAATGAATTGGATATACAGAGTATCAGGATTAAAATTTGGAATCAGTTTTTTTAAACTAATATATTGTTCAAACTCCACTCATTCATACCTGGCATGAGATCTGAACCCAGAATCAACAGTGTTTAGCAGCAATAATACCACTCAACAAAAAAAGAAAGTTAAAAATTAAATTAAAGAATGGAACTAGTTTTTAATATATATATATATATATATCCATCCATCCATCCATTATTCAACCCGCTATATCCTAACTACAGGGTCACGGGGGTCTGCTGGACCCAATCCCAGCTAACACAGGGCGCAAGGCAGGAAACAAACCCCGGGCAGGGTGCCAGCCCACCTCAGATATAGATAGATATATATATATATATATATATATATTTTTATTATTATTTTTTTTTTGTTAGTCATCACATACTGTATATAAGGAGAAAGGCTAGTCCCAGAATTGGTTCTGACATCCACCACCATAAATTGGATTGAACAGGTTCAGTAAGGTGTGGTTGGACTTTTGAAGTACCTGCCATGGATTTAATTTATTTATTATTTTTTATTTTATGTGTACAGTATGTGTTTTTCTCAGTTACCACTGCAGATGCTTAATCCAGTTTATTATAATGCAAGAGTCTCCCGAATGGAGAACTGCAAAGAAATATACAGTATATCTACTCTCTCTCTCTCTCTATATATATATATACATATATACAGTGGAACCTCGGTTTGCGAGCATAATTCGTTCCGGAAACGTGCTCGCAATCCAAAGCACTCGTATATCAAAGCGAATTTCCCCATAAGAAATATTGGAAACTCAGATGATTCGTTCCACAACCCAAAACTATTCATATAAAAATGATTAATACAAAATATAAAGTAAAAATACATAAAACAAATTAACCTGCACTTTACCTTTAAAAAGAATCATGGCTGGTGTGAGTAAGTTTCTAAACTCATGTGGGATTCCACCTAACGGGACGACACGTGGAAGAGTGTCCCAAAGCAATCGCAGTCTCCCAGCACTGTAGCAGTTCGCCGTATAAGCGCATTTAAAAAGATCACAGACATGCTATAAGCATCTGCCGCCAATGGGTGATACAAGGAACATTATAAAGATCCCACTACAATAAATAACAGCGCTGTTGCTGTTTCAAGCTGAAGGCGGCTGGTGTTGTTAAAGTACTGAGACTCAGCTTCGTGTTTTGGTACGCAAGATGGGGACTTGCACTTCACAGCACACACGTGTGCGCGCGCACACACACACAGTCACAATGCTGTAGTAAACACTATACACTCGTACAGATGTTGACTATATGAGTGAGGCACACAGACTCAAACAGAGAATAGGAGACAATTGCCCTCAAGAGAAGAGAGAGAGAGAGAGAGACACGCCCGAGCAAGAGAGATAAGGAGAGGAGCGAGCAAGATAAGGAGAGAGAGAGAGACGCACTGTGCGAGCAAGAGAGATAAGGAGAAAGAGAGAGAGGCGAGTGCAAGCGAGCGAGATAAGGAGAGAGAGAGAGAGAGACGCGCTGTGCGAGCAAGAGAGATAAGGAGAGAGAGAGAGAGAGACGCGCTGTGCGAGCGAGAGAGATAAGGAGAGAGAGAGAAGAACCATCAGCTCAGTTGTGATTACATGACACTCAGCAGACAAAGTGTATCCATACTGCTCGTATTGCAAGACTTCGCTCGTTTATCAAGTCAAAATTTATTAAAAAATTTTGCTCGTCTTGCAAAACACTCGTAAACCAAGTTACTCGTAAACCGAGGTTCCACTGTATAAAGATTTAAAAAAAATCTTCTTTGGTTCCTGAAGTGATAGTAAACTATCGTCTGATTTCCAGCCTTCCATTTTTATCTAAGGTTTTGGAAAAGGTTGTTTTGGTCCAGCTTCAGGATCACCTCAGAAAATTTAATCTGTTTGAAAAATTTCAATCTGATTTCCAATCTTCTCACAGTACAGAGACAGCCCTGGTCAAAGTCACCAATGACCTCCTGATGGCTGCTAACCAAGTGCTCTCCATCACTCCTTATCCTCCTGGATCTCACAGTTGCATTTGATGCAGTAGACCATAATATTCTTCTCCATCGTCTCCACCATATAATTGGACTTTCTGGCACTGCTCTGGAGTGGTTTGAGTCCTGTCTCACAGATAGGGTTGAGTATGTGGACCTGGGGGATGCTAAATCTCGTACCCACACTGTCACCTGTGGGGTTCCACAAGGTTCAGTCCTTGGGCCGACCCTTTTTTAAATTCTATATGCTACGCCTGGGACACATCATCCGCAGGCATGAAGTTTAATTCCATTGCTATGCCGATGATACTCAGCTCTCTGTGAGACTGGATTGATTTCTCTTAAACCTCCATCAACCCTTTCCTCCTGCTTAGATGAGATTGAGGCCTGGATGTCCAAGAATTTCCTTAAGCTGAACAGCACCAAAACTGAAGCTCTTTTAATTTGTTTCCCATTGTATCACCGTTTAAGAGTGGGTATTGGAGGAGCGACCACGTCTCTTTGGGGTGTGTTCGGCCCCCCTCTTCACAACGCGAGTGGCAGAGACGCGAAGTGAGCAGGGGTGAACCCCCTAGTATGTACATAATATTGTAATAGCATAAAGCACATTAAGATGAGATGAACTAAGAATCTAAAATATAAAAAGTAACCTGTAAAGTTTTTAATAACAACATTTAACAACAACATTTACTTCTATAGCACATTTGCATACGCATGCCATGGCTTTACAGGATGTTCAAAGTAAAAGGTACAAAAAAAGAAAATAATACATTAGTCAACAATAATAATAAAAACAACAAATAAATCAGAACAGGTTTACATAAGAATAGTTAAATAATTAGTAGATAGGAAGAGTCCTTATACAGTATATCATATTCTAATTCTAAGTTTCTTAAGATGAGTCCGATGATAATATCAGATGGCGAGGAGGTCAGAAAAAATTTAAAAAGCTCCAGTTAAACTGGAGAAAAAACCCTAAATTTTCTTTAAACATACTAATTAGCAGAGATACAGTATAATTATTTGATATGATCATAACATTTGACAGGAAGTTAATCCAAGCTTCTGGAATTAATATTTTAAAAGACCCAGGGCTGTGGGAGACAGAAGACTTGGACCTGCATAAAACTGATAGTACAGTAGCTGGCCCTCAGAAAGACTGTTAGTTTCTTTTGCAGCTCCATGTGATCCCCATTGGTTTATCCTTGTGTCTGCATGTGCAGGTTGCCAGCTCCACCTGACTCCTCTTCACATTTTCCACCGGATTTGTCAGACAACTTAAGATCAGGTTCAAACAGTTGATAATGTGTTGATCACAGCAAAAACCAAAGCCACAAGGTTAAAGGGATTGTCTACAAAGCTTAGAGACAGGATTGTGTTGAGATGCAGATCTGGGGAAGGCAATAAAAATTCCTGTAACATTGTAGGGTCCCAAATGCACAGTGGTCTCCACAGTTCTTAAATAGAAGAAGTTTGGAATAACCACAACTCTTCCTAGAGTTGGCCATTTGGCCAACAGAGCAATAATGGGAGAAGGGCCATGGTGAAGAGAAGTGACCAAGAGCCTGATGGTCACTCTGGCTGAGTTCCAGAGACTCTTCGTGGCATATACAGTATGTACTGTACACTGTAAAAAAATAATGTTTAATTTAAAATAAAGTACTGGTAGCTGGGTTGCCAGAATTTTACTATAATATTTATTTAAAGTTATAGCATTTAAGGTAACACTATTTGTAGTAAATAACCGTTTTTTCTTTACAGCACATTCCAACAAAAGGGAATTTTTAACCATAACCAGAAATCCTTGCACTGTAATAAATATGCCAATCAATAAACCAATAGAAAGTATTGTCAGGATCAAACCCCAGTACACAGTTTGCATCAGTAAAGTAACAACAACCAATAGCAAACATGTATCATTTAATTATATACGTTGAAAACAATTCAATGTTTAAGGAAGCTATGGCACATTGTCTGGTGGAGAAGTAAAGTTTGCTTTGGTGGTGTTTGGTGTCCTAGAGGTGTGCCAACTTATCAAATACAACCCACCATAAATCAGCTTCCATAACCGCAAAAAACCTTCAGCACACAGGGAAAAATAAGTCAGCTAACTTTGTATAAGTTTCTTTTCCCTACTGATCAAAGATATGTGGTTTACCAGAAGCAAACTGGGAAAAGGGGGTGTGTCCTTATGCAAATATCGTAACTTCAGTGTTACTGAAACAGTGCTTTACCGTTTTACATTTTACAGTTGTTTACCTTCGCTATTTAGGTATTTTACACTGTACAATTAACAGAGATTTTTTTCAGTGTAACTGTAATGTATCAGTAAACGGTATGTAGCACATTTTGAAGGTAGAAAAATATTGATTTTACAGAACCTGGCTGTAAAAAATAATGAAATGCATTGTTTAAGATATACAGGTAATGTTAACTACAATATAAGGTAACTTTCCTTTTTTTCAGAAAAGTTAGTTTACTTTCACCATTTACAGTATTTTCAGCATTAAATTTACTGACATTTTTTGCAGTGTATGCATGTTGTGGCCTTTACACAAAAACTACTGTACATACATTCATGTAAATTGGAAGGTGAATAAGGGATAGTCTAACTTAGGATATAGTCTCTATGCCGTACTGATACCCTCTTGGGGTGGCTCAGATTCATAACAATTGTCGTGACATATTACATGCTACTAACAGATAAAGAGTGGTGGGCAGGTTGTGATGGTGGTGTGGTGGTTAAGACATTTGTCTTCCAAGCAACTGAACCAACCAACTTCACTTCTTCCCCATTAGCCTTTTTCTTAACTTAAATATTTCCCTCATTTTTTTATCATGGCCCTCAACCACCCTAGGCAAGGCTGTTGTGGAAAAGCTTTCTCTTCAAAAAAGGCAGTTATGGTGTACAGATGAGAATGCAGAACAATTCTTTATTTGGACAGAGGTATGCACAAATGTCTCAGACCATGGAGTGAACAATGAAACAATTCAAAATTGCATCTGCTTTTATACATTTTTCTAATTACCATCACCTCATCTAATACATCACATCTTCTGACTCTTAAAACGCAGAAATTTATCACCTCTTCCAGTCAACTAAAGACACCAGTAATTTCTGACTCTTGTCGATTCTCCTATTATTTGGAACACTGCTTCATTAAGAGCAGATTTTCCTATTTATCTTACTACAGCTTATCAGGAGGGATGTATCGGCTTTCCCGTTAATTTATCCTCGCTTTCTGGAGAGGTGTTTGTTACTCATTTACCTCATTTTAACCTTGAAAAAGTTTTTTTTTTATTTGTGGGTTTATTAAGATGAGGCATAAGCTTTAAGTTATATTCAATCTTTTTCCTTATATTTAATAATTCATTGTGTTATAGCCTCATATATTTGTATACTTGTAATAGATTGTAAAAGATTATTATGTGTTAACTAAAAATTCCATAAGGCCATAATGCGTCCAGAATCATTGTGATTTGTGGTTCTGGCATAATCATTTACCATTCCACAATCATCACAACCTACCCTGTGCAGATAACGCTCATATCTGAAGCTTTACTCTTCTCATAAATCAGGCATCTATAACCCACCAGCTAAGTGAAAATGACATAAAGCATTGGCATCGACGATCACACCTATAGTAAGCACAATACAATTCTCCCATTTTAAATTTACAGAAATAATATGTG
Organism: Polypterus bichir lapradei; assembly: GCA_026402145.1. NCBI lineage: Eukaryota > Metazoa > Chordata > Cladistia > Polypteriformes > Polypteridae > Polypterus > Polypterus bichir. The sequence goes on from JANRMT010028174.1 coordinate 27,029,761, forward strand.
GGCAATGGCAGGGAAAACAGCTAATTTGTTAATAAGGTTGTTGTTTTCTTTCCTGACAGAAATTTATGAATGCTTAGTTTTATCTCATTGCTCCGAAAACTGTAAATAAATGGATTCAGCATGGGTGGGATTACGTTACCCAGCATGACCATTGTATGATATGTTTCCAATGATAGCGATAATCCCATCCCTGGTAATATGTAAGATAGTGAGAGAGGAATGTAAAACAGTCCAACTACTAGGAGGTGAGTAAAACATGTGCTGAAAATTTTCCTCTTACCAGCAACAGAAGAGATTTTCAATGCTGCCATGACAATCCGTATATAGGAAAAGAGAATCATCCCCAAAGGTAACACCCCATTAGTAACAACTACAGCAGATAAAACCTGCAAGTGCTTTGGGTCTTCTGTACATGAAACGTGAACCATAGTGGAAAAATCACAGAAACAGTTAGGAAGTACATTGCTGTGACAGAAAGAGAGCTCGTTAGCAAAAAGTGCGCTTGGTGAGTTCATGAGCAGTGCAAAAAAGTTAAACAGGAAGAGCACAAACCAGACAGTTTTATTTGTAATGAGAGAAGGGTATCTCAGTGGATACACAACGGCGACATAGCGGTCTACTGCCATAAGTGTCAAAAGAAGAGATTCCATCTCCTCCACATGATAAATGATAAACATCTGTAGAACACAAGCTCCATAAGGTATCACTGAGAAGTCAAGCAGCAGGACTGAAATCATCTTTGGAATAATGACAGTGCTGTTGGCCAAGTCTATCACGGCTAAAGTGCCAATGTAGATATACATTGGAGTATGAAGCTGGTGGTCCAGTGTTATGACCAAAATCACCAGGAGGTTTCCAGAGATGGACAGCAGGTAGATTGCAGTGAGGATGCAAATAGTGGCACTCCGCCCTTGAGTGTTGATTACACAATGCAAGAGAAAATCAGACACGTGTATTGTAGAGTTGCCAATCATTCTGAAACACATACCTGTTTAAAAATATAAGGACGAGAGCAAAACATGAAGTGGAATCACTGTGTAAGAATTAATGATAGAAAATGGCAAATTAATAACACATTAGTTACCAATAATTACCAAGACTGGTATTAACATTTTCACTTACCATACGTAATTTGGATTATCATGAAAGTTCTGCCTAAAACCAATTTTTCTTTTGTCATGTTTGTTGTGTGCCCTTCTTGATAAATTTTACTGTATTATTATTATAGATTACTCTGATGCTATTTAATGTTAAACTTACTCAGGTTATTCATCCTCAATCTGCATCATACCTACCAGGGCATCCCATATTGCTTTTATTTAGACATGCTGTTTTAGATTTTTATTTTTCTTGATAATGCAACTTGTGGTTGATTTGTCAGTCACAAGTATCTAAAGTAGCTTGGCTAGACCACATAATGGGCCTGATCTACCAAGTTTTGTTTTTTTGTTCCAGCTGACCTCTCGGAATCAATGGCTGGCAATGGAGTTATTTGCAGTGGCGAGGATGGTGTTAAGCAGACCTGGTGATGTGTGCATTTCAGAAACTGTAACGAGAGCCAAGATCCCAAACTCTGAAATGCCATTTAAAAACCAGAGAAGCAAAACCTTCAACGATATCTAAACAAAATTTGTTAAAACTAAAGGATGAGCTGTGACCAGAATCAAGATGCAAAAACTGTAAACCAAGCCAAGAAATAGAATGCCATAAGTAGTTACCCTGAAACCTTGAAACATTACAAGCACAACAATGAAATTTTGAAGGTTTTGATTCGTAATCTTGGACACTATACTGAGCTCTGTACTTATACTTATATATCTCTTCAGTTTCTTGTGCCTTATCATGTCATAAAGCTCTTGTTCATTTTAGGGACATATTAAAAGGGGCAGAACCGGTTGGTGCCAAAAAATTACATTTTGTGGACTGTATAAACCCTCAGTTGATGACAATATATGGAAAGAGGTGACTCGACAAGCAGACAGGTTAGAGAAACGAATAAAGGTTGGTGTACAGCCCTGTTAACCCCATTTAATGTGAACACAAAACAGCCAAAAACACATCATCTGATACCACCTTTCATGAACAGGCTGGCTTTATATGGTGAAGATTGGAAGGGGTGGAGTTTTCCTTAGGCATTGCGGCGGGGCCAGTTGTCACTTTTGATCATTTTTTTCTTGGTTACAGAGGAGTAAGGAGAAGTTGTTAGTGTAAGCATCCCCTCTCATCCCAGGATGGCATCCCTTAGCTCATTTGAGCTTGCAAGATGGTACCCAGACGCACATGCAGGGCTATATATATTGTATACTTATATATTGCACTTATAAATAATGTGCACAGTATACATATTATATAAGTGTGTGTGTGTACCAGTGAACTCATAGAGTTTTCATTTTGGGCTCAAATCACAAAACTGCAGTGTAGGATAGCCTGTTTTCATTTGCTGGACTTTTTGAAGATGTCATTTTTTGTTTCCACTCAGTCTGTGCAGATACGTTACAGTATTTTCTTCTATCAAGAAGATAGACACACCTTGTAAATAGTAGTAAATCTATTTTTTGTTATTATTATTATTTAATAGGGTCTCATTCTGACACGAGGAAAGAGAGGGGGAGGGCTCCTTTAAGGCTTGCTTTGACTTGAAGCAGCACATGGCTAACTATGAAAGCAGTTCAAGAGTGAGCACACATCAATATTATATACAATATCTGGTGGCAATACTCATAATATTCTCATTTTGGTTAGTTAATGTACACAACAAGTAAAAATATGCATGCAATGTACAAAAATCAGCTATATTGGGTCGTGACAACATGCACGCACAAAGCACAACGGTCAGAGATTTTGCAGTATGCATGTGTGAAAGCTCTGCACAACTCTGTGATGTCACACTGGCTTTGCAAAGCATCGATGGCTGCTGGGTAAAACAAATGTTTGTCTAAGCTGGTCACACAGTGAATTTCTAGAGAAATATGCGTCAAACCAGGTCACTGGTGAACACAATATATTTGCTTTGAAAAACGTCTTGCCTTTTCTTCTTTAAATTGAAGAGAGGGCCCTTGTTCACTGAATGAGGGGGAGATGTGAGTCTTCAATTCAAAAGGTCATTCGGGTGTGAATGTATTTCCTTTGTGTGCTCTGTTCTGATTTTCTGGAAGTATTTATTTAAAAATACGTTAGCAGAAATACATGTGTTTTCCCTCTTAAGAGCATACAACTGGATGACTTGACATGACGATTATTTTGATTTGGTTTTGATTTCATATACTTTGTTAAGCCATGAGGGGTACCATTGTCTTTTCACATGACCTTTCTATATCTTTTAATATATCATATTCTTATATTAGTAATTCATCTTAAACTATTTAGTCTCCAGTAACTAGCACTGAATAGTTGCAGAATTATTTAGCATAAGGATTTATCACGTTTTAAATCAGTACGTTTAATTTCTTCATAAAATGTTGTTTCTAAAAAAGGATATCCATTGTACTTAAGGATATTGAGGAATAATACTAGTTAACAGTTCAGTATTACTGAGAAGAAATACATTAGAGGAAATATATTAAGTTGACCTTTTTTCTATTTATTTTGCTTCATGTTTTACATAACCAATTTTAAAATGTTAGTTTAATCAGTGTTTCTTTAATAGTACAACACAAGCACAGCCAGGCTAAGTCGTTCACACAGGTTTAGACCTTGAATCAGTCCGGGAGCTATTAAGAAGAATCTTGATGAGATATTGGGACAGCTTAGCTATTAGCTAAACAGATGGGCTTGATGGACTGAATGTTCTTCTCTTGTTTGTCAGATTTCTTATGTTCTCTGCACATTACAGACCTTTAGTACGGGCAGTCACTCAAAATGACAATGGCACCCGTCAAGGCTATTTGTTTCCTTAGACAGTTAATGAGCCCAATTCCTGTGCCATACATCTTGGGACAGTGGGGTGTGAAGACTGCCTTTGTAGGCAACTTTACATAAATCTGATTTCTCTGCTCTTTCCTGTCACGATCCTTTGTTTGCCTCATTAGAGATACAGTCAGTCTTCATTCATGTGGAACAAAATTGAACATTCAGTGGCTAGCAATGAAGACTGAGTCCTTGGAAACAAAAGACAACAAAGTTAAGAAGAAGGTGTCAAATTGTGAGACATTTAGGGAATCTCAATTAGAATGATAAAGAAGCAGATAAATTTTGTTACTCACTCTTCATAGTTCAACATGGATTGCTCTAAATTTGTATCATCCTTCTTTTATGCACTGTGTTATTAAAAAAAGGTGTCATTTTGTGTAATCATGGTAAAAATCGGTCTGTTTCAAGTGCAAATAATAATTAGATTACCTACAGTGGCTTGAGTCTAAACGTATTTACTATTATTTTTGCATTCAGTTAAGGGAATACTCCAGCCAAACATGAATTAAAGGCAGAGCTCTTGACCAATGAATGAGTTGGAGAGGTGGATCTTCAATTAAAAAAAAGGTCTTCCTGTTTGTGCATTAAATTCATTTTCTAACATTTTAGCAAAAAATGCAGGTGTTTTGCATGTCATGAGGATACAGCGGGATGACTTATCGTGTGAATTATGTGACAAAAGCAACAAGAGATTTTTTTCATGGACATTTTTGATATCTTTTGCTGTTGTCATTGATCACAATAGGTTCCCCTTCTATCAGAAATGAAACAGAAATGTTTCATTTTCCATAGAAACATGCGATTAAACGTTTTTCTGATCCATCAATGCTAACCACATGGAGTAAGTAACACATAAAAATATTATTTTTAATTGGAGATGTTTTACAATGTTTGAGATACAATTGGTTACATTTTGTTTGCTTTTCCAGTTGGAGCAGAGGCAGGTGAAGTGACTTGCTCATGGTCACCTAGTGTCAATAGTGGGATATAAATGTGCAGCATCAGGGTTTGAAACTCAAAGCCTTAACCACAATACCAATTTGCCCTTTATTTATTTACATTCCCTTTAAGACCCTGTTGACATTATTCTTTCACATATATACTGTTACATACAGGTATTCAATAATAAATATGAAAAGGTGAAGCTTTCTTCACATATTTTCCTGCTTTTGTATCTTCTATAAGGAAAAAATAAAATGACAAATGTGTGATCATTCAATTATAACCATAAACTAGCAATTAACTTACAAAATAAGTTACTGTTTAGATGAAGTGTTTCCAGTATTCTTAAATCAGGTCAGATATATCAGTAATGTTGCTGAGATTCTTTAGTTTTACTCCAATATTTTGACAATAATTAAATAATTAAAAGGCACTTACTTTGAGGTATCTTGTACACTTCTTACATTGCACTTCACGCACTATTCATTTTTAGAAGGAGTTCTGTTCTTTTGTTCTTTCATGGACATCAATTATTTTATTTTCAGTATTGTTTCCACAGTTCAGATGAATAAAAAGTCATGTCTTTTCCTGCACCACTTTAGAAAAAGAGATACCATAAGCTACGGCTGTGTGACTGATCCATCTGGCAAAAACTGTGATACTGAGCTTCTGTTGGGATGATGCCTTTTTTAAACATCCTTTTCCCTGAGGCGTTCAATAAAAGAATAATGTTAATTAATCTCTCAACCAGTCCTGACCCTTGGGGTAGGAAAACCTTAGTGATCACCTTGGGATCCACACTTGAGGGAGGCTCTGCACGGTGCTGCACCTGACTTCTCTTGTCTGAACATCAAAACAATTAAATTTTGAAACTTCTGTCTTTAACGATATAGGATGCACTGGAGATTTTGTCTTTTTCTCAATCCATCACCCGCACTTCATCGGGTAGGTTTACTTCTTAGTGAGGGTGTCCCACCATGCATCTGGCCTCAGAGAGAGAGATCTGTTTGAGACCCTGGCCTTGAGTGGAATCTGTTTAAAGTGGTTGTCACTTGTGCTGCTGGGTGAGGCACTCTGTGACTTCGGTTTACTTTTGAATACAGTGCTTGGGGTGGACATTGTATACTGGTGTTTTTGTTATTCTCGACTTTGTTGTCAAAACTATCTGCATGTTTTGTTAGACTGACTTCTGACAGTGCTGAAACTGGTTATTAATAAAGAATCTGTATGTAAATAAGAACTTAAAAACATTTTTCTTAAAGGTTTTCAAGGTTTCTGATTCAAATAAGGGTTTCATTAGTTTGTTCAGGGACCCACAACTCTTTGCATAAAGAAGTGCTTCCTGGTTTCAGTCTAAAATGTCCTTCCCATTAATTTCCACTGATGTCCTTGAGTATGTGATTCACCCATAAGCTGAAAGAATGTTGCTGGATCTACTTCAGCAATGCCTTTGAGGATTTTAAATACCTGGATTAGGTCCCCATACAGTCTTCTCTGCTCAAGACTAAACAGGATTCGTTTTCTAATGTCCTTAAGTCCTGGGATGCACTTGGTTGCTCTCCTCTGCACATATTCAAGTGCTGTGTAGTAAACATAAAACAAATGTTGATCAATAAAATTTACCAGTGCATTTTTCTCTATGTTGAATTTTTCTGCTGGCTCAGGACAATTTTTTTTCCCAGCAACCAATGATGCTCTGCAAGGGCAGTGTGACATCACAGAGCTTTAGCAGTCAATGTTGGATGGTCATGCCATGACCCACTGTCACTCATATGCAGAACACCTCACACTTCATCATTACTGCCTGATCTAGTTCACACATACATGAAAAGTCTATAACTTATGCTCTCATACGTAATGTCATTACCCGATCAGTACTGCAGACAGATTTGCAACCTGCATGTGTTTAAAAAAATAAATAAGCCTTTAGCATTTTCATTTGGGGTACATTAGCTGACTATAATGAGAATGTTATGAAAATACTTATTTGTTCTAAATAAGATATAATTTACATTGTGTTTTCACTGCTGGATTAAGCATGTTATGATCCTCGCTATGTAGTGCAGATTGGGTAGTGACTGGGACAGCCCCAGTGTATAATGTTGATTTCTTGCATCAAATTTTCACTAACACCCTGGAGCTCTAATAGGAAATAACAAAAGAGTATGATAAGAGAGGTAATATTAATTATCTTGATTTTCAGAAAGCCACAATAGGATTAATGATCAAACTAAATGAAGTGGGAATTCAGGGAATATTGCGTAGGTGGCTAAAAAATTTGCTCAAAAACAGAAAGCAAAGGGTAATGGTGAGAATTAGGTGATGTTGAAAATTATTTCCCTCAGGGGTCAGTGCTAAGGATGCAGCTCTTTTTAATATACATAAACAATCTGGAAAGAATATAATCAATAAACTGGTTAGGTTTGCAGATGATACCAAACTAGGTGGAAGAGCAGATGATCTAGAGTCAGCTATATTGGTACAGAGGGACTTGGAGAGCATACAGGCTTGGGCAGATCTGTGTATGGTGAAATTTAATGTAAGTAAATTTAAAGTACAGTAATCCCTTGCTATATCGCGCTTCGACTTTCGCGGCTTCACTCTATCGCGGATTTTATATGAAAGCATAACTAAATATATAACGCAGATTTTTCGCTGCTTCGCGGGTTCTGCGGGCAATGTGTCTTTTTACTTCCTATATATACTTCCTCAGTTGGTTTGCCCAGTTGATTTCATACAAGGGACGCTATTGGCGGATGGCTGAGAAGCTAACCAATCAGAGCACGCAGTTAAGTTCTCCTGACTGAGAAGCTAACCAATCAGAGCACGCAGTTGAG
>JANRMT010028174.1:27037848-27059289 GCA_026402145.1 Polypterus bichir lapradei
GTGAGTAACCATAATTAATTTTCTTCTTACAGTGCTTAGTACATGTACGTACGTTTAGTGTCACTGTACACACATTTATTGTATACTATTTTTTCTTGCATTGTACGTATTTATTGCTGGTGGACTGTCTATCGTAATGGCTGTAACATATGTGATATCGGAGACACTCAATATCTTTAAAATAATATTTAGGTTTTACTGTATATAAACAGTGTGTTTATATACATAATTTCAATGAATCTTACCTAATATCTAAGAGAATACAAAGGGATTATGCTGTATAACTCTGCGGGGAATATTTATAAACAGTGCGGGAGAGTTTATAAGGGCTTAAAATATATAAAAATAACCATACAGACATATGGTTTCTACTTCGCGGATTTTCACCTATCGCGGGGGGGGTCTGGAACGCAACCCCCGCGATTGAGGAGGGATTACTGTATTACTTGTAGGAAATAGAAACAGATTTGAACACAAAAATGGGAGTTCAGAAGCTTCAAAGTACACTTCAAAGTACTCCTTATAAGAAGGACCTAGAAGTAATAGTGGTGCCATCACTATGTACATCCAGACAGTTTACAGAAGCAATCAAGAAGGCTAATTGGATGTTAGGTTGTACATCACAGCGTGACGTACATGGAGGTTATGCTTAAGTGAGCATGGGGAGCATTTTACAGGCTTTAAATTAAAGGAAATCATGGGGAAGAATAATAGAGTGACATGATCGTAACCTGTGATCCATTTTTTTACAGAAGAAATGTGATGTAATTTCCAACATGTCACTTTGAGCACAGTTCCTTCCAGTCATCACCGTATTTAAATCATCATTCTGCTGGCATTCATTCTTGCACCAGCTTCAGAGTAGGATGGAGCCGCTCCAGTCTATTTACATTTCCATATACAGAAGAGTACCTTGGCAGTAGAGCAGTGGCACAAAGTGCTACATCCAGATACTGAGAAGAAAAACAGAATAGAAGAGGGTAAGTAATGGTTTCTAAATATTTTATTACTTATATTTCTGTATAAATGATTAACAAACAGAAATGCAGAGTGCACAGATAATCAGCAGTTCTATTCAGGGTATGCCACACTAAAGTTGTGACTCTTCAGCCTGATTTAAAATCTATGACTGAATGAGCACGTCTTGTCCTGATTCAGCAGGAAAACAGATAGTTTCTTGAGTAAAACTGGGAGATGTGTTCAAAAGGCAAAACTTTTCTGTTTTAGTTATGAGTTCAACATTTCTTACCTCACATTTCCTGTCATCCTACATTTCCATTGTAGACATGGAATACACATGAAATACATGTATTCCAAATAACGATTTATTATTTACCCTATACAATTCCAGGCACCTCACACCCAGATAAACAGATTTGAGCTGGGAGAACTTTAGCTGTGTCAGTGGGGTGGATGGGATAGCAGGCTGCTTGCTGCTTGTGCTGATTGACATATTTGCAAAACAAAGACGCTGATGAGGAGGTGCAAGGGAATTTAAGGTGGCCTGGGATTACAACTTTTTTCATAGGCTTCAGGGATTCTAGTGCTAAGCAATGATGTCTAGACATCCCTTATCCCAGCCACCTTCCCCAACTCCACTGAGAAGATACCAAAGTGTTCCAAGGCCAGGCAAGAGGTATAATCTTTCAAGCATATCCTGGGTCTGCCCCAAGGTTTCCTCCAGGTTGGACATGCCCAAAACTCCTCCCTAGGCAGGCACCCAGGAGACAGCCTAATCATACGCCTGAACCACTTCAACTGCCTCCTTTTCATGTGGAGAAGCAGTGGCTCTACTTTGAGCTTCTACTGAATGTCTGGGCTTCTCACCCTATCTCTAAGGATGAGCCTAGACATTATGCAAAGGAAACTATGTTCTGCTGCTTGTATTCATGATCTAGGTTTTTCAGTCAGTACCCACAGCTCATGACCATAGGTGAGTGTAGGAATATAGATTTACAAGTAATTTGAGAGCCTCTCTTTATCACAGTTGACCAGTACAACACCCAAATCACTACCACTGTTGCTTTGATCCACTTGTTGAACTCCCGAAATAATTAAACTTCAGTAGCTCATCTCTAACCCAGAAATAGCAGCCTTTTCAAGCTAAGAACCATGATCTCAGACTTGGAGGTGCTGATCCTCATCCCGACCGCTTCACACTCGGTTGTAAACTACCCCATTGTATGTCTAAGGCAACCAGCAGGACTACATCATAAACAGAAAGCACATATTTTACTGATGATTTATTTTAACAATATTTTGGTGACATCATTATGCCACTGTTTTTTGATGTTGGTTTTTGTTGTGTAAATTAGTATTTTAAATAAAGAAAATTCAAGTTCACTCTTACAAACAGCTCCGTCTGCAGACCATCCTTTATTACATCAACCTTTAAGGGATACCAATCAGTTCAATGTGGTGAAACCTGAATAATTTAACAAAGCAGCGGTCTTAAGAAAGTTATGTTCATTTACATTCAATAAGCATTTTAGTTTACACCAATCAGCACACAGATAAATGGTGTTACTTTAAAACACCCATCTATTAGTAAAGAGATAAACAGATAGAACTTTATTTGTTCCCGGGGGGAAGTTTAGCTTTTAATTTAAGCTCTGTAAATAAATAAATAAGTATACACACTCACACACACACTTTGGTCTGAACACACACCAAAATGACTAAAAAGGAAGAAAATTAAAAAGAAGGAAAATTGTATGTGACTGTCACAGCAAGGCCTTATGCTGACATATTGCTGTAGCTATAAAGGACGGCCCAAAAAAGTTAAGCAAATTCAAATTCTGCTTTATTGAATACTAGCTGATTACCCAGTGGCTTCGCTCACTGAGTGCAAGGGAAAAAAATAAAATGTAGTATATAAATTATTAAACAGTAAAACATTAACATGTAAGAAGTAAAGATACATTGAGCAGTACTGGAGTGCTTTCAGGTAAAGTACATTTTAAAGGTGCTATAACACAACAGGTACGTAGCACTAACAGCAGCTTAAATGTATTTGGATCATCTCTCAGTACCAGATCTCTTGTGAAAGGCGCTACACGACCGCTGTGGTACAGAAATTACATTTTCTATGCGATCCTGCAAATTTCTGCCTGACAACCTTGCACTACGTGCCTGTGATTTAAGAGAAAAATTATTCTGAGAAATGTGGACGCTGTCGTTCCGTGCTTAACGGGCAGACAGTCCAAACAATTCTCAAGTCCAAAACTTAACATGAAGAGGTCAGTACATCTTCTTAGATGTAAACCCTCCATCTTCTTAAAAGAATTCATCACAAAAGAAACCTTGAATATTGTGGGGTTTTAGTGACCTGAACTCACATTAAGAGACAGTAAGTAGTCGTGCAGCGCAATTTACAAAGAGAGTTTTGCTTTAAAGGCACTGATCACACTCATTCGCAAAGATTTCCACTCTCCCAGGAGCCGACGGGGCACTCGAAGTGTCACAAACAGTGCGAGAAGAGAGGACGCCGCCCGAAACTGCAAAGCTCTTGACCCAGCAGAGCAGCCCGACATTCCGCACCTCCGAGCATCCACTTTGTTCTCACGACTTCTCACCGCTGAAGGCAGTGTCGCCTTCACATTGTTTACAGCTCGGCGCAGTTAAAAAGTAGAAAGACGCAAAGCTGTTTTCCTCATCTCTTATACTATCAAGTACTGCCAATTAAAAAAAAGTTATAATGTGGCAGTTTCTGCGACAGTCACGTGGACGAATAAATAAAACTTCTCTGTCAGAATGCATCTGGCGGCAGACGGCTCAGTGCTGGAGTCCAGAGAGGAGAGCTGGGAGAGGGCGATGCGGGGCGCACTTCTATGGGATAGATCGGCGTGTTTGTGTTTACTTCTTTTCAATATCAGTAAAATAACTCTCACACAAATAATAACAGTTCGTAAAGACGATATAAAAATGGCGTCCCCAAATGAAGTGATTATTCCCTGTATTATAATAAGTTCTGTGGTCATACATAATTTCCGTTTTGCGTGGCCATCCATAATTTCCGTTTCAAACGATAAAAGAATTTTATATATATAGATGGCTTCTTATATCTAAATTGTTATAAAGAACAACAATAACAAAAAAAGTATTCATTTGTTATTATCTCATCATTTCTTTGGTAGTTGTTCTGGTGCAAATGTATTATTTAAACAGGCAGGCATAATCAGAATTTTGAAATATGACTATTAAAGATTTGGTTTCCTTTTATACTTTTCTAGTTTAATTATGCAACTTTCTTTTTTGCTTTAAAGGGTTTTGACATGTGCCAAATCTGACTGTGCTGTCTAAAAATTTATCTGTAATATATCTGAAGATGTTTCTTTGTTTCCATGCCCCTTTACATAAAAAAAGAAAATGCCCTTAACATATTAACTCTGTGCAATTCTTTTGTTTTGATATACTTCTAGAATTCTTCAGGGCATGTTAATGTTTTATATTCTAATGGCTTTTTTCTGCTCCTTTGTGTGTTCACCTACTTTTCTAATTAAACGTGTTGTGTTAAGTTCAGTAAGTTACCTGGTGTCACAAAACATCTCGGTGGTAAAGACTGAAAGCATCAAATATCCCAGTGCTGTTTCAAGAGAGATCCTCCAAGGAGGTGAACTGACTTAAATAATACAACATTTTAAAAGTAGCACTTCCAAAGTATCTTTAGTTAACTATAAGTTCCCTTCATTAAGGGTGGTTCTAGCATGGATCACATCATGCAGATTTGTTTTTAGCAAACAGGGTCGTCAGCCAAGAGATAACTGTTCATTCCGAGAGAGCTTCATCTGAATTTGCCGTAAATTATGACAACATTCTGAACTAAAGGAACATCTAAGGTGAGTAATGTTTAAAGGCAGCGTTCCCTCATGTTTTGTAATTTATTTCTTTGAAGGCTTCAAAGAGTGTACGTAGATTCCCTTTCAGACACATTCCAGTTGATACGTGAGGTGAGATGGTGAGGCGAAGGCCTCAGGTGGAACTTTAGTCAGGGCAGCATTTTAATGTAACCTTTTTATTTTTTTTTTCCTTTTTTAAATTACGAAACAACAATACAAAAATGTTAGGTAAGAACCTTAAGAATTACAAATACATCCAGTGCCTTATTTTTTACACTTTCTTTGAAAATGATGAGAAATATTTTAATTTTAAAAGTTTCAAATTTGACATAACGCAGCTGGCAGCACCTCGGCACATTGCAAGCATCCGAGAATCAAAACGGCAAATTGGCATTTCGAGGCCACATGCCTGTCCGTGGTATTGGGTTTCATTTTCCTGATATCTATCCTGAATCTGAAAATTTAATAAGGATAATTCATCAGTCAGATAAACATCAATATGAGCCACATACCGGCTTGAAATTCTTTACAGCCCAGGATGTCTGAGAACTTTATTTCAAATTTCTGTAAAAAGTATTGAATTTGTGTCACTGATAAGGTAATAAACATAACAATGTTATCGGGCAGCTTGATTTTTAACCCACCAAGGTGGCTTACAATAATGGAGACAGCAGGAGCGAATGTGAAGAGTACAATCGTCAAGTCATAGATGGAACTGCAAAAACAGAGGACTGGATTTGTGGAGTTATAATGCAAGTTTTAATGGAAGCCCATTGGAGAGATGCTTATACTTTGAATTAAATCTGTCTTTAGCTGGGCATGTAAAGTCAACAGTTGCAGTCTGTCGTGTTCTTTGGGTTCTGTGATATACTGTATGATTCCAATACAGTTGAACGTAACACAGAAAGAGTTATTTAAAGAAAACTTTACTAATTCAATTATTAAGTGCTTCACTTACAGGTCAGCCATATATCTATTCCCATTCCTTAATTTTTCTAGGGAGCATCCCCAATTTACAATAAGTAAACATAACCTGTAATATAAGGGAGTGTTTGAAAATTCCCTATCTTGACACAATCCTCTTTAATTTGACTTTGTTGTGGCTGTGTCTCCTACTGAGGATTATTATTTTGACTATTATTGCTGGATTATTGTTGTAGCCTATAATTTTTGCCCTCTTCCTCACAATGTATATGACTGGTCAGTGCACATGCATTGTGTGTACATACAGATTATATACCATTTTGTAAAATTTTTTAATTTCTGGAATCAGTTTAAGGTGCCAGTCAGACGTGATGTCTCTTAAAAGTCTCATGAGTGTGCACTATGCCTTTCACCTTACAGGACAAAATTTGAAATGAACAAAGGGGTTTAAGACAAGAGTACAGGACGAGTTTCACGTTAAACATTTTAATTGTCTTTAATGTCAATTTTGTATTTTATCGTTTAATACCTAATCTTTTATTGCTGGTATAATTTACATTTATTTTTTGTCTTTTATTCAGACAATGCATCTATCTTGAAGCCTCTATAGCAATATGTAATATATGTGAATTAACAGTATCGTCTCCTGCCTAGAAAGGATAAATCGTGCATCCGGTGGTTAGCAGTTAAAGGGCAGCCAAAACACAATTTGCCTCAGGTGGCATTATTCCACGAACAGACCCTGGTTATCATTACCACTTGTTTCAACTAATGGTTCTGTTTTGAGTTTGTCCTAAAACTGGCTTTGCAGCTTTTTGTTTACACGCCATTGTGTGTTTTGCTTGAACACTTCTCCCCACTCATGAATATCGTTGAGTTACCATAGAGTGTTTTTTTTTCAGTATGAAGACTGTTCTGAGCGTTATTCAGGCTTAACGCTCTTTATCTCATCAAACCATTTACCCTGATTAATACTCGACGTTAATCATTTTGAGAAAGAAGTCTGTGAGACACTCAGGGTTAATGCAAAGGACGTTAAAGGGCATTTTTGTTTTCTTTCCTTACTTCCAGAATAGGGTTTGGCTTCTTAAGATTTGGTAATGGAAGAAGATTCAGGAAACTGATTAATGTACAGATAAATGGATGGATGGACGATGGTTTTATTTTATTAAATGTACAAATTGCAGATACTCTCAAACAGTGTAACATAGTGAGTCATTGGAGAGGACCAAAGTATCAGACCTATCATTTTATTCAGTGAGTAGCTTGCTTGCTTGACTCAATAGAAGGAGTCTATGGTTGGAAATGACCCAGCAGCCTACGTAACTCTTTACAGTCCAATACTTTAGAAGCTAGGCCAGTATGGAAGTAATTCTGTGGCATGTGTGGGGCTAAATACTACTTTCTCAACTCAGAAAGAGGGCCTCTTTTCTTGCTGTGTCTAAATGCCATGACGGATGAAGACACAAACAATCAGGGTCTTTCACAAGTCTCTTTCCCTTGCCATATCAAATCTTATTGCAGCTAATGTTGTTCCTGAATCATCACTTCTTCCATCTTCTGTTAATCTGCCACCTAGGCAACAAAATTGATCCTGTTACTTGACTTACGTTTAACTGGCACCCACCTTTACAAAAATGAAATATATGTGAAATATATTTTAAAAATATATTAATACCAATAGGAATATATTTAGAAATATGTTATGAAATTCTTCAAGGGCTAATATTTTACAATATCTTGCACTATACTAATATATATTGTCATTTTTGTATATTGCAATATCTTTTCCATAATATAAAAACTAGGGGGCTTTGCCCCATGCTCGCTTCACTCACCAACCAAGGGCCTGTGCTATGTGCCAGCCACTTTGCGTCTCTGCTGCTTTCATATATACTTTCACCAAACAACAAATCTTTTAATTCTCGCAGATACGCCTCTTCATTGGGAAGAAACAATACTTTTCCCTGATGGCAACACAAATTAGTCGATCTACAAGTCTCCGACTTAAAGTTTAAATCCAAACAATATATTCAATCTCTTTTTGCTGTTCCGTAATTTCACCGAGTAATAATTTCTGTTTGTTTCTGTTAATGCGATCTTTACTATCATTTTTTGAGACTTTCAAATTTTAGTATTTTCATTATCTCTAAATTACTCTGCATGTGGATCGCGACAACGTTTATAATTCCTTACAACTTCTACTTTGTTATCTACTCTATTTCCGGCCCCTGGCGTGGTTAAATCTCTTGTCACAAAGTCTTGTCTTGAGGGACGTGAAAGTATCTCTCTGAAAAAGTCACGTCTTGTCCTAGGCTAAAAAGTCTTGTCTCGTTCCAGGATTTTTTTATTATAATAGAGAGATATATTCCTAATACATTTTAACATACTGGGAACTGTATATTACATTTTAGAAAACTATTACCTTGTAATTTAAAATATACTGCAAATTCTAGATGGGCATATACTGCACATAATATTCCAGATATGGTCTCACTAGTGTGCGTTATTTAGTCTGAGCTAACATCCCTCAATTTATATTCAACAGTTTTTATAATTAACCTAACATTTTATGTGTTTTTCGATTGTTTCTGTACATTGCTTAGATAATGAAAACATTGTGTCAACATAAACTCCTAAATCCTTTTCAGACGCAGCTGCCTGTATGGCTTTGTCTCCCATCTTGTATTTATAAATGATGTCCCTTTTGCCCATTTGTAGCACTTTTTTATATTAAACTGTGTTTTCTTAGTGTTCCACCAGTTCTAAAGCTTGCCAAAGGTCTTCGTGAATTCCATTTGCTGCCTCCTCAATGTCTGCCATTACTAAATGTTACTGTCATCTGTAAATTTCACAAGTTATACCATAGTCAATGTCATTAAAATAAATCAGAAAAGGCAATGCACCAATGACAGAATCCTGAGGAACTCACTCAACGAGGAGCATTCTCCTCTTATCTGTAGTCTTTTACTGGCCTCCTTTTGCTCAGAAATTCCATATAATTAATATTATTTGCTTTTTGTAGTTGTTTAGTTGAATCTAACTCTTTGTGACCTGATGGATTTTAGCACTCCAGGCCTTTCTATCCAAAGCTACTTCTCTGAGTTCCTTCAGGATCAAATGCATAGCCGCAGTAAAGCTGTTTACTCATCTAATTCCTTGTCATCTTCTTTCCCTTTTACCTTCAATTTTCCCTAACATCAGAGTTTTCTCCAAGAAGTCCTGCTTTTTTGTTATATAACCTTCTTGTTATATGGCAAAAGTATTTGAGCCTTCAAGTGACAGTCCATGAGGGGATTATTTGCTTAGGAACATGCAAAATGCAAGTAAGAAATGTTAGCTATGGCAATAACTGCAGTGTGACTGGAAGGATTTTCACAGTAATATGTAGCACTGCTTTATTACCGAAAATGTGATTAGAGAGCAGTAGTGCATTACTTTGTACCATGCTGTCCCCAGCTCTGTCGAAGCAGGATAAATTTCATTGCCCATGAAGGCATAAATAACAGAACAAATGATTCATAGCAAAACAGAACTCAGGCAGGCAGAACTCGATTGCAGACTCCTCTAGTGCCTTCGTCCTCACACAAAAAGAGAAAAAAGTCTTGAAAGTCAGTTGTATTCTTGAACAAAACACAACGATCTTCTGGTTGATAAAGACTATTGGGAAGATATTATTCCACATGGAACTTCCCAAGCCTTTTCTTTTTTTTTTTCAAATGGTTTCTAGGCACAGAGTTTATAGCAGTTTCCATCTCACATAAGAATTAGAGTAGAAGGGCCAAATTATCAAAAGCTGTGTTAGTAGGACAGCTACAGCAGACGAGAGACATGTGCTTCAATGTTCAACATCTCTAGGTGAGCCAGAGATGACGGTCAGTTTTGCTCATAACATTTATTTCTTTATCTTTATCTATAATTGCTTTATTCAGTAATTTGTGTCTGTTGTTTTAATACACCATCTATTGTTCTTAAAAGTAAAGGTGCGTGAGTGATTCTTTAGAGTGACGCCATAAGTGAACCATTTTTGGTTCCCAAAAGACCCATCTACATGAAGGTTTCAGACAAACTTTTATTAATTTAGATCCGTAACCTGCTCCATAAAGTAAATAACCATGAAGAGATGGTAAGAGATTTGTGAAATTCCAATGGGTTCCTCATTTAAAGGACTATTTCTGCTCACAATAGCTCAGGGTAAGTTCAGGTTTTCTTAATCTGTTAGTGTCTTGCTAGGCAGCTTACCATACATTTAAGATTTTGGTTTGTTTTTCTACATATTAGGATGTTTTTCAAAGCACAAAGAACCAACTTCATGCAGAGAAACCTTGCCAGAAGGAAATGACGCTTTGTCAAGCCATAATTCTACAAAGAACTGCACAACCCAGTAAAGAACCATAAAATGCCACTGAAGAACCAGAATTTTTAAGAGTGTACACTGTTCTTCTAACTTGTTTTTACATCAATTAAACGAGCCACCCAACTTTTCATTGTAGTATAAGGTATAACAAGAATGCATTTCATCGAACTGAGATACTACTGGAATAGAATCCAATTGTTTAAATCCTGAGTATGAAAACATTTGGTAGTAATAGTACAGGGAGATTCACTTGAAAGAGGCCCTGAATATTCTGTTGTAACTCCTGTTAGGATGAAGCAATCCGAACCAAAAAATACGCTATATACCTTGACATATTTGTAATCGATTGTATTACATGCGATGGTTGAAGTGGTTTCCGTTTTCTGCCAGACACATTTCAACACAGCGTTTCTTGTTCCTGAATGCATTGCCAAGCGTCTTGGGGGGAATAGCAGCATCTGGCAACCGTGGTGGCCAATGCCCTTTGAAATTACGCTGTTGCAGAAGAAGGACTCAATTTCTACCATACTCCTTGCCGATGTGTGACACGTTGCTCCATCTTGCTGGAAGTAACCTTTCATTCACTCACGATCATCCAGTTGATTCTGACATTGCTTAAATGAATTGGTGACCCAACAGGTTTGCACCATGAAGATGCGCTGCTCAATACTGTACACCATCATCCTGATGAAAAGTCGAGTGACTGAGTGAAAGGCTACGGGCGTTATGCACCCAGAAATTGCAAATGGAGGTTAAACGTTGCAATGGGTGTCTGGCGCCTACCTCATTGCTCCGATGTAAGGGCATCCTGGCTTGTTTGAAGCTCCATATACTGAGGACCACATTGCACATTGTTTCATTTAGATTGCTTCATCCTAGCGAGGGTTATTAGAGAATATTCGGGGCCTCTTTTGTGTGATTCTTCCTGTGATGGACAGCTGGGATGCCAGTTGGATGAAGCACAAGAAAGAGAGCATCCATAAGGCACTACCTTCCCTGGGACGATAGAGGGCAACCCTCCTGGGTGGCTGTGGCTCCACAGATTCCTGCAGGGCATGCTGGGAGACAGAGTTTTCCATAGCTCTGTTGGGTTCTGTGGTGGCAGCCAGGGTGAACTTTAGAGCCCTACTTTGGGTTTCCATCATACCTGGGAGCAGTTCCAGTTAATCCTGATAAGCCACCAGGTGCACTCCCAGGTGTAACATAAAAGGAGTCACTTCACTCCATTCAGGGAACAAGAGTTGGGAGGAACAGGGACGAATCTTGACCGTGGAGGAGTGGAGGCAGAAAGAAGAAAAGGAACTGTGTATTAGTGCATTGTACTGTGCAGCTGCAAAAAGTGAGGGAAAAGCGCTTACCAACTTGTAAATAAATGTGTGCTATGCTGGAACTCGTGTCTCTGCCTATCTGTGTCAGGGGTTGTGATGGTTAGATCGCCTCTGGGTTCCACAACCTTAAGCAATTGGTTTGTTCAGCAAAAAACCAAGAGGTGAAGTGGTTCAACTTCGAGCTTGTCTCTAGGCCTGCTTTTGTGAAACAATCTTAATTGATTTGTGTACCAAACTCACCCGTTCATGACCATATGGACATTACTGTTGTTTTATCTGCATCTTTCAGGTAAGATCAACAACGGTCTGTCTGAACAAATAACCAAAAACACTACAAAACAAATACGCCCAAAATTACAGAAACCTGTGTGATCATATGACTGTTCCTAAAAGAGATGGTTCATGTCATCATTTTTTTTCCATTTCTTTCAGATATATTGAAGAGCCTTCCAGAATGCTCAACAACAGTCTGTCCGTGTCAGAGTTTGTTTTGCACTGTGCCATTAAGCCTGAACAAAGAAATGCAACAACCGCCCTGCTCATATTGATCTATCTGGTATCCATCATAGGCAACCTGTTGGTTATCCTGACCATCCTGACAAACCATCAGCTGCAGTCACCAATGTATATCTATATCTGCTCTCTTGCAATGATAGACTTGGCAAACAGTACAATCCTCATTCCAAAAATGGTATCCGTTATTCTTTTTGACTTATTAGCAGTTGCATATACTGCCTGTTTAGTCCAGATGTATCTAATATTAAATGTAGAGTTGATGGAATCTGTCCTGCTGGTGTTAATGGCACTTGACCGATATGTTGCTGTTGTTTTTCCATTAAGGTACCCATCGATTGTTACAAGCAAAGGTGTATGTATTGGTGTTACAATACTGACAATTAGTGCTTTCCTACTTAATACCTCTTATATTATTTTTACCAATGAGCTTCCTTTCTGCCAGACTAATATTCTGCCGTATTGTTTCTGTGATTATCCAACAATGGTTCATATCGCCTGTACTGAGGATCCCAAATACTTGCTTCTTTTGTCAACTATAGTTATTACCCTTGGAGTGGTTCCTTTGCCACTAATACTGTTTTCTTACTTTATAATTGTTTTGGCCGCACTAAGGATCTCATCTGTTGAAGGAAAGAGGAAGGTTTTCAACACCTGCCTTACTCACCTTCTAGTGGTCGGACTGTTTTATATACCACTGATGACATCGTACATACTGCCAGGTGCAGGAGTTAAACTTTCCACAGAAGCATATAATACAATGGTCATTGTTGGAAATGTAGTTCCTCCCATGATGAATCCTATAATCTACAGCTTTAGGAACAAGGAGATAAAAAGCAGCATTTACAAGCTTTTCTCTGGGAAGAAACCATCTCCGAAAATAAATAATCAGTAACTGAAACAGTGGTTGATAATAATATCCATTCAAACATTGACAAGAGTGCTCATTATTAGCATTCTACATATATTAGGCCTAATGTCTTTAAATGTTTCATAATTTATCATGTATTTTCATGGTAGGAAAACAATATAACATATAAACACCATAAAAAATGTTTATTCAGTTTAACTTGGAAAATATACTTCATATGATTAACAACTAATTTATCTGGGTTTATTGAGATCAAAAGAATTATTAGACTGAAATTAATATAACAACCTGAAACGCGAAGGTTTTAATAAGGGAAATTTTAATTTTGGTCTAACCCAATTTTCAACACTGCAGAAAATTTGTATCAGTAAAACTAATTCAGTGAACTGAACTACTTATTATCAGCATACATACGTTAATTAAATAAAAATGAAAACAACACATTACAGTCATAAGACTGTTCATTTTTAACCTTTAATAAGAACACATTTGTGCATATACATGTTCTATGTTGTTGGTGGAGAAGGAAGGCTAGCTTTTTTGTGATGTTGGCTGTGCCACTTTAACAAAAACACCCCACCATACATCAGTCTCCACAGCCACAAAATTTGTAATGATCCATACAGCACTTCCATGTAAATGGTAACGCAGGAAATCACTCAATGCAAGATGTATCATTATAATACAACAGATTGTACTGTACAATAGTATACAATCAATTACATTTATTTGCTTAATATTTAATATTTACACAAGTAAATGTAGAATAAAATTAAAATGAGATTGAATCAAATGCTTACATACAATTTAATTTGACAGTGGTGGCTTAATGCCTCTGTGCATGTCGACCTTTACAGATATTGTTGTGTTGTATCTTTGTCTGTGTGTTCATTTCTTTCTGTTCATAATTGAACATATAGTCTGGTACAGCAAACAAACTTTCATCTATAAACAACTTATGAATTTCTCTACATAGATTTATCTTGCTCAACTGGAAGACTCCCACCTCCTTTAATTCAGTGGGTAACTGATGTCCTATACTATCTGAAATGGGAAAAAATCAAATTCTGACTTAGAGGATCTGTTCAAAACTTTTTTTAAATATGGCAGGGCGTAATCAATAACATTTTAGAACAATCTTCTATACCAGGGAATAGGATCAATACTGCTTCAAAGATTTGCTTTGTTGGCTGGATATCCTCTCTTTCATTTGAGTTGGGGTTGAATTTTGGTTTTGTTAAGTTTTATTTGATTGTATAGATTGTTATTTGATTTTAATTAAAATAAATGAAAATAATAAAAAAAACATACAAATTTCTTATGTGCACGTGTATGTGTGCATGCAAGTACCTTTGTCCATGTACAGTATATTTTGCAACTGCATACATTTTGAGGAAACAAACCTGTGGAAGGTATTTTTTTAAATAAAAAGATCTGTTTGAACCCGGACTGAAGACTGAGTAACGGGGTTGGAGTTCTGCAACTAGACCTAGACCAGGGGTCTCCAACCTTTTTTCCCCTGAGAGCTACTTTTACAAAATGAAAATGGCCGAGAGCTACTCATGTTTCAAAACAAATGCAAGTGCATTTTGTATGTCTGTATGCATTTTCTAGAGTATCTCACACTATTGAATTAAAACATGAATGCTGTCAAAACAAAACAATGCAATTCCAAATACACAGATATGACTTATTCATTTGTCATTTTATTCCATGTCACAGATCCAGTTGCATGTGTGATGAGTTGTTTAGTTAGTCAGATGACTTGCACTGCGTGGGGTCAACAAGAGAGGCAGGTGTCTGGTGGAGTGGAGCCACTTAGGTTACTCTTCTGGAGTCGTTTCAATGTTCGTCTGTCAGTCTTGTTCTGAACTTTGATTTCATGACATTCATGTCAGACTCAATGAGGTATGGAGACCCAAACAAAGCAGACATTTTCAGAGCTGCTTGGTGAAGATTCTTATAGTTATCTGGCTCTACTAAGCTCCAGAAATGCTGAGAATGCTGTTGAGACTTTAACTGCACATTATTTTGAAGGTTTATTAATATACTGTATAATATATAAAATCCAATGTCTCTCTCTCTGTTTGTCTGACTATTCAAGGGATTTAGATCAGGTTTTTTTCTATAATTTGCTTGAACATTCTGGTTGATATTGCGACTTGTCTCATTTCACTATGTATCATAGTTCGCGTGCGGTACCGATTTATTAGCGCGAATCCAAGATCCACGCAGCGGGCGGCCTTCCTCACTCACTCGCCAGCTTCGGGGCATGTAACTTAACTCTGCTTAGATAGCAAATGAGAGAACTCGTGACTTTATGCTGTAGGAAGTAAGTAAATAAATAAATAAAGGCTCATGTACATATACAAAGTACAGCGATGGCAAAAGTGCATTCTTGATCCAATGTAGAGTTGTTGTCATATAACTTAATGTAAATAACATTAGATCTGGCTTTTATGTAAGTAACATATAAATGTTAATGTTTTTGGCACATGCACCGTCCTTTGTATGTAAGAGCCTTTATTTATTTACTTACTTCCTACAGCGTAAAGTCATGAGTGCAGAGCTTCCCATGTACATATACAAAGTACAGAGATGGCAAAAGTGCATTCTTGATCCTATGTAGAACACTCATCATGATCTCAGTTTCCCTCTGTTATAGCGCGTGTGTGAAAACAGCAGTGTCAAATGCTTGGGGGGGGGGGGGGGCCCGCGTTTTTATTCTAAAATAGTAAGAACACGTGCAGCTCATTTTTCAAAACAGACTAGTCCAGGATTGAACCCGTGAAGTTCTGATTACCAGTCAAGAGCTGATACCGTTGCACCACCACAGCGCTCCTAGCAAATGCATGTCAATATCGCACCCTAACCCAGGTTGTTTTTCTGCAGTTATATTTTTGAATAAAAGCGCATTTGTTCTGTTATATTTGTACCTTTTGTGAAAGTGTTTCTTTGATATTTGGACTTCAGGCTTCACACATTATGCACTTCATGTCTACATTTTGTCAATTATGACTAAAACATGAAAAACATTTCTTTTTTAATGATGTGTGTACATAGATCTATGTAGACACGGAGCACACGCGAAATGCAAGTGTTCCAAATAATGATATAATATTTATAAAAGGTGTCATTTTGCTTGACTTCTCACTCTATACAACTCCAACCAACTGACACGCAGGTAAACAGACTTGAGTTGAGAAAACATTGCGCCTGTGGGGGGATGTGATAGTAGGCTTATTGCTGTTTGCTGTTTATCGACACATTTAGAAGACAAAAGACGCTGACGGAGAGGTGTGAAGCGTTTTAAGATGGGACGGATCTACGAGTTTTTTTGTAGGCTCTGGTAATTCTAGTGTTAAAGAAAACCTGCCGAATTTTCCTCACCTCCCACCTACATTATTTATACTCCGGAAAAAATATTGATCAGTCTTGAAGACTCAGACAGCATTTCTCTAACATATACAAACATTTTAAAGTCCCTCCCTTTCAAAGATCCTAGATTACACTGGGAAAAGGATCTCTCACTCAACATTTCGGAAAAGGAGTGGAAGGCTGCAATGCACAGAATTCACTCAAGCTCCATATGTGCAAAGCATACAATCATTCAACTTAAAATCATCTATCGGGCACATCTGTCTTATTTAAAAATGTCCAAAATGTTTCCAGGTCAAGAGCCAACCTGAGAACGTTGCAATCGAGCTTCAGCCTCACTGGGCCACATGTTTTGGGCCTGTGCCAAATTAACATCATTCAGGACCAAATTCTTTAAATGCTTTTCAGACAGCCTTGGTATCACAATCCCTCCTAGCCCACTAACAGCTGTGTTTGGTGGGCTTCCAGATGGGCCTAAAGTGGAGAAGGACAAACAAACTGTAATTGCCTTTACTTCGCTATTGGCACGTAGACTTATCTTGCTCAACTGGAAGAATCCTAACACACCTCTTTTCAGTCAGTGGGTAACTGATGTTTTATACTACTTAAAATTGGAAAAAATTAAATACTCACTTATAGGATCTATGCAAAACTTTTTTAAAACCTGGCAGGATTTAATTAATAACATTTTTGAATAAGCATTTAAATTGAGGAAGCAGATTCTCTTCCCCTTTTTTATTCTATTTATTTACTTACTTATCTACTATTAAAGTTTCAGTCTGTTGGCCTATCTCTCTTTCTCATGGGTGGGGGTTGATAGGACTTGAACCTAGTTTTGTAAAATTTGACTTGCTTGTATGGAATGTTGTTTGATTTGAATAAATTCAATAAAATTAAAAAAAAAAAAAAAGACTGGACGGTTACAAGTAAAATACCCATAGAACTTAACCGTTAGTTTCAGATTGTGAAAGTGACTCATATGTTATAGCTGATTTCATTGACTAATATTTGAATCTATTGTCGAAAACTAACTCTGAAATACATACACATACAACTTTTTAGATAAGATTAAAATTAGACTTCTTTGTACACATGGCTTTCTATTCACTTTAGCTATGGAGAACTGTATTGATATTCAATTGAGAATTGAAGCTAAAAGGAAACGTTTGGGGCTGAAGGCAGATAGGGGAAGACCAGACCAGGAAAAAATTACATTTTTTAGAGTTGAGTTTCAGAAGAAATTATATTTTTTTCAATGAGGAGTACTATCTGCAGATAAAGGGCACATAAATGGTTAAGATATTTACTCCATCGTACACTAACATCTACAGTGGCATGCAAAATGATTCAGTCCCCTTGAAAGTCATCATAGTTTTCTGCATGACAAAAGATTTGTACACATATTTACCCATTCAGTATTTTGAATGTGCACTCTTCTCCTGTAACAATATATTTACAAAGTCAAAATAACCAATTTTCTGTAGATATTTAACTAAAGATGAAAACCTCCAGAGTTAGTGTTTGCCTAAGTATTCAAGCCCTACACATTCATACTTTGCCGAGCACCCTTTTACTGAAATAACAGCCGTCATTCTTTTGGGTATGTAAGTATGTCCCAGTTTTGCACATTGTTCAGGAGTGATTCTTCTCCATTCTTCTTGGCAGAATTTATTGAGATCCTCAAGGTTGTTGGGATACAACCAATAGTTTCAATAGTGCCACAGATTCTCACTAGGGTTTAAAATCAGGGCTTTGAACTGGCCATTCCAAAACATTCGCCTTTGTGTTTTTGAGCCATTCCAGTGTTACTTTGGCCGTATGCTTAGGGTCATTTTCGTGTTGAAAGATGAATCTTTTCCAGAGCCATAGGTTCATTACAGACTAAACAATTTCTCCTGTAATATTGTCTGGTATTTGTGTCCATCCATTATTCCTTCAACTCCCAGTCCCAGCACCTTGAAAGCATCCCTCTAGCATGATGCTGCTACCACCATATTTCCCGCTGTAGGTAAGGTGTTTATTGAGGCATGGGCAGTGTTAGTTTTATGAAGTCTTGCTAAAAAGTTCTATTTTGCTCTCGTCTGACCATAAAGCCTTCTCCCCCATCTTAATGGGGTCTTTCTCATGCTTTGTAGCAAATGCCATACGTGCTTTTATGCAGACCTTCTTAAGGAATGGCTTCTTTCTTACCACCCTCTCATATTGACCTGTTTTATGGAGAGCTCTTGAAATTATGGACCCCTGTATATTAACTCCAGTTTTAGCTAAGCAGCACTGCAGACTTCTGAGAGTGACAGTTGGATTTTTAGTCGCCTCTCTCACCAGTCGACATCTTGCTCTGATGTTTAGTTGTGAGGGACGGCCTGTTTTAGTAAGAATCTGACTGTTGTGATGAACCTTCCACTTTCTGATGATGAATCCAACAGTGTGCAGTTATTTTGTACCCATTTCCTGCTTTGTGCATTTCAATGACTTTGTTTCTCACATCGGAATAATGCTTTTTTGTCTTAATTTTTGCAGTGATCGTCCAACAAAGACTTTGGCTCTTACAAAGGGGGCTTTTTATATCCAGACAGATAGAAAGGACTCACAAATAGTACCTAATTCTGTTTAATTGTAACTGTCAAATGACTGCCACCTTCGTGTCGTTTGTGATTAAGTTCTCATTTGTGTAAACCTGGAGTTACCAAAGCACAGAAGTGCAAATATTTATGCAAACACTAACTTTTGAGTTTTTTCACTTAAATATCTACAAAAAATGGCTTATATTCACATTAGAAATGTATTGTTCAGCATAAATTCACATTAAAATACTGATCAGATAAATATATGTACAAATTCTTTTGTCATGCAGAAAATTATGATGACTTTCAGGCGGATTGAATACTTTTGCATGCCACTTTATATGACCCAATAGGAAGAAGGAATTCATCGTGGATGTGATCAGACCAAGTACTGACCTGAGATTTTTGGACAATATCTTTGGACTCTGGGAACATGGACAGATGTCCCTCTAACGGTACGTTTTGAAATTACATACCTCTCATGAAAACATAGAGGTTAAACATAACATATGCAAGGCCCAGATCCAGTTCCTGGATACCGCAGTTAGTCGGCATCAACAACAAAAAAGTAATTTGTGTATAAAAGTTGATACACACTGTCTCTTACATAGGACCAGTTATCACCTGAGACACAGGTTCAATAGTATCATTAAATCTTAGTTATTGAGATTTAAAAGGATCTGCACCCATGAGGTGCAGACAGCACACAGATTCTATTTGGATCTCTGAAAAAAAGAAACTATTGAAGATGTTTTCTTAGAAAAATGTATAAAGAATATAAAGAAAGAAAAATGTGTGAAGAAAATGATAAAGGGGCAAGGATAACTGCTCATGTTCCATTTCATGTCTGGACAAAGAAGAGGAGTTAAAGTCTCTGACACAGTTAAGTTCTATGGCTGCTTGAACTCTCAGGGGTCAGAGGTTGACCTTACGCTTAGAATTAGTAAAAAGGTATGAGAAGGCTATAAATGAAGAAGGTAAAAAGGATGATAAATTGAAGGTTATCATCACCTTTCAGAAGGGTCCAGACTAATGTAAGTTGGAGAATGGCTTTTGTGAGCATCATCAGATCAGCGACAGATCAGCACCGTGCACAGCCATTTTCTAATAATCAGTTTCTCTGAATTTTTAATACTGAAGTTTTGTGCACACTGCCACCTACTGAATGGGAGGATTTCATCACACCACTTAGATGACCTGCAAGTGATTAGCAAATCCTGTTGGGTGTATGGAGATCACACACACCTCCCATCTCTTTCTGCATGATAGTTAACATGGAAAGTATAATACAGCTTTTAGGAACATATTTTGATTTTTTCTAGTAGACGTTTTTACTGTTGATTTATTTTGACAATTTTTGCATGATATCGATATGTCTCCATTTATTGCCTTTGGTTTTCAATGGGAACTGCCATTTTGTGTTTCTACTCACTATGATCCTGCATGATGACCGATAATATAATAGAAGGCAACATCTTTGTGAGATGTTTAAATTTTGCAAATATTTATGATATAATTTGGTCTCTGTTTATTATGAACCTTTTTAAAATTTCTTTATTTGCTTTAAGGTTTTTGACATTTTCTCAATCTGATTCTGCTCTTTTAAAATTTTCTTAAAATGTATTTGTTGATGTTTCTTTATTTTCATTCCTTTTTTTCAATGCCATCTTGTAGAGCATCGCCATTCTTTGAGACTTGCGACTTCTGTTACCATGCTTACCAAACATTAGTATGCAGTGAGTGTCGTCAATTGTGTGATGGTATGAAAGGTTCTAGCTTTGCACTCTTTTGTCACCCTAGATCGGATAAAGATTCTTTACATGTGGTGTGTGCTTTGCTTTATGCATGTTTTGACTTATGAAATAGCAGACTGCTCACTTTTCTTTTCTCAGCTATGTTTTTTGGTTTATGATTAAACATTGGCAAAAGCTAGGAATTTTTGGTTGTAAACTTTCACTCAGTTTAGACTTGCTTTTCATCTTCCAAACCTTACTTAAAAATATCTGTCTTTATTTACTAAAGACATAACAATTAGGCAAGAAAAAACAAAACAAAATAACATGAACAAAGAGCAGAATTTTTTCAACTTAAAGGTGAATCATATACTCAAGGACGTTAAAGGGGACTTATGGGGAAGTGCATTTAGGATTGAAGCCAGGCAGTACATCTTTACACAAAGAGTTATTGGAATCTGGAACAAACTACCCAGGCATGCAGTTGAAACAGAAACCTTGACAACCTTTATGAAGGATCAGGATGAGATATTGGGGGAGGTTAGCTATTAGCAAAAAAAAACAAGCTTCACGTACTGAATGGTCTTCGCTCATTCGTAAATGTTCTAAACCAATCACTAAAGGAAGAGTTCATTTAGAGTTTTGAACTTAACTTTCAGCTGATTTCTTGTTATTTATTTTCTTGATTTGGCAAATCATTTCTCTGTGTACTGATCCCTTGGTTCATCAGAATAATCTTAAACATCAATTTTGTACCTGTGCTGTTTGCATTTAATCCCAGAAACAACGTAATACCACTGTACAGTTCTGTTATTTGAATATACTTCACATTTGAATCATTTATTTGAATTAGACTATTGTAAATACAGTACAGGCCAAAAGTTTGGCCACACCTCCTCATTCAATGTGTTTTCTTTATTTTCATGACTGAAGGC
>JANRMT010028174.1:27064289-27102909 GCA_026402145.1 Polypterus bichir lapradei
AGCGCCCCCTATCTGTCACAATATATATATATAAAACTTTATTTGAATATTCATTTTGTTCAGTGTAAATGCTCAGTTGTTCAGTGCTGTCTGATTGCTATGATGTTTTTTTACAGCCCCTTTGTGAATTCACCTGCTTTTCTAATTAAATGTCTCTTCTGTTGCGATCAGGAGAAGTTTCCTAGGTAATATAAAATATCTCGGAGGTAAAAACTAAAAATATCAAACGTCTGAGAGATTTCCTCAAGGAGATGAACATGTTTAAATAGTTCAACATTTCAGCATTTTAACTAGGTTTAAAAATCTTCAGTTTTCTGCATTGTGCGTGGTTCTACCATGGATCACATCATGTAGACTTTTTTTTTTAAACAAATTGGGTCATCAGCTCTCTACAGAGGCAACTGTTCATACTGAGACAGCTTACCTGATTTGTAAATTATAACAACATTCTGAATCTATGGATCATCTAAGGTTAGTAGAGTATGTTTTATGATTGCTTTCCCTTGCTTTTTCTTCTCTTTTCATGTTCTACTTTGAAGTCTCTTCAAAGGGTGTAATGTAGATTCCCTGTCAGACACTATCCATTAATTAAATTATTATTTTTAATTGACACAAGCATTATTAATTTAGTTTAATAAAGCTTTTATGGATGGAGCTGTTACTATATTGCTGGACTTTACAGACATGGAACTTTGCTGCCAGCTTAATTCAACCTGCATATTTTACTAGAGCCTTTTCATGGGGTACTCTAATGTAAAGCCATTACTGCCAAGTGTGTGGAAAAGAACATTTTGACTGAACGATAAAGTAAGATTTTGCTGTTTCACAATTTCTTTCATGCTGACAGAATAGGCTGCCTGGTAATGGAAAGAAAAGATTCAGGAAACAGAAAAATGGAAGGATAGATAGATGATTGGTGATTTTATTTTATTCAACGTACAAATGGTATTACAATAACGGCCACACAGTGGCTCATTGGACAGAACATACAGCCATACTTGTGATTTTATGCCATGGCTGACAACAGAGAGTAACATCCTACTAGGTTATTCAAGGACTTGTTTGGTGCCATAAAAGGAGTCTAAGGAATGGACTAAGCAACCGTTAAGCAAAATAAGCACGTGCTTAGGGCGCCCAGCGAAGTGGGGCACCACATTTTATTTTCGTAGCTGTAATGCTCTTATCTCTTTCACTGTAACACTTGCCTTCTATCAGACTTTTTGTAGTTGTTCATATCTGTCATATGAACTTTAATCTGTTCTATTAAATGTGTTCAGTTTGGAATAATGAGGCAGTAAAATTTAAAAGTTTGGTTTAGAAGTGTCCTCAGATATCACGTTTCTTTCCATCTCGTGGTGTAAAAGTTCGAATTCCGTCACGTGTAAACACAACTGACTGGGTTAAGCTAGATTTTTAATTCATTATCTAATTTGTGTAGTAGACCCTTTCGTTCTTTATTTTGTTATTTATTTAACAAGTTTTAATCTCTTATTACACCTTCTGCACCTATTGAGCCTTAATGTCTTGTCAGTTAAGTAATGGAAGGGACAAGGGGCTACCATTGTTGGCTGAGCTTAGGACATCAGTTAGGCTAAATCCAGCCCTGCAATACTTAAGAGACTATGGCAGTATAGCATAGGTCAGGTTACATTATCCTTTTTCAGCCCAGCGAGAGGGTCCCTTTTTAAATATTTTAAACCTTAACATACAGTAACAAGGCCAAAAAAGTATACACTTTATTATTGGAAAATAATATTATTGTGATTTTGATTGGCTTCATCAGACAACATGCTGCTTTTGTTTACTTTCCTGCATATGATTTAGGAAAACGTTTTGCCTTTTGACTAGAACCATCATATACTTCTTTACACTAGAATTTCTCATTTTTGCTGTGTCTACTATATAATATAAGACTAAGTGTGTCCAGTCCCTCTGAGCAATCTGATTAGTTAGTGTGGAAGAATAATTTTAGGATAACATAGCATTCATCTTTAAGAAATAGCAAAAAGGGTTAATAAATGTCAGAAACGAGATGAAGGTCAAGTGAACAACAAAATGTACACTGAAATACAAGAATTGGTTTAGGAAAAATACTAAGATGGTCAAATAAAGAATATACCAGAAAAGGTTGATGTAATATACAAAATGTACTGATGGATGACTAAGAGGTGACTGAGCAGATGTCCTATAAACAAGAATGGACAGGTGTTATAGGCACAGAAATTTCAAGGGTGGTGGATCATCTCAAAAGGTATAAGAAGAACCAGAATATAATATAACAGACTTTTATTTTATATAAATCATTTGGGTGTAAACCAATGAACCAGACAGAGTAAAGTATATGCATTGATTGACACTGTATGTAAATTTAGTAGTTTATAAAATGAACCTCTGTTCTTTGTTTTCTCTGACCATTCTGTAATGGACTGCTTTTGATGAATGCTCCCTCCAAGGCATTTTGCTGAGGAGTAATTAAAAGATACAATGAACAGCTTTACTTCTGCCTGATTACTGAAGTGTCCTGTTAGAGGATGTTTGTTTCTTTAATAAGATGTTAAATTTCAACCACATTAGTGTGGTTTAAATTTGGTGTGATTGGTCAGTTTGGGTATGGTGATGAGATCAAAAGAGGAAGTGTGAGACACAAGAAAAGAAGAAAAGGCAAACAAAGCACTCTGAGAGTGTTGTCTTCAAAGACGGGAATTATAAAACCCGATAGAGGGCGTGAAAGGCACCTCAAAAATAATGTCAGAGTCTGACAAGCAGGTTCAAGATAGGGAGCGCCAGTGAAGAGAAATTCAGGCACACGTGGTTACAGAGAAAAGGCACTGACGATACACATAGGGCAACAGGTAGCATGGCTAGTCTCTGAATAAAGGACAAACAATGTCAACACCAAAGGCATGAAGGGGTGTCTCCCTCCAAACTCAGTAGTGATGTTTAGAACCACTGTTTCACAACTTTGGGAAGTTCATGCCCAAGAAAGAGAAGAATTTATGTGTGAATCTTCTTATATAATGCTGTAAATTACCATGGCTGTTCATTTGGATTTTAAATCACCTGTAGCTCGCAAACTGTTTGAACTATTGACTTGAAATTTGGTATACATCTACTACGTGACGTCTGCTATCCTCTATTAGGGTGACGATTGACCTCCAAGGTTATTCCTCTTTTTATTTCTTATTTTATTTGATTGTAGAATCAACTCTTGGCAGCGGTCAGCGGGGCAGCCATGCAATGCATGTATACGGGCGCCGTTCTCATTCCCTACCACCTTCGCCGTCACTTCACCTACCTCTTCATATCTTAAATCATTCCTGAGGCAGATTGAAGACTTAAGTGCCAGCTTAAGTGAAAAATTAAAGAAAGCTTGCTAAGTAAGTGCAACACAAAAACTGACTTAATCAGTTTTAATGTGAAAAAATGCCGATGAAAGAAGAGAAGAAGTGAGCTGCTAGGGTGGAGAAAAGAAGAGCTGCTGAGGAAGCAGCAAGCGCATCAACCTCTGAGCAAACTAACGATCAACGTACAGAGAAAGAGGATGAAAACTAGTAATGCTCAAGTCAAGTGTATTCACTGCACGTTATCATGCAGTCCGCCATTACTGGTCAGTGTATAAATGCAAATCTATAAATGATAACCCTCATGCTTTCCTTCTTATCATAAATAATAAACTTGTGTCCCTCACTTCATTAGATTTTATTTATTTTACCACATTATATTCCAATAACGAATTACTTGGTGTGCTCTATTCAATTTATATTTAGCTTCTTTATTTCAGAATTATGATGCGGTCGTTTACTTCAAGTAGCAAGGAATAACACAAAGCTATTAAAACTGTGTTTGCTGCTGAGCATTTCTGTTTTATATTGTTCTCTTTGAAATTACTTATAGAAATGAGCAACTATCATTCTGTACATGGTAGTGTCTTAACGTCAAACTATTTCTTTCCCTTAAGCTTATACTCTCACAAGTAGCATACAAATTTTCAA
The DNA here is from genome assembly GCA_026402145.1 of Polypterus bichir lapradei. NCBI lineage: Eukaryota > Metazoa > Chordata > Cladistia > Polypteriformes > Polypteridae > Polypterus > Polypterus bichir. The sequence continues at coordinate 27,068,282 of JANRMT010028174.1, forward strand.
AACATATACTGTTAAAATCATTCAGTTGTATTACAGTAAAGAATGTTTCACTTTTAATGATAATGAGAAAAGTAAATCTGGTTGCATCTACTAAAGAGAGAGTTGTAGGTTTAGTCTGTACCCCTAATTCTCACTTAAACTGCATGTGCTAAAAATGTACAAAAGAAAAGGTAAAGATTGTTTTGGAGCTCAGTACATATAAATCGGCTTGAGTGGAGAAAGACCTCAGGACCTTGCAGTAGGTTGTTAAAACTGCTTTGTTCACCAGTACAACACTCCGATCCATACAGAACATCAATGATAAGAGCTGTGCTGCATTGTCTCTAGACCTTCCATCCATTTTCCAACCCGCTGAATCTGAACACAGGGTCACGGGGGTCTGCTGGAGCCAATCCCAGTCAACACAGGAACCAATCCTGGGCAGGGTGCCAACCCACCGCAGGATACACACACACCAGGGACAATTTAGGTTCGCCAATCCACCTAACCTGCATGTCTTTGGACTGTGGGAGGAAACCGGAGTGCCCGGAAGAAACCTACGCAGACACGGGGAGAACATGCAAACTCCATGCAGAGAGGACCCGAGAAGCGAACCCGGGTCTCCTAACTGCGAGGCAGCAGCGCTACCACTGTGCCACTGTGCCACCGTGCCGCCCCTCTAGACCTACTTTCGTTAAATATATTATGTATCAACCTTACCTGGACATGACTATGTGGACATTACTGTTGGTTTTATTCTCTTCTTTCAGGTAAAGGGGAAACCACATTAAAGTGATCAAAAGCATGCAAAACAAATCTGCCCAAACTGATAATAGAAATCTGTGTGATTACATAAATGCTATTATGGATGTAAAGAGATAGTTCATGGTATATTTTTTTTTCCATTTCTTTCAGATATACTGAAGAACCTTCCAGAATGTTCAACAGCAGTCTGTCCATGTCAGAGTTTGTTCTGCACTGTGAAATTAAGCCTGAACAAAGAAATATAACAGCCACTCTGCTCATATTGATCTATCTGGTGTCCCTAACTGGCAACCTGTTGGTTATCCTGATCATCATAATGAACCATCAGCTGCACTCGCCAATGTATATCTATATCTGCACTCTTGCAATGATAGACTTGGCAAATAGTACAATCCTAATTCCAAAAATGGTATCTGCTGTTCTTTCTGACTCAACAGTAATTGCATATGCTGCCTGTTTAGTCCAGATGTATCTAATATTAAATGTAGAGCTGATGGAATCTCTTCTATTGACATCTATGGCAATTGACCGATATATTGCTGTCGTTTTTCCATTAAGATACCCTTCAATTGTTACAAGTAAAGCTGTATGTATTGGTGTTACGTTATTGGCAGTTATTTCTTTCCTAATTGATATATATTGTATTGTCTATGTCAGTGAGCTTTCTTTCTGCGAGACTAATATACTGCCTTACTGTTTCTGTGATTATTCAACAATGGTTCATATTGCCTGTACAGAAGATCCCAAATACTTGTTTCTTTTGTCAACTGTAGTTATCGCAACTGGAGTGTTTCCGTTAGCACTAATTCTGTTTTCTTATTTTATAATTGCTTTGGTCGCACTAAAGATCTCATCTGTTGAAGGAAAGAGGAAGGTTTTCAGCACCTGCCTTACTCACCTTCTAGTGGTCGGACTGTTTTATATACCACTTATGACATCGTACATATTGCCAGGTGCAGGAGTAAAACTTTCCACAGAAGCATATAATGCAATGGTCATTGTAGGAAATGTAGTTCCTCCCATGACGAATCCTATAATCTACAGCTTTAGGAACAAGGAGATAAAAAGCAGCATTTATAAGCTTTTCTCTGGGAAGAGAACATCTCCGAAAATAAATAATCAGTAACTGAAACAGTGGTTATTAGCGCTATCAATTCAAACATTTTCAAAAGTGCTCTTTACTGGCATTCTACATACTGTATATTATGCCTAATTTGTTTAAAGGTTTAATAATGTATCACTAATTTTCATGGGAAGAATACAACATACAATACACACTATTTTTTACGGGGTTTATTGTAGTAAACATACTTCATATGGTGACAACTAATTTAACTGGGTTTATTAAAGTCAGGATTTTTAAAAATGTATTTAACTTTGTTGAAACAAACTGAAAAGCCAAGACTGTACTAAAGGAAGTTTAGAAATTTGGACTGGTGATGGGTGATTCGTAAATGATTCATTCTATTTGTACCACCTGTTTCAATGAATCATCAGAATCAATTTGCAACCACGAACGAAGCAATTCAGTAGAGCTCAACGTGAATGCTTATCTGTTTAAAATGTATGGGTGCTTGTACAATTACCAAACCTGTGATTCATGATTTTTGCTTACTTCACTTACGATTCCTTTTAGTTAGAATTAAATCATTACCTGTAAAAGCAAACTCTGTCATTAATCATTTTCTCATTCATCATACATGTTCAACAAACTTACATTGCAGTGTTTAAATGGATGGTTTTGTATTTATTATTAGAATTGTTATAAACAGAATATATAAACATAATGGGCGGCATGGTGGCACAGTGGTAGCGCTGCTGCCTCACAGTTAGGATACCAGGGTTCGCTTCCCTGGTCCTCCCTGCGTGGAGTTTGCATGTTCTCCCCGTGTCTGCGTGGGTTTCCTCCGGGTGCTCCGGTTTCCTCCCATAGTCCAAAGACGTGCAGGTTAGGTGGATTGGCGATTCTAAATTGTCCCTAGTGTGTGCTTGGTGTGTTTGTGTGGGTGTGTGTGTCCTGCGGTGGGTTGTCGCCCTGCCCGGGATTGGTTCCTGCCTTGCTCCCTGTGTTGGCTGGGATTGGCTCCAGCAGACCCCCGTGACCCTGTGTTCAGATTCAACGGGTTGGAAAATGGATGGATATAAACATAATACAGGGTGGCCCACGAAAAAGTAGCCCGCCTTCCTGCCAGAGTGGCGCGCCGATTGACTACCCTCATCACGAAAGCTGTGTAGACGTAGTGCAAACGTGTGAGTACGAGCTGAGCGACATGTATTCCATTCCACAAAGAATCACAATAGTGTAGGGGTACGTTCTCACGGGTTCCATTAAGGAAACGCAGGACATTTTTGCAACAAAGTTTCCTGCCGCTGGTGTCCCAGCAAAGCGCGCAATACAGCAGTTGGTGAGAAAGTGGCGTATGACAGGGTCAGTTGCAAACGGCAAAAAGAATCGGGCCCCGCCCGTTCGCACACCTGATGCGACCGCCGATGTTTTCACACAGATGGAGAGAAGCCCTAGGAAGTCTACACGTAAGTTGTCTCAGCAGGTGGACATTTCGCGCACTTCTTGCCAACGTATTTTACACGACCGACGGATGAAACCGTACAAAGTGTCATGTGTGCAAGAACTGAAGCAACCCGACAAGGAAAAACGTGTGCATTACTGCACGTGGCTATTTGAAACAATTGCGAGTGGGTTGATGGATCCGCTGCTGTATTTCATGAGTGACGAAGCCTGGTTCCATCTGTCAGGATATGTGAACTCGCAGAATAGCAGATATTGGTCATTTGTCAATCCGCATGCGATTCATGAGCAACCTCTTCACGATCAGAAAGTCGGAGTCTGGTGTGCTGTGTCTGCAACTCGGATTGTGGGTCCCATATTTTTTGAGACAACAGTGAACACGAACGTGTATATGGGAATTTTTGAGGAATTTTACAGACAGTTGATGCTGGAAGAATGCGAGTACGCCTTCTTCCAACAGGACGGCGCGACTTGTCACACGTCACCGATGTCACTGTCACGAATTCGGGAGACATTTATAGAAGACAGGATTGTCACTAAAGGATTGTGGCTGCCGAGATCGCCAGACTTAAGCACTTGTGACTTTTATCTGTGGGGCAATTTGAAGGGAAAAGTGTACGCTAATAACCCGAGAACTTTACACCAGTTGAAAGACAATATTCGTAATGCAATTCGGAGCATTGGCGCCCCAGAGTTGCATCGCGTATATGACAACATGTTAAGGCGCGCCCAAAAATGCATTGACGCACAAGGAGATCATTTTCAGCACTTTCTGTAAAGAGTGAGTAAAGATTTTTGCATTTCAAGTTCTTTCTTTCTTTATGGAAGGGCGCCTTTTTTCGCCAGGGAGACGGGCTACTTTTTCATGGGCCACCCTGTACTAAACAGATATTTTTGTACGCTCCACAAATTACAGTAAACCGAACTTCATAAAAATATCATTATACAGTAACTTCTAATGTATATTACTTTCAACATTGTATGCACTTTTTACCAGTAATTGAGTGTATCAAGCATATTTTATTCACTAAATCTTTCAAGTTTGAATGGAATCATTACTCAAGAATGAGTCACATAATTCTCATTCATTTGATTTGTGTATGAAGTACTGGGGTGTTGTACCGTGTTAGCCATTATGAATGTAGAGAAAAGCAAACCAAAATGACACCTTTCATTGGCTAACTAAAAAGATTACAATATGCAAGCTTTCGAGGCAACTCAGGCCCCTGCTTCAGGCAGGATGTATGAGTAACACAAACCTTGCTCATTTGATTTGTGGACTAAATCATTTTCCGAGAATAAGTCAGAAGATTCTTTTGTTTTGTAAACATGTCACACAATTGTCATTCACTTGAATCGAGAATGAGTCACATGATTTTACTTTATTTGAGTTAAATCATTTAATAATAATAATAATAATTCTTTACCCAAGAACAAGTCACACAATTCTTGCTCACTTATGATACTGAATCTTTTCTGCGTCTATTTTCAGAATATTGTCATGTTTTGTGCATTTAAAAAGGATATTATTCAATTTGAATTACCAGCAACTGTAAAACATAATTTAATAACTATAAATTATATATTATAATTACATAATCATTTGTGATTCTTTCAAGTAGAACCCCCCAAAGATTTTGTTTTTAAATATTGATGAATCAATAATAGTTTGAAAGAATCAAATCAGTAAAGTGAATCAAAATTCCCATGACTAATGATAGCAAGTAATTTAACTGTTTTTTTTTCAAGTTAAATAAATTATTTGATTACAATTAATATAATTGTGTTGAAACAATGTGAAATGTTTTAACTGATGAAAAATTTGAATTTGGTCTAACTGTTCACTTCACTGTTTTCAGTATTCAGTATCAACTTATGTAGGTTAACTGCATAAAACTGAAAATGATGCATTACAGTCCTCAGACTGTTAATTCTTAGGCACTGAAAAGAATTCAGTGGTTCATAAACATGAACTACACTGTTGGTGGAGAAGGAAAGGTTGCTTTTGTGGTGTTGGGTGTGTGACAGTTCTGCCAGTTTATCATAAAGTTCGCACCATAAATCAGTTTCCATAGCCACAAAATAATGCAGCATATGGGGAAAAATAAGCTTGATACCTATCTTTAAATTTCCTTTGAATTGTGCAAATGTGTGGGCGTCACCAGGAGCGATTTGCACCATTGATCATTTAGAGTTAAATTAATGCAAGGTACCTTTATATACAACACATTTGTTGGTTGAATTTTTGAGTGAATAAGTTGTATTCTTCATTATGTTAATAACAGCATTTTCATTTAGCTTCATTATGATTTTATGACAGTAGTTATTCATTAAATACCCTTACACATTCAAAATATTAATTGATATTAGCAGCTAAAACATTGATTAAATGTACATTGTAGAGTGTGGCAGGGGCACCTGCCTGGTTGGGACATCTCCACGCTGTGAGGACCAGGGGCGCAAGCATGGCCAGAGCGTTAACCTCCCCTGGAATGCTAGATGGCAACCCTTTTGGGTTGCAGCGGTGCCTCAGACTCCCGCAGGGCTTCATGGGAGTTGGAGTTTGGTGCAGCCCTGTTGAGATCCGTGGGAGCCACCAGGGGGTGCTGCAACAGGAGCTGCTGAGCCCTTATGGGCAGTCCTTCTGCCACACCCAGAAGTGCTGCTGGAAACGAGTCATCAACAACCTGCTGCACTTCCAGGTGCCTTATAAAAGGAGCCAGCAGCCACTATTTCAAAAGCCAGAGTCGGGAGGAGGAAGACAAACCATGACCAGAGGAGTGGAAAAAAAAGGAGAGAAAGAGAAGCGAGAGAATTGTTTGTGTGCTGTGCTTGTGCTGACACTGTGATGTACTTGTGGGAAATGGGGAAAGGCATTTCCCACGAGGTAAAAAAAAAAAAAAATCAGTGTGTACCTTGAACTTGTGTCCCACGTTTGTCTGTGTCAGGTTCAGTTGGTGGTGCCAGCCTGGGTGGTCCACAACATGCAAATGCCTGTATCTGCTTACAAACAATTTGAAGCATTTAACCAGTTATTTTTTTACTGTAAAAATATACAGTTATTTTAATTGTACAGCAATTTTTACAGTGTATGATGCAATCGTATATGTTAACTGTAACCTAAACATTCTAGGCATATCCAAACTGAAATTCTTCGTCACTTCCTGCTGAAACTTTGATGTTGTTTGTAGTCATGTGACGAAGGAGGAATGGTAATGTGGGAATTTCTTGTTTGTTAAAAGTAAATTCATGACATTCAATGATCATGATCTGTTTTATTTTGAAGAAAAAAAATCATATTGTTACATAAATGAAAGTAGATAAAAAGAATCACAAGTAGAAATAATTCTTTAAAATAACTATTACACATGTTCACTTTCTTCAGTGTTGACATAATCAAATAATTTCACTTTAAAGACATTTTGCTTCATGTAGTACTATTGAAGACATGGTGTAAAGAAAGTCTGGTACCCTTTAGCAGTTTCCTTCAAGAGTCATTCAACAATTCAAATCATTGCATTTTATTACTCTTGAAATCAATTGGCTTACACACTGGCTTAGATTACAAAGATGCAAAATATCAGTAAAGTGCGAAATGTACAGTGTGTCAGCCATTCCAAGGGAAAAGTTAAATACAAACCTTAGTTGCTACTAGGATTTCACATCTCCTTGACTTACAGTGCCCTAATATACAAGGCATCTTTAAGATAGAAACAACCACAATAATTTAATATAATTTAGGGAAAATTAACTTAAAAATGAGTCTTGGGGTATATTATCATTATCACAATTTAAATTCACTTTATTCAAAATGAGCATGTTTTAAGCATTTTTAATGCTTTTTATATCCTGTTCTAGTGAAAATAAATTTTATTTCTTGGGTGTATCATTTACAAGTATTATGTGTAAACAAATTAAATGTAATTACTTTAAATACCAGCACAGGTCACGTCAGGTCAGGTTGGGGTGCAAGCACTGATACAGCTCATTGCCACTGTGCCCTACATGACAACACAGTTCAGGATCCTGGTTGGCAACCCCCCAGGCAAACTGCTACAGCCAGGTGTTATGTGGGTGTCCCCTTGGCCTGGTCCAGCCTCTTGGGACCTCAGCATTGAGGATGCTGCAAGCCAGATCACCCTCGGGGAATCACGCCACACGGCTGTAGTGCCAACTGACGCTCCCTCACAATACAGGTAATGTACCTCGTCCGGGACTTCATGAGTAACTACTCGTTTGACACAAAGTCAAACAAAGAAACCCAAAAGACCTAGCACCAAAGGAGTCCAGTCTTGGTTTCAGGTCACTGGATATCGTCAACGTCTTGCAACCATATGGCAAAACGCAGAACACCAGGACTGTAAACAATCGGACCTTTGTCATTTTGCAGAGTTATCGGGAACGCCACACACCCCTTTCCAGCAACCTCATGACCCCTCATGCTCTCCCAATCCATCTACTAACTTTATAGAAAGAGTCGTCAGAGTCATGAATGTCGGTGCCAAGGTAAGTAAGCCCCTTGACGAGGTTGACACTCTCTCCGCAGACAGACGTCATTAAAGGCACCAATCACAGAAATCATTTCATATGTATCTGTTTCTAATGCAACTGACATCATTTTGTCAGATGTCATAGAATCTCAGTTCATTTATGTGCAAACAAAGCAGACAAATGTCATAGCCACCTGATCACAATTTGCATTACAGTGTCATGTAGTAATGTTACCAAGGGGATATGTTCCCCAAATCAGGTGATTTTTTTTTTTTTTTTTTTAACATTTCTCAATTGCAAAAAGAGGGTTTGGACATAATGTGATTATTCTGGATATTTTCCAGATTGTCTGTGATGTTTTATCGTTTTTTTCTTGGGGATTTGCATAAATGTACTTAATTTGCAAATGGGACCACCTTTGTTTGTAAAGATATTGCAAAGAGCTTTGGGAATCTGTAGTGATTTCTGCAGTGGCAATTAAAGATCAAGACTTTGTACATAAAAAATATCTTTTTAAGCGACAAATACTTCTTGTACCTACTGTCTATGAAAGTGGCTTTAGGCTTGTGTGTCTTCAACAATCTGGCAAACCAATTACACACTGCACATAACATGAGCATGCATGTAGTCAGTCATTTATGTTCTAAACTCCTTTGTCCTGAACAGAGTCACAGAGGCTGCTGGGGCCTATCCAAGTTACCATAGGGTGCAAGACAGGAACAAACCTTGGGCAGGGTGCCAATACTTCAACACCTCAACCACACACCATTGCCAAGCCACCTAATCTGCATGTCTATTGACTGTGGGATGAAACCCACGCAGACACAAGGAGAACATGCAAACTCCACAGAGAGAGGACCCGGGACATGAGCCTTCGCCTCCTTACTGCAAGGCAGAAGCACTACCACTGCGCCAGACTATGCAACATATTATAGTGATGGGCATTTTGATTCACTTTACTACAGTGGAACCTCGGTTCACTACCATAATTTGTTCCAAAACTCTGGTCGTAAACCGAGTTGGTCGTGAACCGAAGCAATTTCCCCCCATAGGATTGTATGTAAATACAATTAATCTGTTCCAGACCATACGAACTGTATGGCACAAATATAGTTAATTACACCATAGAATGCACAGTGTAATAGTAAACTAATGTAAAAACATTGAACAACACTGACACAAAACACCCAGGCTCCCTGCTCAGCTGCACGAGCAGGCTCGCTCTCTCTCTCTCTCTCTCAGCAGCACGCACCCTCCCCCTCTCTCTCAGCAGCACGCACTCGCTCTCTCTCTCTCTCTCACACACGCACATGCAGGCAGGCAGGCACGTCTGACCGAGAACAATGCAACACGTGCGGAAATCATCGGTGCACACATACCGAAAGGGAAACTGCCTTGTTCGTATACCAAGTGTGTGGTCGTGAACCGAGGCAAAAGTTTCGCAAACTTTTTGGTCGTGAACCGAGTTGTACGTGTACCGAGACGTTCGTGAACCGAGGTTCCACTGTACCTTGATTCTTTCAAACTACCCATTTAAGTGAGTCAATTCTGTTGACTCATTTGATTTGTTTGATTCATTTTGAGTGTAGCTTATATGAGAAGTCTGGTGGAGAAGGGTCCTCTGCTCTGATTGCATCACAAATCTACTCTCTATATATAAAATCCTAAGCCTAAAAGTGCAACGATTTTTTTATGTGATTTTTTTATGTGACATTTTTTGTCACGCTTTAAATTGGCCTTATTTTAAAAACTACATATATATGTTTGGTATCATTCTTTTCAGAATTTATCGAGCGTTAATGTGATGTTGTTAGATTTTCAGATTCTTATTCTGTTTTTAAATTATAAACTAAAATATCAAGAAAGTTGTGGTTTCTAATATCAAGAAAGTTGTGGTTTTAATTTTTGATCAAGTGAACTTTCTTTCACAGGGACAAACTATTAAAAAAAAATTATCTATTCATAACACCAATGTTTGTATTTAGGTGATTTACTTAGCTGAAGGTCAAGTTGCAATGACCCATTGCATACCACTTTAGTTTTCATGTGATTTTTCCTGTTATTGAAATGAGTCATTTTTTTTTAAAAAAGTTTATTTATCTATAAGAATGTCAGTTAAAACGAATAGCTTGTTTATTTAGTCGAGCATAGTGGACGTCAGTTTAACGGGGCTATCAGTAAGACAGTAAATATTTTATTCTCATTTCATGATTTTTACTCAGTTAAATAATAAATTTTTCTTTTACATATTTATAGAATTTTGTGATTTTTGACTCCAATAAATAATAATTTTTCTTTTTCACATTTACAGATTTTACTAATATTCTGGCTGCAACTGGGGGTTGGTGTCTTGGTCCCCCTAGTATATATATAATTTAATAATACCTACTTTTTTTTGATATTATGTGTGTATGTAAAATAATATAAAAATTTATTTATTCATTTATTACATTTATTTATTAGTTCTATTATAAACATATAATTTACATGCCATTGTGCTGTTCCTGTAAACAAAGTATAATGTATTTAAGTTGCATAATTAAAATAAGACATTTCGCTACAGAACCACAAGTGAATGAGAACCTCAAAGATTCATTCGCAAATCAAATGAACAAGAATCACTGGACTGGTTTACAGTGAATTGACTTGTTCATATATCAAATGAATTTAAATCATTAGACTGATTCGTTCACGAATCAAATGAGCCAAGACTCATGGCTCAGGTCTTGTGCATGCGCTTTAAACATCTACCAACAAAATGAAAGACGTTGACAACATCACGCAGGACACGCATGCACTTTAGCACTCCCACTCATCTCCACTGAATTGATTTATTTGTGCTCACAAATCAGTTTATATGACTCACTAAAAAGAGCCACTCACAAAGAACAAATTATTCACCCACCACAAACATTTTAATTACTGTATACTCAGGTTTAATTAGTTGTTTAGGGGTCTGGATTCTTTGGGTTGGCTATTGTGAATTGAAGAGTATTGCCATATGATCTTAGTCTTAGGGTCTTTTTGCTGGTGCCTGGGGGAGCAGGATGTCCTCTCAACAAATAGTGCTGTAGGTGCTGCTACTATATGATACACTTTTTATTAATCCCTGGGGGGAAATGTCTTTATGAATTACCTTTGTGGGTGTCAGCTTGGATGGAGAATGGTTCAAAAAAAGAACAAAAATGGTCAAATAATGATGTGATTGATTATAATCACTATTGAACAAAATAAAGTTTACATTGGATCTACATATTTGGTTTAAATTTGAGCAATGTAATTTGAGTAAATGGAAATAGGTAACATTTTTTAAAATAGATCCAGCAACCTATTTTTTACAATGAATTCTTGTTGTAATAACAAAAGATGAGAACATTAGATAACTGCATTTGTTATATGTTAGAACTGCTTATTTCAAATAAATGCAAAGTGTTGGCATAATTTTAATGACATTGATCCAAAGACTGTTTTTGTTGACTGTGTACAGTTGTAGTTAAGGCAATTAATGAATTTGCTATTAATAGCAAGCACCCTCCAACAGTGTAAAATTTTGCCAAATCAATACGCAGACAACAATACAAATTTCCATACTGAATCGGTCGAGCCCAAGATTAACAACGACCGCCACCAGTACTGTTAGCCAACAGGGTGCTGGCGGAAATTGGGCTACTGTTGGCCGAAGAAGAAGAATGAGAACAAGAGGGGGGGAGAAGTGTCCAGAGGCAGGAGGAGAGGAGGAAAGTAAAGAGAGTGGAACTGAAGGTAGGAACTTTGAATGTTGGCAGTATGACTGGTAAGGGGAGAGAGTTAGCAGATATGATGGAGAGAAGGAAGGTTGATATATTGTGCGTGCAAGAGACTAAATGGAAGGGGAGTAAGGCCAAGTGAATTGGAGGTGCATTCAAATTGTTATATCATGGTGTGGATTGGAGGAGAAATGGGGTAGGAGTTATTCTGAAGGAACAGTGTGTCAAGAGTGTTCTGGAGGTGAAAAGACTGTCAGGCAGAGTAATGATTATGAAGCTGGAAATTGGAGGTGTGATAATGAATGTTGTTAGTGCATATGCACCACAAGTTAGGTGTGCAATGGATGAGAAAGAAGATTTTTGAAGTGAGTTGGATGAATTGATGAACAGTGTGCCCAAGGGACAGAAAGTGGTGATTGGAGCAGATTTCAGTGGGCATGTTGGTGAAGGTAACAGTGGAGACAAGGAGGTGATGGATAGGTATGGTGTCAAGGAGAGGAATGAAGAAGGTCAGAGGATAGTGGATTTTGATAAAAGGATGAACATGGTTGTGGTGAATACATATTTTAAGAATAGGGAGGAACATAGGTTTACGTACAAGAGTGGAGGAAGATGCACACAGTTGGATTATATCCTTTGCAGAAGAGTTGATCTGAAGGAGATTGAAGACTGCAAAGTGGTGACAGGGGAAAGTGTAGTTAAGCAGTATAGGATGGTGGTCTGTAGGATGACATTGGAGATCAAGAAGAGGAAGAGAGTGAGGGCAGAGCCAAGGATCAAATGGTGGAAGTTGAAAAAGGACGACTGCAAAGTTGAGTTTAGGGAGGAGGTAAGACAGGCACTGGGTGGCAGTGAAGAATTACCAGACAGCTGGGAAACTACAGCAGATGTAGTAAAGGTGACAGCAAAAAGGGTGCTTGGTGTGACATCTGGAAAGAGGAAGGAGAAAAAGGAAACCTGGTGGTGGAATGAGGAAATACAGGAGAGTATACAGAGAATGAGGATGGCAAAGAACAAGTGGGATAGTCAGAGAGATGCAGAAAGTAGACAAGAGTACAAGGAGATAAGGCGCAAGGTGAAGAGAGAGGTGGCGAAGACTAAAGAAAAAGCGTATGATGAGTTGTATGAGAGGTTGGACACTAAGGAGGGAGAAAAGGACCGATTGGCTAGACAGAGGGACCGAACAGGGAAAGATGTTCAGCAGGTTAGGGTGATAAAGGATAAAGATGGAAACATAATCACAAGCGAGGAGAGTGTGTTGAGCAGATGGAAAGAGTACTTTGAGAGGCTGATGAATGAAGAGAACGAGAAAGAGAAAAGGTTGGATAATGTGGAGATAGTGAATCAGGAAGTGCAATGGATTAGCAAGGAGGAAGTAAGGACAGCTTTGAAGAGGATGAAAAATGGAAAGGCCATTGGTCCAGATGACATACCTATGGAAGCATGTAGGTGTTTAGGAGAGATGGCAGTGGAGTTTTTAACCAGATTGTTTAATGAAATCTTGGAAAGTGAGAGGATGCCTGAGGAGTGGAGAAGAAATGTACTGATGCCGATATTTAAGAATAAGGGGGATGTGCAGGACTGCAGTAACTACAGGGGAATCAAATTGATGAGCCACAGCATGAAGTTATGGGAAAGAGTAGTGGAAGCTCAGATAAGAAGTGAGGTGATGATTAGTGAGCAGCAGTATGGTTTCTCGCCAAGAAAGAGCACAATAGATACAATGTCTGCTCTGAGATTGTTATTGGAGAAGTTTAGAGAAGGCCAGAAGGAGTTGCATTGCATCTTTGTGGACCCGGAGAAAGCATATGACAGGGTACCTCAAGAGGAGCTGTGGTATTGTATGAGGAAGTCAGGAGTGGCAGAGAAGTACGTAAGAGATGTACAGGATATGTACGAGGGATGTGTGACAGTGGTGTGGTCTGCGGTAGGAGTGACGGATGCATTCAAGTTGGAGGTGGGATTACATCAGGGATTGACTCTGAGCCCTTTCTTATTTGCAATGGTGATGGACAGGCTGACAGACGAGATTAGACAAGAGTCTCCGTGGACTATGATGTTTGCTGATGACATTGTGATCTGTAGCAATAGTAGGGAGCAGGTTCAGGAGACCCTGGAGATGTGGAGATATGCTCTAGAGAGGAGAGGAATGAAGGTCATTAGGAACAAGACAGAATACAGGTGTGTAAATGAGAGGGAGGTCAGTGGAATGGTGAGGATGAGGGGAGTAGAGTTAGCGAAGGTGGATGAGTTTAAATACTTGGGATCAACAGTACGGAGTAATGGGGATTGTTGAAGAGAGGTGAAAAAGAGAGTGTAGGCAGGGTGGGATGGGTGGAGAAGAATGTCAGGAGTAATTTGTGACAGATGGGCATCAGCAAGAGTGAAAGGGAAGGTCTACAGGACGGTAGTGAGACCAGCTATGTTATATGGGTTGGAGACGGCGGCACTGACCAGAAAGCAGGAGACAGAGCTGGAGGTGGCAGAGTTAAAGATGCTAAGATTTGCACTGGGTGTGACGAGGCTGGAGAGGATTAGAAATGAGGACATTAGAAGGTCAGCTCAAGTTGGGTGGTTGGGAGACAAAGTCAGAGAGGCGAGATTGCGTTGGTTTGGATATGTGCAGAGGAGGGATGCTGGGTATATTGGGAGAAGGATGCTAAGGATAGAGCTGCCAGGTAAGAGGAAAAGAGGAAGGCCTAAGCGAAGGTTTATGGATGTGATGAGAGAGGACATGCAGGTGATGGGTGTAACAGAACAAGGTGCAGAGGACAGAAAGATATGGAAGAAGATGATCTGCTGTAGCAACCCCTAAGGGGAGCAGCCGAAAGAAGAAGAAGAAGAAGCAAGCACCCTCCAAACTAAGTGATGCAATAAACAATTGCACATCCAAGTAAATAATAAACCCTGGACTGCTGCACCATACTCTGGAGTAACCTATACAATGAACCTTGAGGTTCCAAAGTTACAGATATGTGAAAAGATTCACGATCTGGCCTAACAATAATCACATGGAATCCAGATCACAAAGTTCAAAACTCCATAACCTCACCATGTAAATAAAGTCTAGCCCCTTAATTAATTCTGTACCCCGAATCTCAAGTGGATTTTTTTGCAACACTAGCCAACTTCTGGCTATTTCCAAAATCTATGACTATGATCTAGGACCCCCACAAGCAGCTATATACTGTATGCTGGAAGCATACTGTTTATAGAGTTGTAGAAACATTACTCCTCAACAAAGGTCCTGGTTAATTGTGTTTTTTGGAGGAAGTGAGACACTGAGGGAAGCAGACTGAGTCATTATGAACAAACTACCCTCCTCCCTAAATTCATTTCTCACAAAAGGACAACCCAACTTTACTATAAATTTTACAAACCATATAGCTCTTTTGTGTCCATACTGATGGAGGACTAACTCAAATATTAAAAGAGGAATCCCCATATGAAAAAAATTACGTGGACTTCTGTGACTCGCAGTCAGCAGAGGGTGTCCTGAAACTTTATTTAGTGGCTGAGTGACTTCATGCAAAGAGATTTTGGGTCTTTTACATTGTTTTCTTTAAGGACAAAAATGTTGTGATATTTGTTGTGGTGGCACCGAAATTTGCTTCTACCAATACAGGCTGTAGATCCACAATTATCAAGCTCACACCCTATGGGAAAAAAGCAACTTACCAGTTAAAAGATTCTTCCTGTTCTGGGCAAGCTGAACAATCTCGACCAGTTTTACCTGTTATTGATACCCTTGTATTACCATACCTTCTCCAATAAATTATTTGCAAGAACAAGTCAGGAAAGCTTCATATTTGCTAACTAGCACTAACATGTGTCTGAATTCAAATGTGTATTCTGAAACAGTGTAATTAAGACAGTGGAAAAAACAAAACAGAATAAAAAGCTCAAAATCCTTTTCCTGAGTCCCTGCTCAATCCAGGGTCCTAGTTCCCTGATCAAATTAAACAAGATTCTGTTCTCTTTCCCCTAACAAACAAAGCACCAATCAGAGTTTGGTGTCTGCAGTGTAACTTTAATCTAAAATTGCCTTTAATTCCATAAGCCAACATATGTGTGATGGTCATGGTCATGTCCACAATTTACATAACATTGCATAGTCGAGTCTATTATGTGGCTAGGAACCAGGAGGCAAACTGGAAAACACAAAGAAACAAAAATGAACAGTAATTTAAAGTGGTGAGCAACACACAAAAGGTTATCAGAGGTAGCTTTACCATAAAGGTAATCAGGATATGAGCTGTAACAATCCCTGGGTGAGAATTGAGTGTTCTTCCGCCATGCTAAAACTACTGTTTACTTCCTTGGCCTCCCACCAATAGTACTGCTGAATTTCAGCACAGCTCCATGTGCTCTCATCTTCCTTGTAAACTGCCTGCATATTCATCCCTCTGGGTACACACTGCTCACATGGGTCAAAAGCAACAAAATCTGCGTCAGAACATCTCACTTTTCCCAGCTCAATGGATCCTTAAGGAGAGTTGCCAGTGATCACACAATGAGGCCAATGGATTTTAGCAGTAGGATAGCACCTTATAAGATGAAGGTAGCACCTAGAAAGTAAGGACAATGTATTAACACCCCCTATTCCACACTTTGTACCGTATCATTTATAGACTAGCACTAATTCAACAATTCTACCACGCAGCTTTTGTTTTTTTCTCCTCTGGCTTCTACACCTCTTCATTACCTGCATTTTAGTTTCTATAGATATTAATTTATGTGATGTACTGGGCAAATTAAATTGATTATTATATATGAAACCTTGGGAAAGGCAGTTCAAAGAGAAACCCCTTTCCAGGTAGGTTGGGTGTGCAGTGGGTGTCAAAAAGAAGGGGGTCAATACAGTACAATACACAGAACAGAACAAATCCTTAGTACAGTATAAAAAATAAAAAAATTACAAGTATGGAGCATAATTTAACAGTAGATTATATCACATAATATGATTTGGATTTGTTTAGAATCCTGGAGACCTCAGCCATCAAGCTGCCTCCCCCATTTGGCCATTCCACAGCTGAGTCAGTGCTGGGCCAGCCAATCTGATGAAAGGACCCCTCTACCCAACGATTCCTGCGATCCTCCATCAGGGATGACTTTACCATAGGCAGGCAAAACAACTTGGCAGGTAGGCTGTGGCACCAAGTGCCACATTTGAGTACCAAGTAGAAACAGAATAGGTGAGGGTTAGTAACAAATTATAACTATCATGTTACTTATGTTTTAGTGATAATGACCAACAAAAGAGAAGCAGTCTGTACAGTTAATCAGCAGCTCTAGTCCGGATATGCTAAACTGAAGTTGCTGTTATATGTATATCTATACTGTATGTATGAATGGATGGGTGGGTGTTGCATCTCTGTGAATAAACAGTTTTAAGCAAACTTTGCACCCTATTTTATGCTAAAATAGAATGGGAGGCACCCCTTTTCCCTGATTGACTACCATATGCACAAAGCACTTCAGCATAATATTGGCCAGTAATGTTTTGTTTTTTTGAGGCATGTAATCAATGTGAAGTATATACAGTACACAACAACATAAAAACTGCACACAATCTTGCTGGTACTGACTTAGATCTTGAATTACTTTGGTGTTGAAAATAGACCGTGCTTCCATTATTTCAGCCGTTTGGAATTTGGGTCATAGTGATGTATCCAATCCAAACCATTGTCAAATAGCCAAGGCGCTCCTTACCGATCTGAATGTGCCGTTGTTTACAAACCTAAGTGCACAATCTGATCTCAAGATGCAGGCCTGGAATAAAGATTCCAGAGATTAATAAATAACAGTGGGAGGTCAAAGTTTTAGTTAAAACACCTGAAGCTGTGGAATGATCTGCCTGCTAATATAAAAGATACCCCATCAATCTCAACTTTTAACTCCAGGCTCACTAATTGCCTGGCATACCCTGACTAGAGATGCTGATTAGCTGTGCATACTGCATTCTGTTTGTTAGTTATTTGAGATCATCAGAAAATTTATAAATTATTACATTTTTATATTTATAAATCGTTACTAATTGTCCTCTATTCTGTTTTTCTTCTGGGTATCTGGATGTGGTAATTGGTACCACCCCTCTACTACTGAGCTGCTCTCCTGTGTATGGAAAAGTCATCCCAGATAAGTCATGGCTGTCTGTCAATCAGATGATGATACAGTCCATCCATTTGTCCATCTCCATCACTCCTCCTCTTATGTGTATGCTGATGGGAGAGCAGATGAGATAAAGGAGCATTGGATGGAAAGATTCTTTCATCAGCTTGGACAGCCCAGTACAGATTCCACTATAGAATCTCCAGAAAAGTGTGGGCGGCTAGTTGGCCAAGGTCTCTAGGACACTGACTCTGTCTCACTTTATCTTTGACTTTCTCTTTTACGAGATTCATCTCCTCCGTTGTCAACTTGCCTTAGTTTATCAATTAATTATTGGACAGATCTTGTTAGCTTCCATTTATGTTAATCAATTTAAATTTTGTTTTCTGTGTGTTTGAACATATCTGTATCTTTCTATAATTTATAACTGTATTTTACCTGAGAATTTGTTAAGAGCAATATACAAAACTAAGTTGTATTTTATTGTTATCATTCTTTACCTCCTAGGAATGTGTATTTTTTTTGCTGTTAATTTATTTTTTACATTTTTTTGATGACACTGATATGTCACCATTTGTTGCCTTTAGGTTTCTATGGACTCTGCCATTTTGTGTTTCTTCTCACTGTGATCCGGCATGATTGCTAGGTACAGAATGTGTGACCCATGATATCACAGATCTCAGTTTTGTGAGACCTCTGAATTTGGCAGATGTTATGTTTGTAATGTTATGATTTGGCTTCCTTTTAATTTTTTTTTCTGATTTATCATGCACCTTTTTTAGAATTTATTGCTGTAAGGATTTTGACATGTGCCAAATAACACCTAGGACCTTCTAATCTACCTTCTAAAAATGTATTTGAAATATATTCAAAGGTGTTTCCTTATTTTAATGCCTTTTTTCAATGCTATCTTTTTTGTGTAGGGCATCACCATTCTTTGGAACTTGCAACTTCTGTGATAATGGTTAGTGGTTGGAAGTACACAGCGATAATCGACAATTGTACGATGGTGTAAAAGGTCATTGCCATGCACTCTGAGACTAGATAAAGATTCTTTGCGTGTGATGTGTACTTTGCTGTGTACTCGTTTTGACTTTCCATAATACACACTTCTTGCTTTAACTTATCTGGTTTACATTCAATGTTGGCAAAAGATAGAACTGAACTTCTGGTTTCAAACTTTGAGGCTTTATTTCCCGATCCCTATTTAAAAATAGCCTTTTTTTACTGAAGATATAACAATTAAGGTTAGACAAAACAAAACAAAACAAATTTCTAAGGACGGAATTTATTTGGGATTCTGAACTTAGCTTTGTTCTGTTTTCTTGTTAATATGTGTTTTTTTTGTGCACTGATCTTTGCTTCATCTGACTATTTTCTTGTCAACTCCTAAACACATAGTTTGTTTCTCTGCCACTTGCATTCCATCCAGGAACCAACATAATTGCGATGTGCATTTCTTCCATTTTGATATACTTCTGTAATTCTTCAGGGTAAATTGAGTACAATACTGTTTTGTTTTTTTTCTACTCCTTTGTGAGTTCACCTACTTTTCTAATTAAATGTGCCTTCTGTTCTAAAGTCAAGAGCGGTTACTTGGTAATATAAAAATCTCAGAGGTATAACCTAAAAATATCCAATGTCTCAGTAGTCCCTTCAAGGAGGTGAACAGATTTAAATAGTGCATCTTTAGTTACACTTAAAAATCTTTAGTTTGCTGCAATGCATGCGGTTCTAGCATGCAGCACATCGTGTACATTTCTTTTTTTAACAAACTTTGTCATCATCCCTTTACAACATAGAGAGTCAACTTTTCATAGTTAGAAAGCTCGTCTGATTTTGCCATAAATGATGACAACAATCTCAAATGAAAGAACATCTCAGGTTAGTAGACTATGTTTCAGGATACCGTTCCCTCGCTTTTTGATCTCTGTTCATGTTTATGTTTGAATGTTTCAAAGGGAGTTGTGTAGATTCCCTGTGAGATGCAGTCCATTGATAAAATTATTATTTTTCAACTGACATGAGCTTTACTTACATCTCTCTACATTTTATTTTAGTTCGATAAAGCATTTATGGATGCAACTGTCACTACCATCCAGCAGCTTCCAGGCACGGCATTTGGCTGACAGTTTGACGCAACTTGTATACTTTACCTGTGTCTGTGTGGCTTTTTCACTGATACTGGTGGTTTCCATTCCACATCCCTCAGCCATCAATGTTAATGTAGATAGAAAAGAAAAATTTGATCTGTGAGTACGACAGTGTGCAATGATAGACAAGGATTCTGCTAAAGTGTGTTTCCTAAATTTATTTACATGCGTTTGGAATAGGGACTGGCTTCTTATGACCAAGAAATGGAAAAGGATGATTTATGTTACAGATTAATGGATTATAGATCGATAGGTGATAATTTTATTTTATACAATGTACAACTGGTAGATATTCCAACATTAAGGCAGGTAAAATGAGTTCCTTGCACTCACATAGTAAGTCACTGTTCAGAACCTAACCATCAGAGATTCAACGACTTGACTGAGAACATCAAGGAGTCTATGGTTGGAATTGACCCAACAACCTTATTCTTTACAGTCCAATACCTCAGCCCTGCAATCATCATCAACCGAAATACGCACATGCTTTGGGCACCAAAGAGTTTTTTTCTCCCTAGCTGTCATGCCCTTATTTCTTTCACTCTCACACTCAACTTCAGTCTGTTTTTTTGTAATTATTCTTATTTGTCTTGTTAAACTTTAATGTGTGCTGTTAAAAATGTTTTTTTTTTCTTTGGCGTGGTGAGTGAGTAAAGTTTAAAAGTTTGTTATGAAGGTGTCGTCAGATATGACATTTGTTTCAAACTCATATAAGAGTAAGGGTTTCACTTCCATTGAGTGTAACACAACCTGCTGGATCTGACCAGCACTTAATTCATCAGCTGATTTGAGTAACAAAAAGTCTTAATTTTATTATTTCTTTTACTAAATTTTCACATAAAAGAGATATGTTTTAATCTCTTATTTCACCTTCAATGCTCGAGTCTTAACAAATTCTTGTTATCTGCTTGTTAGATATTTATATGTTCTTTTAACCGGATTATATTCCCATAAAAAGACTGCTTATTGTATGCTGTTTTATTTAAATTTCACTTCTTTATTTCAGAATTCGGATGCAGTCATGAATTTATAGTAGCAGGGAACAACACACAAACCCATTTAAAGTGCATTTTTGCAACTAAGCACTTCTGTTCTATATTGTGTTTTTAACATTTTCTGTTTGCAATTACACTGGTCTGCCAAAAAAAAACAAAAAACTTTTTGGCTCCCATCAAATATTGTTAGTGTTCTTAATCGATTTGAGGCCACTAACTCCAAATCAGGCAAAAGAATTGCTCTATCACATCCAGTTTTTGAGAGATGAAGGTTTAAAATAAATTAAAGTTTTAGAGAAAAAATAACGTTTTTAAAATTCATTATTAGACTCGAAAAATATACACATGTAATCTATTCAAATATAATTATTATCAACAAAAAGTAATTTTTTCCCTATTATAATCCTGTTAAGCTGTTTTCTTGGTAGAATGACCAACAGAAATCTGCTAAAATAAACTCCACTTTCCATAATAACGTCTATCCATTTGAACGATGTCCTGGTGGAACCTCGCCCGATGTTCATCAGAAACCAATCCTGTGTTCTCAGGGAAAAAATCCAAATGAGGATCTGGGAAACTGATATTTACAGACATGTTGAACCCAAGTTCTTGGTAGGAAATAAGGAAGCTTCATACCCACTTTCTCATGGTTTTCTGTCTTTGTATTAACAAGAAAATAGTGTATAGTACTAGGGTGTTGTACCGTGTTAGCCATCATGACTGTAGTTGCAAGCTTTCAAGGTAAATCAGAAGAAGGGGCCTGAGTTGCCTCAAAAGCTTGCATATTGTAATCTTTTTAGTTAGCCATAAAAGCTGTCATTTTGCTTGACTTCTCACTACAAGAAAATTGTGGCGGTCTTGGAAGGTTGTGTGTTGTTTATCTGCTACAAGGTCAAGACAGTGGATGAATCAACCCGACCTTGCAAAATTCTGTACAACAAGTTTCTTCTGCACAAAAATGCCATCTTTTTAACCTTTCAAATACAAATTCCTGGGTGTTCTGGAGGAATAAGAAGAGAATAAAAAAATACTGATTAAAAAAAAAATAACCAAACTTGATTTTTGGGTTGTTTCTGCTTCAGCTATTGTTAAGACTGCCATTTCCAACTCAAAATATACTGCAAATAATATTCTGAGCATAAAAAGTAATTGTTTCTCAAAAAAGAACCATTATTTAAAAAAATAAATCTCTTTTTTTCAAACCAGCATTTTTGAATGAATCTGACTTCTTGTGGAAATGGTTTTTGACAGAGAAATTCCAATTCTAGAAATGGATTCAGAACACCTAAATCTATAAAGGTACACCGGTTATTTTTGAATGGGGGGATTTTGGTGCAGACCAGTGATATTTATAAAAACAAACATCTAATAATCTAGACAGTGTGCTGCCATGACATTAAACTATTTCCTTCCCTTTTGCATGTGCTTTCATAAGTAGCATATGCAGAATATTTTCAGAGTGCATGCTGTTAAAATCATTCAGTTGCACTAAATTACATAGCGTTTCATCTTTTAATAATAAATTGTGCTAGACAAGACTAAGCCTGTTTACACGTACAGGTTTGGCCTGTACCCCTGAATCTGTGTGGGGCAGTCGCTTAAACTGCAAGTGTTTCAAATGTACAAAAGAAAAGTTAAAGATTGTTTTGGAGCTCAGTACATATAAATCAGCCTGAACAGGGTAAATATAATCAGTCTATCCCACTGGATCCTCATTAACATCTTTACACAGTTATCCTCATTACACAGTTCAGGACATACTGACGAGCTACAGTGCAGTCTGGTATCAAATCTTCATTGTAGCGGACCTCAGGACCCTGCAGTGGGTTGTTAAAAAACAGCCTAGTTCACCACTAGAGTACTCCCATTCATAGAGAGCATCAATCTCAGTTTCTACAAACCCCAGGAATAAAATGCTTAACTGCATGTGATATTGTGTGATTTAATGTTTTACCAGCAGATACGAATTTTTACTCCTGGAAAAATTAAACTACTCATGTACACACAATCGTTTGCTAGGACCTGTGACTCAGAATCCTTTATTTATTGATATAAGTTCATAAGTTTCTACAACCTGATATATGCTACTGATTATTTGTTACTCAGTTACTATTGACCATTGACAATGACCATTGTCTTGTCATATTATATGTGTAGATATGGCTACATATTTACTGATATTGTGACTGTTACAGTTTTTCTTGGTGCTTAAAAGACCTTTCAATACTTGTTCTTTCATTCACTTGCCTTATGAAAATCATATATATTTCAAGATATCCCAAAATTATGTCGGCATATCTTTCAGTATGTTGAAATATGTATGTAATTAAATTGTAATTAAAAACAAATATTTTTAAGATTATATCTGAAATATGTATATTCCTTAATATATTAGACAAATTCCCAGATATATTGTGTATAAGACATATTGTTTGTCCAGATCTAAGGCAGGTCATTCATGGCCTTCTCTTTTTACCTGGAAAAAACTACACACAGACACTTTAATGATTCTAATTTTGGTGTTGCTCAAGTCAGTCGCTCTCTTGGTCACATAGGCTTTAATTTACAGCCTTCTTTCATATATATATATATATACCAGTAATGGCGTACTGCACGATAACGTACAGTGAATATACTTGACTTGAGCATTCCCAGTTTTCATCGTCTTTCTCTGTATGTTTAGCATTTGTTTGGTCAGAGGTTGATGCGCTTGCTGCTTCCTGAGCTCTTTGTTTCTCCACCCTAGCGGCCTGCTTCTTCTCTTCTTTCATCGTCATCTTGTCGCATTAAAACTGATTAAGTCAGTGTTTGTGTTGCAATTATGTAGTACGTTTTTATTAATTTTTCACTTAAGCTGGCACTTAAGTCTTCAATCTGCCTCAAGAATGATTTAAGATATAAAGAGGTAGGTGAAGTGATAGCGAAGGTGGTAGGCATGAGAACGGCGCCGTTGATTCTACAATAAAATAAAATAAAAAGAGAAATAACCTTGAAGGTCAATCATCACCCAGAAAGCGGATAGCAGACGTCAAATAGTATATGTGTTCCATATTTCACGTCAATATGTCAAACGGTTTGCGAACTACAGGTGATTTAAAATCCTTACAGACAAACAAACAACCACGGTAGTGTATTATATATAAAGATATATATATATTCTTCAGCATGGGCCCTGCTGATGTGCTGATAGATGATGCGAACGTCCGTGCACCTGCAGAGCTGGCAAGGGAGAGTTTGTTGATGTCGCTCATGACACAATCCTACTTGCTACCGAAACAAAATCCCTACAAAATTCATTGTACTGTTCTCGTCTGTAATGTTTGAACCAGAAACCAAACGGCAGCCAAACTCTACTTCACAAAAGATTCATAGAGTCAACTCTGTTAAGGTAGGTTTAAATAACACAAGAGAAACTAAAACCTGGAACAAACGATTCATCGCAAAACAGTATTCAGACAGGCAGAACTCGATCCCAGAGTCCTCTAGTGGCTTGGGTATTGGAAAGATCTTGAGAAGTCTTGAAAGTCCGTCCTATTTTTGAGCAAAACAGACGATTTTTTTGGGTGACGGAGACCATTGTAGAGGTTTTGTTTCATATGGAACTTCCCAAGCAGTTTTGTAATTTTTAAAGTTGTTTCTTTTAATTGAGTTTATTTCTCACGTGAGAGTCTCGCCAAAAGGGGCAACTTATCAGAAGCTTTGTTAGGGGGACAGCTATAGTAGGCAAAAGGTCATGTGCTGCCAACAAGGGAGTGCAAACCGGTTTGTCCACAACATTTATTGCATCTACAGATGTTTTATTTAGTTATTTGTGACTGCTGTGTTGTTGTATCATCTACTGTACTCTACTCTTGCAACTTGTTTCCGCACAAATAAAATAAGCAAACCAACTTTTTATTGTAGTGTAAGGATAATAAAAATAAATTGCTTTGAACTGAGATACTGCTGATAAAGGGTCAGGTGAGGTTGGGGAGCACACACTGGTACAGCTTATTGCTGCACCCGCCACATGACGAAACAGCTCGGGATCCTGGTTGGCAACCCCCCAGGCAGACACGCGGTCCAGTCTCACCCTCCGGAAAGGATCCTCTATCTGCCGCAGCCAGGTGTTAAGTGGGCGTAACCAGCCCTTTAAATCCTGATTTGATTAAAAAAAGGGCAGTAATAGTAGCAAGATCTCTGAATGCACCTGAAGCGATTGGTTTGTTCAGCTTAAAGTCAAAAGGTGAAAGGGTTCAAGTTCCAGCTTGTCTTTACACCAACTTTTGTTAAACATTCTTACTTAATTTGTGTATCAAATCAAAACTGTTGTTTTATTCTCTTCTTTCAGCTACGGTGGAAACTACATAAAGACGATTAGTAAAAGTCTGTTTGTGCAAATAAGAATAAAAACAAGACAATGTTAGAAACCTTTGTGACCACATGAATGTTGCTAAAAGAGATGGTTCATGGCATCATTGTTTTCCATTTCTTTCAGATATACTGAAGAACCTTCCAGAATGTTCAATAGCAGTCTGTTCATGTCAGAGTTTGTTTTGCACTGTGAAATTAAGCCTGAACAAAGAAATACAACAACCGCCCTGCTCATATTGATCTATCTGGTATCCCTCATAGGCAACCTGTTGGTTATCCTGATCATCATGACGAACCGTCAGCTGCAGTCACCAATGTATATCTATATCTGCACTCTTGCAATGATAGACTTGGCAAATAGTACAATCCTCATTCCAAAAATGGTATCCGCTATTCTTTCTGAATCATTAGTGGTTGCATATACTGCCTGTTTAGTCCAGATGTATCTAATATTAAATGTAGAGCTGATGGAATCTCTTCTTTTGACGTTTATGGCATTGGACCGATATGTTGCTGTTGTTTTTCCATTAAGATACCCTTCAGTTGTTACAAGTAAAGCTGTATGTATTGGTGTTACGCTATTGGCAATTAGTGCTTTCCTAATTAATACCTCTTATATTATTTTTACCAACGAGCTTCCTTTCTGCCAGACTAATATTCTTCCATATTGTTTCTGTGATTATGCTACAATGGTTCATATCGCCTGTACAGAAGACCCCAAATATTTGCTTCTTTTGTCAACTATAGTGATCACTACTGGAGTGTTTCCGTTGGCACTAATTCTGTTTTCTTATGTTATAATTGCCTTGGCTGCATTAAGGATCTCATCTGTTGAAGGAAAGAGGAAGGTTTTCAGCACCTGCCTTACTCACCTTCTAGTGGTCGGACTGTTTTATATACCACTTATGACATCGTACATATTGCCAGGTGCAGGAGTTAAACTTTCCACGGAAGCATATAATGCAATGGTCATTGTTGGAAATGTAGTTCCTCCCATGATGAATCCTATAATCTACAGCTTTAGGAACAAGGAGATAAAAAGCAGCATTTACAAGCTTTTGTCTGGGAAGAAAACATCTCCGAAAATAAATAATCAGTAACTGAAACAGTGGTTGTTATTGATATTCGTTCAAACATTTACAAAAGTGCATTCTATGTATGTTATATCCAGTTTGTTTAAATATTTAACAGTTTTATAATGTATTTGCATTGGAAGAATACAATATAAAACATAAATTATACACTGTAAAAATGTTTATTCAATATAACCTGGAAAGTATACTTCATATGGTAACAGCGAATTTAACTGGGTTTATTGAGGGGGTTTAAAAAAGAGGTATTGCATTATTACAGAAACCCAAATATTAGCTAAAAATGTGCCTCAATTCAGAAAGAACTGGCCCTGCACTTCTAAGTCTGACAAGATCAATCTAGTGAGATGAATTCTGTACGTCAAATACATGGCTCTAGCACTGACGATGGCATAAGGCTTTGCTGCTTGCCAACAGAAAAAGGTGGGAGAAATCGTATACCGTACTTCATATTTACATCTAACCAACCAAATTTTAAAATACAAAAGTTTTTGTATTACTTGTGGATTGACAAAAGTTTATACATGACTTGTCTAATTGATAATTTTACTTGCTTTCTCTATCATTGCATCCTTCCTTGCATTTCTTTATTTGGCCAATTTACTGTTTAAATCTGATTGATTCATATGGACTAATCCATATGAATGGTCTCTCGACTAAAAAATACTGTTTTTTCCCCTACCCTTATACTCAAGCTACACTCAAAAATATTTTTACATAATTTCATTTCTAGTTGCTTTCTCCCAAAGACACTCATTGGTAGTTCAATACTTTGTCTTTATATAATGTTGACTTTTGTAGTAAATTTACAATCTTTATTATTTTAACTTTTCTTAAATCTGGCTCTGTAGATGATCCTGAATTTCTGTAAATGGCTGTTAAAGGAGCAGTGCACTACCCCATGACTGGGTGTATCAGTGGTTTGGCTTGATTCAAAATGCAGATCTCCAAACGCAAATTATGACTCTTCTATTTGGAAAGCGCACACCCTCATTTAATGCCGTGAATTATTAATTACTTCGAAACACTTTGCTGCTTTAAAAAAAGTGGTGTTATGAGGATCACTGATACGAAGCGTGAGGTTATGCGTTTTGTGTAAAACACATCAAACTATTGACACACTTTGAAGTTGTCAGTTGAAATGGTCAAAGTCTACAAAACAATAGCAAACAAAGGGAACAGAAAAAGAAAAGAAGAACACAATTAGAATCAACTAATGCCACTGCACTGATGTAGTGGCAGAAAGAACCTTAAATAGTCCCCAGCTGCTACAGGGAAAACTAATGCTCATGAGTCCTGTTTCTGAATTAAGAGTCTTCCCATAAAAGATGACTATACAATTAACCAGACACAAGGGAAAACTAATTAAACTGATAAGAATTAAAAGGAGATAACTAGCAATTCAAAACAATTAAAAGAAACAATCCTAAATTAAAACTTTAACAAAAAGAAAAAATATCATAATAAGGAAGATGCAAGAAATAAACCCAGGGCATCTAGCTGCCCTTTCCTCATTAGACCTTCTAAAATATGAAGCAGACCTTTCAGCCATTTGTGTAAGGAATTGATCTGATCCTCCATTATTGTATTTGTTTATTGTGTCAATTTCTGGTTTTGGACAATTTTCCAATCTCCTTCCACATCTAATATTGTGTGCAGTTCTGGTTGCCACACTACAAGAAAGACATAGCAGCATTAAAAGTTATGCAGTGAAGAGCAACCAAGTGTATCTTATGACTTAAGGACTCTGATAAACTATATATATATAAATGGTGATCATAAAGTATCATTATGGGTAGTGCTGATCAACCTATTAAGAGACATAGTTGGCCACTAAGGGTGCCACCTTCTGGAGGCACCAATTTCACTTTGTCTTAGACAGTGTGTGCTCCTTGTACCGTTAAGAACACATGCCTTCTGTGGTGCCAGCAGAGAAAAGCTACGAAATGAGGGGAAATGGGAAAGATATCAAGGATGCTGTTAGGTTAATTTGGTATGATCCAAACCTCTCACTGCCCCAAAAACAAATACACTGCAAGTAAAGTGGCAACAAGAGGAAGAGGACTTATCAAGGAATGTTTCAAAATGAAAAAGCAAAAGTCATCAGGGGTTCAATATCCCAAAATTAAAAAGGACAGTTGCAAACTAAAGACAGAAGTTAAGAACATTGTGCAAATTATGTTTGTTTTAAAGCCGCAGCGTAACAGTGCCATTATCACAATTAGCACAAATGTAAGCCAAATAAGCTTGCTGTACTAGATGATGGATGTGGAAAGTTAATCTGCAGGATGTTAACTGCCTTCTTGTACTTGGCTATCTGTAGTTTCGTTAGTTCATATGCATAACGATGCTATCAAAACATCATAGTTCTGTAGTGGTCATAAAGGTTTTAAAGAAAAGATCAATATACCCTGGGGTTTGATTGTGTTTGTAACCCTGATCATTTAAATTGCAATCAGTGACATGGATCAGTCATATTATAATACAAAGTAGGAGCAATTACTGTACCTTTATATGATGAAGTCATAGAGGACTCTGAAGCAAAGTCCAGGAAAGTAAAACTGTAAATTCTGTAGAAAAGTTCTCAGTGTCATGTCAGTCCTTAAAATTTTTTAAATGTCAGTTGTGAAAGCTTTATAATTATTGTTATGTTTGAATGATACAACATATAATGTACACAGCATCAGAAATATTTTTCATTGTGCATTTACCTCAAAGCACCTGTGTAAGACATTATTACTAAATGTAGACCTTCACCGTTGGCACACGAGGAGTGCTGGATTAATGAAAAATGCTGGATCCATCTAAACAGTTTTTGAACACCTCATCATACTTTTAAACCCCCCTCCCCCTTTTTGCTTCAACGCGCTCATGACTTCACGGGGGTTTATTGCTTTAATGCAGTGCATGTCGCAGTGCACCAGAGCGGTGGGTATGTCACACTTCCCTCAGACATACCATGTACCATTCTTACATACGTCTCTGCCACTCCTGACTTCCTCATACAATGTCACAACTCCTCTCCAGAGACCCTGTCATATGGTCCACAAAGACACAATGCAGCTACCTATTGGCCTTCCCTATACTTCTCTATCAATACCCTCAGAGCAAACGTGACATCTGTAGTGCTCTATCTTGGCATTAAATGCTGCTCACTAATCATCACCTCCCTTCTTAACCTAGCTTCCATTACTCTTTTCCATAAATTCATGCTGTGGCTGACTACCCCACTTCTTTACCAAACCTCCTTTGTATACTCTTTTGTTCTTTCACATTCCACCACCAGGTTTCTCTGTCCTCCTTCCTCTGTCCAGATATCACACCAAACACCCTTCTAGCCATCTCCCTTCCCACTTCTGCTGTAGTTGCTCAGCTGTCTGTTAACTCTTCACTGCCACCTAATGTCTGTCTTACCTCCCCCCCTGAACTCAACCTTACAGTCTTCCTTTTTCAGCTTCCACTGTTTGATTCTTGGTTCTGCCCTCACTGTCCTCCTCTTCTTGATCTCCAACATCATCCTAAAGACCATCATCCTATGCTGCCTAACTACACTTTCCCCTGCCGCTACTTTGAAGTCTTCAATCTCTTTCATACTGAGTCTCCTGCATAACACATAATCCACCTGTGTGCAACTTCCCCCACTTTTGTATGTCACCCTGTGTTCCTGCCTCTTCTTAAAATACCTATTCAACACAGCCATGTAACTTTGTTTTTGCAACCATGTCCATCCATTTTGCAAAATCCACTACCATCTGATCCTCTTCCTTCCTATCCTTGACACCATACCTACCCATAACCTCCTCATCCTCTCTGTTCCATTTACCAACATGTTCACTGAAATTCGCTCTAATCGACATTGTCTCTCTCGGGTACACTCTCCACCGCTTCATCCAACTCACTCCAGAAATCTTCTTTCTCATTCATTACCACTCAATTTGTGGGGCATATGGACTAATAACATCACACCTTAAGTTTCCAGCTTTGTTATCAACACTTTGTCTTGCACTCACCTCCAAAACACTCTTGACATACTGTTCCTTCAGAATACCCCCCATTTCTTCTCCCATACACACCATGATAGAACAATTTGAACTCGCCTCCGATACATCTAGCCTTATGGCCCTTCCATCCAGTCTCTTGCACAAACAATATATCAGCCTTCCTTCTCTCCATCATATCAGCTAACTCTCTCCCTTTACCAGTCATACTGCCAACATTCAAACTTTCTTCCCTCACTTCCACTCTCTTAACCTTCCTTCTCTTGTCCTGTCTCCAGACATGCCTTTCCCCTCTTCTTCTCCTTCGGCCAACTGTAGCCCAATTTCCCCCAGCACCCTGTTGGCTAACAGTACTGGTAGCAGCTGTTGTTAACTCGGGCCTCGACTGATTCAGTATGGAAATTTGTATTGTTGTCCGCATATTGATCTGGCAAAATTTAACACTGAATGCCCTTCCTGTAAGCCTTCTCATTTATCTGGGCTTGGGACTGACACAAAGAAAGACACTTGTTTTTGCATTCCCCCATGGCTGTGTCCAATAAATACTGAATGTGTTAGATACATATTTATATTGGTATTTGTTTAATATGACTGGTTTAATTTTTCAAATTTAAATTAAGATTGATTCAATTAGTTTGTAATAGTTTTGTAAGAGCCAATCTTAGAAAGTTGAAGTTTTGAGTTAAACTCATATTAATGTTTGCTTAATTTGAATAGAACATAAATTTATTTCATAGTCATAACTTATGGTATAGTCTTTTCCCCCTATAAGTTAGCAAGATATAGAATCTTCTTACTATAATTGAGAAACAGTGTGATAATAAGCTCAGTTGTTGTTTAGAACAGGTCCCAGTACATGGGGACTTAAAAGACTCATTTTAAACTTAGAAATGGAATAAGCATACAGTTTTCTGAACGTTTTGAAATGGTTCAGAAATGTTAAGTAAATAGTAACGATTTGAGATGTAACAAGATTAAGCTTAGAATTGAACATTTCTTAACATTCATTTTTCCTTTTTTGCTATTTTAATTTTCCTTTTTTTGTGTGAACTGTTTTACTTTAAAACTTAACTAAACTTTTAAAAACGAAGATATTTTGTCTGTGGAATCATTTCAGCGTGTCAGGCTTGAATCCCATTTTTTTGAGTTGAAGCTGCTGAACTTTGGTATTTTGGGGAAACGCAGCTACAGGTTTTCTGGTTGTGGGCAACTGATAACTCGACCAGTTGCAATGCAAAAAGTAACATTTGAAATGTCATAATCTGTCACTTTTAAAAATGAAATATCTGTTTTAATTTTCTACTTGCTTTTGAGGTTGCCTGGACAGATTCTGATGCCAATTCAACTTGTAGTGGAATAAGAATTTTGGAGAAAAGGGTGTACAATGCTTGATTGTACTGAAATGTTTCATATGCATGCTTAAAACATAAATACATTAACATTTATGGCACACCTTTTCTTTGAATATGTAAAAAAACAAAAATTGGAAACTCCTAAACGGCAACAAGAAAGATCTTAGAGGTGCACAATAATGAATTCCCTTATTAACTGTGACTCTCAAAGGAGCAAACATATTTAAATACAGAACCAGACACACACCATCTTAAAGATCATTGGCATTATCTTCAAAAACTTCACTACTGCTTTCTTAAAATTACAGATTTTATAACGTGAACTTATTATTTCAATAATTTAGAGCATGCTGCCCTGAATAGACTTTGTATGTTTGTTCTCTTTTATTTTTACAGGGTACCAGTACATAATAACATAATGAGACAGCCATATGTCTCGTCCAGGGCCATCTGAATCCACAATAAAAACCTGTTGAATGATTTACAGTAAGAAGGTAATATATCTGTCATTTTTAATGTTATAAAGTGTAACTTGTTTTAAAAAATATTGTGTTTTTGGTGTTTTATTGTTTTTGTTAATGATAACTTTATAACTTTATATCTTTTAATGGTGCACAAAATGAATTACTACAACTATTGTATAAAAATATCTTTTATCCCTTACAAAAATGAAGTACATGTAAAATATATTTTTAAAAAATATTGCTACCTATATGTTATAAAATACTTTTAATATAAAAAACACTTTCTGCAAAACTCTGAAATATATTGTATAATATGTAATTATTGCTTTTTTTTTAGATTGCAGTATATTTTTCAGAAACATATTCCTTAAATTATTTTAAAATGCTAGGAATGACATACTGTAAAATACCTTAGAAAACAAATGCAATTTTTTTAATATACTGTAAATACAAGTTTTAATATACTGTACAATATATTTTAGATTATATATTTAAAGGTAAATATTTGTCTTCTTTTTTTCAAAAAATATATTAAACCGTCATTTAAAATACCATTCAATAGACGTCTCATAGGTGTTTCTTATACAATATGTAAACATATTCTGAATCAAATCATACTGACCCAGCATGAATTATAAACTTTCTATTCACCGAGTATGTACAAATAAGAAAGTTGTAAACTGAAATATGTTGGTGGAGTGACAAGCTTGAACAATTTTACTTGGGTTCAGAATAAACTTTAATTGCTGGAAATTCAGGGTTTTGCTTTTTCCAGGTAAACAGAAAAGACATGAATGATTTGTCTTTTACATAATATATTTGGAAACATGTTTGTTACACCATATAATGGGAAATATATACTGTATCACTATATCTTAGATATAATAATAAAAAGTATATATTTGAACTGCATATCACATCATACTGAAAGATGTGTCTACATATTTGTGAGATATATTGCAATTTATTTCATTTTTGTAAGGGATGGGCATAAAATTGTTGACAAATAACTAATTTGTATCTTGATTATTAATTCACACAAATCAGGTCTTTTTAAATATTACAGCTAATAATTTTAGTAAGTAGTATGGAACTGAAATATTGTAACCAAGGAAAAGGGCTCCAAAAAGTAATTCTAAAATGAATTAACTCTTAATTTTGCAAAGTCAACTTAGTTACCTATTCAATTTGTAAAGATTTCTTTAAGCACTTTAATGTGTCTTTGCTGGTTTAATCTTTTCTTTTTTTAATAAAGTGTAACCAGTTAATGTTTCTGCTTAGGACATATACTTTAAAGAGCATACAAAATTTTAGAAATAAGAGAAGAATAATCAGTCCATCAGATTTGTTTGTTCAGCTAATTGCTAAGCTGTCCCAACATCTCAAAAGGCTATTATAAATCACTAGCTGTGTAAGCCTATGCTGTAAAAAGGCTGGGGTCCTAGAAACTATTGAAATCGTCAGAAAAAAAATTTAAATGTAGAGATGTCAGGTAATTGAAAGGAACTACGCTGGGCATCTCTCTCCTAGGAGGTTTGATTTTGCTGACGTGCTCGCCTTGCTTGTGTATTAGCGGCAGGAGGAAAAGTAGAAGGGATACCGTTTTGCCGATGTGCTCACCTCGCTTGTGTATTAGCTGCTAAGTGAGTTTCTCCATTTTCTCGGAGGTTTTACTTTGGCCACAGAGTCGATTTCTTCTTCCGACTCATTATCTTGGGCTCACCTTGCCAGCTCTCTCAGCTTCATGCTGTAGTAGCCTCACACTTCTGGGCCAGACAGACAGACACACACACTTCCATGCATAGACGTCAAGTTTTCTGTTTCCTCTGAGGTGGAGCCCTTACCCCGACTCTACCTATCACTTCCGGGCCAACAGACACATACACTTCCACACATAGACATTTATATATAAGATCTGCACATTTAAAGTGGGCAGTACGGTGGCGCAGTGGTAGAGCTGCTGCCTCACAGTGAAGAGACCTGCGTTCACTTCCCGGGTCCTCCCTGCGTGGAGTTTGCATGTTCTCCCTGTGTCTGCGTGGGTTTCCTCCCACAGTCCAAAGACATGCAGGTTAGGTGCATTGGCAATCCTAAATTGTCCCAAGTATGTGCTTGGTGTGTGTGTGTGTGCCCTGTGGTGGGCTGGCGCCCTACCCGGGGATTTGTTCCTGCCTTGCACCCTGTTTTGGCTGGGATTGGCTCCAGCAGACCCCTGTGACCCTGTAGTTAGGATATAGTGGGTTGGGTAATGACTGACTGACATTTAAAGTGAAAACCCGAGTGCATTGATTTGTAATAATAATAATAATTCTTCCTTTGCATTTATATAATCCATTTGTTTATAATTTGCTTTTATTTTTTGCTAAATCTATTTCTCCTTTTCTCTTTTAAACTTAGTTTTACGATTAATCGTTTGTAGAAAACACTTAAGAATGTTGTTTTATGTCTTGGCCATTTTTAAGCAGCTTCCCTGAGATTGGTAGTAATTCCAAAGAAAAAAAAAAGACTTGTTGGTAACTTTTTCAATGGTAACCACTACTGCCTACACATATATTGTATATATATATATATATATATATATATATATATATATATATATATAT